>CM067324.1:112460000-112835000 GCA_034376525.1 Nicotiana benthamiana
TGATTAGCAAGACCTCCTAAACCATTAAAATATTATGATTTAACACTATTGATTTCATAATCATATTTGCTTACAACCGACTTAAACATTTAATAAGACAATGTTAATAATAATAAACTAGTATAATAAAATATATTGTAATAAGATATCTAGATATGTAAAAATTAATTAATCCATACAAAATTTGAATTAAATTGTAAATTACTTTGAGTCGAATAATTAATTAGCACTTTACAAGTTAAATTAGTCCATTTTATTATTTTCAGGCCCAAAGACTATTTCATCTTAAGGCCCAGACTTATGCCATGTGACGTGGCATATCCAGTCAAACTCCGGGCCAATAAGATGACATCACGTGTTAAATAATGTGGAAATCCAAGTCAAAAGGCAAAGAACCAATCACAAGTCGCCAAGTAGTTAAAATGACATAGGCCAATCAAAATCAAGCAAGAGAGTCTTATGTAGCATGACTGTCCATTCTCTACAACTATAAATAAAGGGGTTACATAACTCTCAAGAGGTTTTCAGAGTTGGAGAAGAACACGCCGCAATTAGTGAAGACTTCCACAAACATAGAGATCAATCATCACGTGCTTAGTTCTTCAACAAAGGAGTGATCAACGGAGCTCTTGCCAGAGATCAACCCATAACAACAAAGTGTTGCTCGATGTTCTTGGCGATTAAATACATCACAAGGAGGTCTGCATCATCCTACATTCGAGAAAGACGTTTCTCAATCCCTTGAATCACGAAGAATTTTAGAGAGGAGAATCAAGGGATACATAGAATTGTACTCACAAATATTGATCAATAAAATCTCTTTTTCTTACTATTATTTTTGTTGCAACTATTTTTTCGTCTTACGAAAATCTGTTGCAAACAAATTTTGGCACGCCCAGTGGGACGAATTCTGCCCTTCATCTCTCCTTCTTGCAAGTTGAAAACTACAAGCTTCAGATCTACTGCTACAATGGTCTTATACAGTGTGATGTTTCATGCAAAGATGCTACTTTTGCCGCATCCGCTCGGCTCAGTCATGTTGGCCCAATCACGAAGTAATCCTAAGGCTATTGGCTTGAATAGATCTGAATACTTCGCCTCCTTGGAGATGGAAAAGAAAAGCAGATCTCATATGACGTTCGCAACCGCAATATCTGGGGGCAACACCCCATTCTCGATGTTTGACGAACTTTCTCTAGCAACCTCAAACCTTGGCAGATTTGAGGATTTGGTGGATTCTTCAGTTTCAACAAAAGTCAGTGCCTTGATGACTAACGCAACTAATGTGGACGAAAAGTTTTCCGTGATAGAACAAACTATAGAGGTCTTGAAGAAATCTATTGAAGATAAAGACCTTCAAATCGCTCAACTCATGAACAAATTGGAGGCCTATGTACCTGGAGAGTCGAGCCATACCCCCCCCCCCCCCCCCCCCCCCCCCCCCCCCCGTTCACCTATCTTCACCTCTTAGAAAATAGATGTTGAGGAATCATTTTCAAAGTTAAACATTAAAAAGGAAAAGAAATCTACTTCAGTTGCGACGTTATTTGTCCAACAATTGCAAGACATGATAACAAACACCATCAAAGCTCAATATGGCAGACCATCGCAAAGTTTGTTGTACTGCTCTAAGCCTTATACTAAGAGGATTAATTGTTTAACCATGACTACCAATTATCAACCACCAAAGCTGCATCAATTTGATGGCAAAGGGAACCCAAGGAAACATAGCCCACTTTGTCGGGACTTGTAGTAATGGTGGAACACATTGTGACCTTTTGGTAAAACAATTTGTTCGTTCTCTGAAAGGGAACGCAATTGACTGGTATATTGACTTGGAGCCCAAGTCCATTGATAGATGGGAGCAACTTGAGAAGGAATTCCTCAATCGTTTTTATTGTACATGAAGAACTGTAAGCATGATAGAGTTGACAGGCACCAAGCAAAGGAAGGATGAGCCCGTGGTTGATTACATTAATCGTTGGAGGGCGTTAAGTTTGGACTGCAAAGATCGCCTGTCAAAGATATCTGCTGTGGAGATGTGCATTCAAGGAATGCATTTGGGCCTTTTATACATCCTTCAAGGGATCAAACCGCGAACTTTTGAAGAACTTGCAACACAAGCGCACGTCATAAAGACATCTCCATTTGCTGATCAAAAAGAGTTCAAGAAAAATGTTGTATCAAAGAACCAAACCAAAGAATCAATGGCGGTGAAAGCAACTTTTGTGAAGGTAAGTGAAGGAGGATAAGACCCCAAATCAATATACGAAAGAGGAGAAGCGTCATTCCACCTTGGAGGAATTAGAGGCGAAGGTTTATCAATTTCCAGATTTAGACGTACCAAAATCCTTTATGAACTAATGGACAAGAAAGTCATTGATCTCCCTGAATCAAAAAGGCCAGAGAAAATTGGCAAAGTTGGCGATCCGAAATACTGCAAGTTTCATCGCGTCATTAGCCACCCTACAGAGAAATTCTTCGTCTTAAAGGAGAAAATTATGGCTCTTGTAAGTGAAGTAAAAATCATCATAAACATGGATGAAACAACAGAAGAAAATCATGCAAGTATTGTGCTCAAGGAAAAGAAATGTTCAAGGTTGCAGAACGAGTCAAACACTGCCTTCTTACAATTTGGAAATTTGGAGCCCGCTGAAGTTGATCTTCCAAGGAAAACTCTTGAAGATTCACGAGAGATAGAAAATCACTCCAAAGACAAAGACGATGAGGGTTGGATTCTAGTCTCTCACAAGAAGCGAAAACATTAGGCAGTTTTGATGCTACAAATTCCTAAGCCAAGAGCAAAAATAAGCGATGTGGATAGGCTACAACCACCAAGAATTATCAAATCTTACATTAGCAAAAGGATTAATGGTGCCTTATTTCCGAAGTTCCAAAATCCCATCACACTGCATGAATTCTTTCCCGGAAAATTCTTTCATACAGGTCACATTGGTGCAACTAATGTAGTTTCTAGTACTGACGAAACAACAAAAAATAATTATGAGCCTGTTCCAACAAAAACACAAGAACATCGTGATAACGGAAAAGTTGTCATATGTTGTGCAACAATTTCATTCACAGATGATGACTTGCTGCTGGGTCTAAGCCATATAACAAACCTTTGTTTGTTGTAGGGTCCATTCGAGAACAACATCTCAATTGCATACTTGTTGATGATGGTTCAACTATCAACATCATGCCAAAGATGTTGCTAAAACATCTTGGTATCTCCATTGATGAGCTATCTAAAAGTAATCTAACAATCCAAGGGGGACAAAGAGCCATAGGTATGATCCACGTAGGATTATCCATTGGTGAGATGAATTCAAACACCCCGATTCACGTCAAAGATGTTAAAACATCATACAACTTGTTGCTTGGACGTCCTTGGATTCATGAGAATGGGGTGGTATCATCTACTTTTCATCAATGTCTGAAGTACAGAAGAGATGGTGAGATAGTCAAGATTGATGCAGACATCAACCCTTTCACTAAGACGGAGTCATACTTTGCAGACGCAAAATTCTACCTTGATTCTTATGAACTGAAAGTAGAGAAACCATCATCAGATGATGAAGATGATATCAAGTTAGAAGAGGAAAATGAGGCTCAATGGATTACCACCAAGGTGCCTAAAAAGGGAATAGAAGAAGTCTTCATTAAGCTATTATCATCTAAAGGTGACATGCAGACAACGACTAAGGAGCATATGGTTTTTCGCTATGTTCCATGTGAGCGTCGAAAGAAAGGGAAACCTTTGCTACAGAAATGTACTCCAAAGAAGCAAGTGAGTCACAAAGATATCCAACATTTGAAGGATCATATAACTGTCCCAGTTGCACAAATCCCATCCATGACCTGTGAGTCTGCTAAAGGCAATCTCCAAGCTGATAAAATAAAAGGGCACTATGATCCTAAGGCCTTCATACTGCTTGAAAAGTCTGGTTATGACTTCTCCTAACCATCACAACTAGGAGAACTCAAATACGAAGTCACTGATGAAAAGATACATGGCTGAATAAGTCTCAAATGAATTTAAGAAAACAAGGGCACTATGTCGCCACTCCAAAGTTTGGATTGGGGTTCAGTTTGGCGGAGCCTTTTTGAATTTAATCAAAGAGAATCAAAGATATAACTTCATCACAATATTCCTCGGTAGAGGAGATGAAATAAGTTAAGGGCAAGAAAATAAAACAACGGGCTTCAGTATTTGATCGCATTGGAGGCTCAACTCCTACGGTTTTGGTGTTTGAAAGGCTAAGTCACGAGGGTGAACGTGTATCTTCTAAACACCTAAAAGCAGTTTCCACTACCTCAACGACCTCTATCTTTTGTCGCCTAGGGACCACAAGGAAGTCTTCATCTAGAAAGATAATGTCAAAATACAAGGAGTAAGTCCATGAGGAGGGTGAGCATTTTGATGTTGTTGCTGACGAAGAAATCCGTAATGCTTTCCCATCACGTATGAAGAGGAATTCTATTTTATCGATATCTACGGAGGGTCCGCTGAAGTTGCAAATAAGAACCATTGTTTACACTCGCCAGGCTTGTAAAGAAGTAGAGAAAGAGAAAGAAGTCGTGCAGACTATCCAAGGAAGTCAAGCAGAGAAGCTAGACTTTGTGGAAATATCCTATCACATAACTATGGAAGATAGCCCATACATTGAAGTTGATGATGAAGTACACGAGGCTCCCCCTCAACTAGAAGATGGTAGACAATCAACTGTGGATGAGCTTAAGGAACTCAATTTAGGTACTTCGAAATATCCACACCTCACCTTCATTAGTGCACTGCTTACGCCTCAAGAGAGGAGGAATACTCCAAGTTGTTGAACGAGTACAAGGACGTCTTCGCTTGGTCGTATAGAGAAATGCCTAGTTTTAGCCCTAAGGTAGCTATTCATCATTTAGGGATCAAAAGTGGAGCACACCAATCTGGTCCCAAGCTCCATTTTCACATCAAGAGGATGGACTACTACTAGGCGACAATGGTGAAGGATTGCATGGATCATGCCAAAAGATATCAAGCTTGTCAATTTCATGCAAACTACATCCACCAACCTCCAAAGCCTCTTCACCCAACTGCAGCTTCATGGCCTTTTGATGCATGGGGACTTGATGTTGTTGGACCACTTCCAAAGTCATCAAAGGGACAGATGTACATATTGGCCGCTATAGATTACTTCTCTAAACGGGCAGAAGTTGTTCCACTCAAGGAGGTGAAAAAGAAAATTGTTGTTGATTTTATCAAGTCATATATAATTTTAGGTATGACATACCAAGATACATAATTACTGATAATGGAACACCATTTGACAACAAGCTCGTAAGGAGTCTATGCGAGAAGTTTGGTTTCAAGCAACATAAGTCTTCAATGTATAATGCACCTACCAACAGCCTTGCTGAAGCTTTTAACAAGACGCTTGGTAACCTTTTGAATAATTTGTTGCAAAGAGCAAGAGAGACTGGCATGAGATAATCGGTGAAGCTTTGTGGGCATACCGGACAACATTCAGAATTGCTACACAGGCAACTCCTTACTCTTTGGTACATGGCGTGGAAAGAGTCCTTCCGTTGGAGCAACAAATTCCATCACTGTGGATATCAATCCAAGAAGGAATCACTTCCAAAGAGAATTCTCAACTTTGCCTAGAAGAGTTAGAGGCATTGGATAAGAAAACATTAGAAGTGCAACAAAAATTGGAGTGTTATCAAGCTCGACTAGCTAGAGCTTTCAACAAGAAAGTGCGACCACGATCATTCCAAGTGGGAGACTTAGTCCTAGCTGTTCAATGACCCATAATCCTCATAAAACGCATATGTGACAAGTTTACCTCAAAATGGTATGGGCCATATATTGTGAAGGAAGCCTATTCAAATGGCGCATACAAAATTGTCAAGATGGTCTCAGAGTTGGTCCGATCAACAGAAAATTTCTGAAGCAGTACTCCCCATGAAAGTCACCTATGCTCTTCGATGTACGAGCCTAAACTGCAAGTCATGACACTCCTTGACGTACGAGCCTAAACTACAAGTCATGATGCCCTCAGCGTACGAGCCTAAACTGCAAGTCATGACGCTCCTTGATGCATGAGCTTAAATTGTACGTTGCTACACTCCTGGCCCGCATGAGTCTAAGCTGTGTATGGCCAAAAAAAAGTTTGTTAGGTTGAGTACCTCGAAAGAGGTGGACTAGGAAAAAGTCAAGACCAAAAAAAAAAAAAAAAAGAACTCACCCCTCTAAACTACGTTATAACTTGATCCTCTTCACCGAGGTACGTAGGCAGCTTAGAGTTTCATTCTAAGTTCAGCCGCATGAGTTTTAAAACAAATAAAAGTTTGGAGTCATCGGATTATTACATTAATTCTTCCAAGGATAGAGGCACGTATCCATGAGGAAAAGAGACAATTTTCTTTGAAGTATAAAAGATGTTTTATTGCTTCAATAGTACAAAAGTTGATACATAAAAAAAAGTATAGACAAAAGGAATTAGACGTTTTCCTATACAAAAGCCTAAGCCATAAAAATAATTGTAAAATAGGCTTTGTGGCCGACTCATCTTGAATTCTTCTTCCAAGTCCGGATGACGTCTCCACATTTTAATACACTATCATCAATGCCTCGTATATAAGAAGTCATCTCTCTTGAAAAAACCTTCAATCACCACGGGAGCCGCCATTGATAAACTTCAAGACCGTCAACAAATCAAGTGTAAAAGTTGGTGAAAGGGTGACTCAGCATCTTCTATGACATCTCAGACTGACATCTGGACTTATCGAACTTCTTCGCATGTCTGGAAAAGAAATAAACAAAAAGATAAGATTCATGATGATAGTCGAATCCATTAAAAGTATGTAAAATCAACATCAAAAATATTTGTTAGGTTAACTAAGAATGAATGGAGCTCCATATTCAATAAGACCATAGTTCTCGACGTCCGAATTTCATAGGATCAAACTGTTGGTGATGTCGACGCTCCTAGTTCAAGATACAGTTTTTCTGGCCAAAAGCACACAAACCTGAAAGTTCCCTGGGGTCAGTTTGACTTTCAATATTTTTCTATTTCTAGGCCGAGAAGAGTTCCGGGATGGAACTTTTTACGTGTTGCAGCTCTAGGAGTTTTCTTTTCAATGGAACAAACAGATTGTAATTACGATACTCCTAGCTCAAGATACAAATATTTTCGCTGAAGATACGCAAATCTGAAAGTTTACTGTAGGTAAGTCAAAGTCTCGAATTTTTCGTTGATAGCTCAGACGGAGTTCTGCAACGAAACTCGTATGCATATCTATGAGTCTACTTTCAAAAGGCATAAACGGATCACAATTTGAAGTCTCCTAGCTCGAGATATGAAGTTTTCAACAAAAGTGCGCAAAGCTTGATTGAAAGTGCGGCAGGTATCAGGAGTAATTTCAGAATGTTATTGCAGGCATTCTGAAGGAAATCCTACTGCGAAATTTTCAGGTGTTATTGGCCACCGATTTTTCTTTCCAATATTGCAAACGGCTCGTGATTCAGACACTCGTAGCTCGAGATATCAACTTATAAACGAGAACGTAGAGTGCTGTGAAGTAAAAAAAGCAGACAAGAGCATCAGTTTCAAAAATTTATTCTCACTTGTACTAAAGGAATTTGGCCCTACATTTTGGAGATGTTGCAGTGTAAAGTTCTAGTCCTGCGGAATCAAACGTATGACAACTGGAGCGCTCCGATCTTGAGATATGAATCTTTTGGTGAGATTGCATAGTGTTGCAAAGTCAAATTGCTGAACATGTGTATTTATTTTGAAAAAGAAATATTGCGGCTAATCCTCAAGGAACTTGGCTGTGAATTTTTTGATAGGATGTGTCCATTCGGGTTCTGTTTCTTTAGGAATAAGCGGCTGGTGATTTGATCGCACCAACATCAAAGGATGAATATTTTTTTGGAGATTTTTCAAGTACTCGCTCGCCGAGGTTGGAAAGAACTGCTCCAAGTAGTGTCAATTTCGCCAAGCACTCGCTCGCCAAGGATGAAATATGATCGCTCAAGCTCCAAGCCTCTTTTTTGCCAAGTCGCAAGGCTGAGATGCACCATGTTCTCTTTCGCATATTGCAAAGTAGGAATATGGCTCGTCGATCAAGCTCTCTTAGGAATATTTTAAATGTCTCTCGTCAAGCTGCAAGAAGGGATGTACCAAGTTGTTGTGGTACTCTCTTGAAAACCTGTAAAACTAAGACAAGATTTTGGAGACCTCGGTGCCAACAACACGAAGTTTTTAGATACAATGCCAATAACATGACGATTCAGCACCATGGAGCTTCAATTTGACATAAAAAAGGGGGCATCGGAAGCAAATAGTCTGGTTCAGCATGGTAGATACAATGCTCATGGCACGAAGCTTTAACTTGCAGCCAAAAAGAAGAAGAAGAAGAAGAAGAAGAAGAAGAAGAAGAAGAAGAAGAAGAAGAAGAAGAAGAAGAAGAAGAAGAAGAAGAAGAAAAATTGGTCTTGAATAGCGATCCCCATTGCTCTAAGTTTGTAAATTTTGCTTCTCATGATGGTGGAGTCCTTTAATAGGGATTAATTTTGAATAAAGAAGCAATACAGGAAGCACAACTACGTCCCCAAGTTATTGCATAGTCGCGCTTGGTTGCTTCTAGTTCTCTTTTCTACCAATTTAAATTGAATGATCTGCTGCATAAAGAAAAAAGGAGAGAGTAAGTCATGATTCAAGAAAAAAATTAAGGAGGAAAAAAAAAGGAATGAAAAAAAAGGGCGAGCGCAAGCAGTTTGTGCAAGGAAGTGGAGATGGAAGATGGTCTAGTATCAGTTTTGGTGTTTCGATCAATTTAGACAGAGTAGCTTGATATATAATTGTGAAAAAACTAGTTGGCTTGGTCCCTCTTTTTATAGGAATTTAACAAAGTATAAAATAATGCTTTACAAGGTGAAGAAATTTTTTTTCCCTGTTTGCTTTTGGTACAAAAGAAAAGAGGGGTAACATTTTTTTTCCTTGTTTGCTTTTGGTACAAAGGAAAAGAGGGGTAACATGATTTTTTCCCTTGTTTGTTTTTGGTAAAAAAGGAAAAGATGGGTAACGTGAGACAAACATGAAATATTTTGTTCAAATCAAATAACATTAGCATATATGGAATTCACGTATTTATTTTCCTTGTTTGCTCTTGGTGAAAAGGAAAATATGCCTAGCATGAGACAAATATGGAAATTTGTCTGTAATTTGCAAGAATTTTTCAATCACCATAGTTTGTAATTGGTACTTTCAAACCAAATTACATTGTATTTGAAAGCCGAAGTATTGGAAAGTTAATTTTTGCTTGGAGCTTGTATTTAGCACTTCATATAAATGTGCAACTGGATAAAAGTTCAGATTTGACTGGTAGAAGTCGTCACAAGTGCTAAGATGAAAATATCAACATTCGTCGATACTTCAAGTCTCGCTTTTCATTTCAGCAAGCCTACACTTCGACAAATCTTAAAGTAGGGGGCATCTGTAGACATGTAAAAATTATTTAATCCATACAAAATTTGGGTTATTAATTTGGGCTTTACAAATTAAATTAGTCCATGTTATTATTTCCAGGCCCAAAGTCCATTTCATCTTAAGGCCCAGACTTATGCCATATGACGTGGCATATCCAGTCAAACTCCTGGCCAATAAGGTGACGCCACGTATTAAATAATGTGGCAATCCAAGTCTAAAAGCAAGAACCAACTACAAGTCGCCAAGTGGCTAAAATGACATGAGCTAATCAAAATCAAGCAAGAGAGTCTTATGTAGCTTGACTGTCCATCCTCTACAACTATAAATAGAGGCGTTATATAACTCTCAAGGGACATTCAGAGTTGAAGAAGAATACGCGCAATTAGTGAAAGCCTCGACAAATAGAGAGATCAATCATCAAGTGTTTAGTTCTTCAACAAAGGAGTGATTAACGGAGTTCTTCCCGGAGATCAACACGTAACAACAAAGTGTTGCTCAATATTTTTGGCGATTAAGTACATCACAAGGAGGTCTGCATCATTCTATATTCGAGAAAGACGCTTCTCATGCCCTCAAATTACGAAGAATTTAAAGAAGAGAATCAAGGAATATACAGAATTGTACTCACAAATATTTATCAATAAAATCTTTCTTACTATTATTTTTATTAATCTATTTTTTTGTCTTAAGAAAATCTGTTGCAAACAAGATCTTATCCCAATATGAGAAGAGAGGCGTAGGGAAAGGAAGCTAAGAGAAATTATTGAACTGGGATGTGGGATGAGTTACTACCAAGTGAGTTAGCAGTAGTTTAATTACTTGAAAAGCAATGGTGAATAGAAGGCATCAACCAGCCTGATTGTCCAACTTATTTGCTGTTTTCCCACTTTGATATATTTGCATATTTCAACAATGTGTTTGTTTGGTTTAGAAACACATTATGTATAGATTATAATACATAGACTAATAAAACAGAAGTTAATATTGTATAAATTACTTTTTATTAGGCGTTTGATTCATTATATTAGAAATTGGATAACTGATGTATAACTTAAACTTATTTTAGTTTGATATTATATAAGGACTTGAGAATTTTTTTTTGAGGAGACCCTTAGGGATAATTTTTTCATTTTGAAAGTTTTATTAATGTATAATTAATCATGGTATTATGGTAGTTACTGTATGAGATTGCATGTCATTTTATTTATTATTTTTATGTTTAGATAGTTATTTATGCTATTTCTGCTGGACTTACTAATACTCTTTTGTTTTTGTTTTTGTTTTTGTGTTTGTTTGTCCTCTCCTTCACTGAGCCGAGGGTCGATTGGAAACAGCCTCTCTGTCCTTTCGGGTAGGGGTAAGGCTCGTCTACTTATTACCCTCCACAGACTACACTTTGTGGGACATTACTGGGTAGTTGTTGTTGGTATTACATATACCACATTGGCTTTGATATAAAATAATATATAAGTTGGCGAATAAAGATATACGTGTATTAATTATTATAAATTTGAAATGTGTACAAAGATTAAATAGACAATCTAGTGCCTAGTTTAAACCATGGTTATTTTATCTAATACATCTATCGAACTTGCACTTAGTACTTGCACTTTTCTTTTGTCCAAGTTTCTTAAAAAACTAAAATGAAATACTTTTTTCGTTTCAATTTATTTGAACATTTTTTTTTTAATCTGTATAAAGAAAAAGATCCACAACACCAAATATATGTATTTTATTTTACACATAAAATTTTAAGGTCTTATTTCTTTTTTTAAATTTCGTATCAAATTAAATACATTTACATAAATTGAAACGAAGAGAATAGATAATTGGATGTTTGACCAAAGTACATGATACCATTGAAAAAGGATTGTCCTCAATGGCGTAAGCATGATAATTCACAAGTTAGTGTCATAATTTGAAGGAGTACACTGCTCAACAACTCTAATATATATATAAAAGAAATATCGCATACAATAAGATGCATACGCCCCTGGTTGTCCTTACCCGGTTGAATTTAAGAGTCAAATGACAAAACTAAAATAGAAACAAAATTAACATTACAATTTACAAAGTTCTATATGGGATCTGTTTGAACGACTGTGGATATAATTAATTATCCTGCGCTACACCTTTTTTGAAATTGCATTTGGACGGAGAAAAATGAAACGAAACGAGCCTACGCTAACTAATGTTAAGGTTTGAACATTATATAGATTGAATTTTCTTAATCAGAAGATTA
Organism: Nicotiana benthamiana; assembly: GCA_034376525.1. Taxonomy (NCBI): domain Eukaryota; kingdom Viridiplantae; phylum Streptophyta; class Magnoliopsida; order Solanales; family Solanaceae; genus Nicotiana; species Nicotiana benthamiana. The sequence goes on from CM067324.1 coordinate 112,471,731, forward strand.
TTGTTTGTTTTGAAAAGTCAAAGTTTGATGTAGCTAATTATCGATCACGTAAACTAAAAATCAATAAAATATATAAAATAGAACAGGGATAATTCTCCTCTCAGCGAATCCAATTTATTTAATTTTTTTAAAATTTTCTCCCATGAATATAAGTTTAACAAGTAGCAGTAGAGAATAAAATCTGAAACTATTCCCCTCTTTTCTCCGATTGTTTCTCAAACATAACGTACTTAATAAAATAAAAGAGTTTGAATAAACATGGATAACTTTGTTTTATCTAATATCCCTGCACTGACAAAAAGAAATAAAAAATTTACAAGCTCAATCTCCAATACTTAAAGAGAGGAAAAGATAAAGCAGACGAGAGATAGGGGGTAATCATGAGTGTCTCATATTTCAACATCTAATTATATTTTAACCTGAAATTATAACGTATTTAATTAGGAAATTATTTACTAATACAGGGAAAGAGTTGAAAAAGTCAAAGTGAATTTTCGCAAACAAAATCCAAAGCCATGTGCTTTCAGGTTTTAGTGGCGTGAAAGAATAAAAACGAATTTTGACAGAATCTTTTCTTAATCGAATAAGTACGTCATTCACTAATGGTCTATATATCCTACAAGACTGTCCATGTAACTTTTGTGCACTCGAGACTATCCTTCTGCCACGTCATAATTTTATCAATTTCCGATGTCTGTATTTTTGGATGATTGTAACTTATTATTCTTCTATTACTTCTAAATATAGGAATTACTTTTGCCTATATTTTTTATTTGTAATTTATAGTTGGAAACCAAAAATGTTTTCATGCTTTGAAGTGGTAGTGTTTTGAGTAGCTTAATATTTTTTTGGTCAAATGAAAATTTTTATTTCAATCATTGGGCAAATTTACATCATCTGTTTCTTTGGACTCTAGAACAGATTTCAAAGGTACAATCAAAATAGAAAACTCTACAACTATTGTTGTTAAGCTAAAATTCTATCACAGAAAAAAGATGAGTGTTGTTACAATTGTGAAGAATAGCACAAGGGATAGCTATTCATAGTCTGCAGAATGGGTAACCATTTAGGTTGCTTCATTCCAGTAAAGTGCACTTGAAGTGTAATCTCTTTTGCTCGATCTTGGGTGTTTCTGTTCGATTGTTGAAACCTTATGTTGTTCATTTCCATCCATATATTGTAGACTACTGCTGCAAATACCACACCGAGGATGGCTTTCCTGGGGTTCCTGCTGTTGACATTAGCAGTTAACCATTGCACTTCTGACTCCCATGTGCCTGTCGTTATTTGATACTTCAACCATTGTAACATACCTTGCCACAGAGCTTGGGAATATAAGCACTCAACGTATAAATGGTCATGTGTTTCTTCAATATCTCTTCCACATAATATACAAGATTGATTAATTTGAATTCCCCATTTAACTAATCTGTCAACTGTTGCCAAGCGCCTATGCAGTGCCATCTATAAAATGTATTTCTGTTTTGGGAGCATGCCAGTCACCATCAATAATGTTTTCCATCGGACCTTGGGGTACTGTGGAGTGGTATGAATATATGCCTTCCTGATGCTAAATTGCCCATTTTGAATACATGTTTGCATTCATGTTCCATTAGTTGCCCACCATTCTCTTGCTCCAAACAATTTCCTAACGAGCCAGCTAGCTTGTTTAGGAATTTCCATAGTAGTAATGTCCCTCTTCTTTATGTAGTGACAATGGATCCATTTGATCCAAAGTTTGTCTTTCTTAGACCTTAAGGCCCAGAGAAGTTTTGATAGAGCTGCTTTATTCCATCTTTCATAGGAGATAATGTTCAAACCTCCTGCTGCCTCTGGTTTACACAGTGTTTCCCAAGCAATTGGAGTCCTATGACTAGTTTCATGACTACCAGTCCACATGTAATTCCTGCAAATTCCATTTACTAGTTTTATAATTTTTTTTGGAATGAGGAATACATGGGCCCAATAAGTTTGCATTTCAAACAGGACACTTTTGATGAGTTGAATTCTACCAGCATAAGATAGGAGTTTGGATGTCCAGCTTCTAATTCTGTCCATTATCTTCTCTACTAGGGGCATACATTGTGATATTATGAACTTTCTTGTAGATAAGGGTACTCCTAGGTATTTGAAAGCAAAATTGCCCTCTGCTAGGTGGAGCTCAGAACAAATTTTCTTTTTGAATTCAGTTGAAACACCTGCTATAAATAAGGAGCTTTTATCCATATTGGATTGAAGGCATGATACCTTTGAGAACTGTTCAAATTCATTCATCAATAACTTCATGGAAGTTTCATCAGCCCTACAGCACATCAAAAGGTCGTCTGAAAAACATATGTGTGTGATTTGTAGTTTGGTGCATTTGGGGTGGAAATTGAAATCTGGATTCCTGTTTAGCTTCTTTAGAGATCTAGTTAGATATTCCATGGCTAGAACAAATAAGTAGGGGGACATTGGGTCCCCCTGTGTTAGTCCTTTCCTTGCTTCAAATGTGTTGGTCAATCCTCCATTATCAAAAGAGAGTAACTGACTGTGGAGACACATTTCATTATTAGTACTACTATTTTGTAGGGTATTCCAAACTCAAGTAGTACTGCCTTCAGAAAGTCCCATTCGACAGAATCGTAAGCCTTCCCAATGTCAACTTTGATCATGCATCTAGGAGATATTGTCTTGTGATTATAGCATTTGATCAGTTCATGTGCCATAATTACATTATCAAGAATGTTCCTCCCCTCTATGAAGGGTGACTGGGATTGCCCAACTAAATGATCCACAACCATTTTTAGTAGAAATGATTTTATACAGCGTTGAGCAGCAGGTAATGGGTCGAAATTCTTTGACATAGCTGTGATTTTTCACATTTGGAATCAAAGTGACAGTTGTGCAGTTAATCTTTTTTAGGAGTTTTCCATTTTGGAAAACTGCTTCACTGCCCTTGTAATTTCCTCTCCCACAATTGGCCAAAATTCCTTATAAAATTTTGCAGGATAGCCATCAATACCTCGAGTCTTATCTTGAGGAAGATTCTGTACTATCTGTTTGATCTCCTGCTCTGCTACTGGTGTCAACAGTTGCTGCTGTTCAATGTTAGGCAGGGACCATCTCTGGCCACATTGATGTCAATGCCTGGTAGTTGAACTGCTGCCGTGCCCAGTAGGTTATGAAAGAATTGTGTGAATTCTTGTTGGATCTGCTGTGGGTCAGTAAGCTTCATCTGGTTCTCTGTGAGGATACAGCTCACCTTATTTCTTGCTTGTCTGGATTTCATGTAAGCATGGAAATATTTTGTATTACTATCTCCAGTTGGATCCAGTTTGATCTTGATTTCTGTCTTAGAACTTGTTCTTGAATTTCTTCCCATTTTTCAATATTCTGTAAGAGTTGTTTTTCTTTTTGGATCTCCTGTTTGTTGAATTGATTCATTCAGTCTGTATTGTGTTACATTCAGTTTCTCTCTCATTTGTTGCAGTTCTTTGTCAACAGAGGAGTGTTCCTAGTGAATGTGTCTGGTAATTTGTTCTAGTTTTTTCAGTTTGCTCCAAATAGAATATATAGTATATCCTTGAATTTGTTGGCTCCAAATTGTCTGAACTGCTGCCCTGCAGTCTTGTTGCTTCATAACTGTTGTGAGTAATCTGTATGGTCTGTTCACTTTAGTTTTTACAACTTCAGTGTCTATCATTATGGGAGTGTGATCTGAGCATCCAGGTAGCATGTATACTGCTTCCACCCCAGTATAGGAATTGAACCACTCATCATTGCCAAAAGCCAGTCGATATGACTGTAAATCCTGTGTTCATCATCTCTCTTATTACTCCAAGAGAATCTGTTTCCTCTTTTGGTAATCTGCCCTACTCTAATGTCATCAATGCAGCTTTGGAAGTCAGCTATCTCAGATTGGTGTACTGGTTGCCCATTAATCCTGTCATCCACTCCCAACACACTATTAAAATCACCCAATATAAGCCATGGACCAATTCTCAGACTCTTCCATAGGGATACTCTGTGCTGGATGGAATGCAGGCCATAGACAAAGGTGATGTAGCTAGCAAATGTTGAGTTCTTGTCTGTCACCTGGCAGTGAATCATTTGGTCAGTGGTTTCTAGAATTACAACATGGATATTTGACTCTTTCCATATTATCCACATCCTCCCATTAGGAGCATAAGCATAGTTATTTTCCATTTTCCATTCACCTCCCAGCTTTTTGTAAATTGTCTGTGAATGTTGTTGTTTCACTCTTGTTTCAAGACAAGCTATCATATCTACTTTATTTGTCCTCAGGAATTTTACTAGTTCTCTCTGTTTATAGGACTTATTCAGTCCTCTAATATTCAATGAAACAATGATCATGATGGATATTGGTTACTTGAGCTTCCCCCTTTGTCCCTTATGGCTGTTTCTATTCTGCTCTCCCTCTGTTGTTGGTTCCATTCATAAGGTTCCTTGATAATTAATGCAGCAGAAGTATTCTTGGTAGCCAAATAATCATAGTTGATATCCCCATTGTTAATATTCTCCTTAGCTCCTTTTACAGTTACTACCTGTTTTCCTCGATTGTTCACTGAGATTTCCACCTCAGGTTGAACTGTTTGTTCCTCTTGATGCTGATTGGCTATAACATCTTCTGTTACAGGTTTTGGTTGCCATTTCATTGTGTTTTTCTTCTTGTTTCTCTTTCTCTGGTTCTGTGGTATTTGATCATGTCTCTCCTCCTTTTGACAGTCCCCATTTTTATGCCCAAATGAGTTACACTCTAGGCAAAAAGTTGGTTTCCATTCAAATTCCACTGGCTCTGACCAGCTTCTTCCATTTGGTATCTCAATGTAGACTTCATCAGGTAAGGGCTGGCTGATGTCCATTTCCACAAGGACTCTAGCAAAGGAAATCCTTTCACACGCAACAGTAAGTTTGTCTGTGCATAAAGGTTTTCCAATTAAGCTAGCTATTCTCCCTAAGTTGTCTTCTGCCCAGCATTGAATTGGTAAACCAGGAAAGTTGACCCAAATTGGTACATTTCTCATTGATTCATTTTGGATCTGAAAATTTGGATCCCAGTCCTTCAATATCATAGGCTTACCATTGAAAGTGTAAGGGCCAATTTGCATTATTAGGCTTTTGTCCTCCATCGATTCGAACTTAAAGATGAAATATCCATCATCATGTAACAACACAGTAGGTGCTGTAACACCATTCCAAACTCCATAGACAAATTTAAGAATATCTTTGAAAGTCGGGTTACCTCCTAGCACATAGCCTGTTGAAGCAGTCTTCCATTTCTTGTTCTGAACTTCTATTTCCTTGGGATTCAGTTTTGCGATTTTCATTCCATCCTTCACCGGAGAGTAGAACTTGAGTTGCATGCCCTGATTTTGAGTTCTGTTACCTTTAACAACTTCAGCAAAGGTTTGCTTCTGAGAATTAACTGAGTATGTGAGCTTTCTAGCTGTTGTTGTTATCTCTGCTTCCTTTGACTGCCTTGTAGCTTCCTCCTTCTCCGATAGAGGTTGCATGACTGTCGGAGCACTTCCCATACCCGGGAACCACTGTAATAATGGTACTGGGTTTAGTCTTTGAGGGATTCCGCTTTCAGGGGTTACCAATTGCGTCATATTTTACAATGTGGATGAGTATTTGTGTAGGTGGTTATGGTGGATTTGCGGTGGTTGGCGGTGGTGAGCTTCTTGCTTTTCCGTCGCCAGATTCCGTAGCTTAATATTTGCTCCCTATGTTGGAAATATACTTCAATAAAGCTGGAAATTTTATTTGCATCGTCGATACGCATACGCATTTTATAGCTCGATTAATTTAAATTTTTTTTAAGAAGGTCACTTTAATGGTAAACTGCTATTTTCGAAAGATGATTCTATGTAGGGGTGTTCATAAAACTCCGATAAATCGAACTAAATCGAAAACTAAACTAATCTGACCAAAAAAATTGATACTTTTTGATTTGGTTTGGTTTTGGTTTTGAAATTTAAAAACCGATCACATTTGGTTTGATTTTAGTTTTAATAAAGAAAAATACGAACCAAACTAAATATAGGAGTAACTATTTTAAATTTAGAATTACACCTATATATATGTATACTTTTATACAAAGTTTCAAATTTTTTATAAATAAGTGTTAATCGATTGCACTTTTATTGCAGTTTTTTACCTTTACATTCTAGTTTGATTAATAGTTTTCTTTTGTTATGTGTAAGAATCTAGTTTATGTTAAAAGAATTTATTTTTAATTGAGTCCTTAAATTATTCATCACTATTTGATTTAATTATCATCAATATATCTTGGTAAATAATAAATCTCTCAAAAGACAATTGATTTGATAATCTTACCGTAAAAATATGATCGTCGAAACATGTATTTGGTAGTGTATGTCTAACACTTGAGAAAAAACTTGACAAGTAACCGAAAAATCGAATCGAAAAAAAATCGACTTATTAGTTTAATTTGGTTTTAATATTTGAAAAATACACTTACCTAGTTTAATTTCTTTTAAACACAAAAACCGATCCAAACCGAAAAAACACACCCTCCTATTTCTATGTCCAAATCTCGTATTAAAAAATTCTAATTAAAAATGAAAATACTATAACCAACCACAATGGTGGTGAGTTGGAAGACACTTGGAAATTTACTTAATGGGGTGTACAGGTAAAATAAATATTTTTTCCCTTTGATGATGATAAAATTAATTACTCTAAACGCTCACATTTTTACTTACTTTTTCACTTCAAGAAAAAGATTTTTTTTCTTCTAATGTCTCAGAAATTTAATCTAACTTATATATTTGGGGATGTTATAAATAGAACTCTAATTAGAGTGAATGTCTATCTTATAGAAGAGTTTTACTTTGAGGCTAAGTCTTTTCTATGCCTATAAATAGAGGGGTCTTACCCCATTGTAAATCATACCTAAGTATCAATAAGAATACTCCTCTCTCTACTTTTCTCTCTATTGTTCTTGTTCTTGTATTATTGTTCTTGTTCTTATATTATTTCATAACACGTTATCAGCACGAGACTCTACCGTCTCAAGAATCCTCTTGAGAAAATTAAGGTATTTCCCTTTTTCCGAATTTGGTTTTAATTATGTCTGATATTATGAAAAGAAAGTTCGTTGCCCTTGAAATTTCGGGCAAGAACTATATGACATGGGTGTTGGATGCTGAAATCCACTTAGATGCTATGGGTCTTGGAGACGCCATAAAAGACAGAGATAAAGCATCCACCCAAGACTGTGCTAAGGCCTTGATTTTCTTGCGCCATCACCTTGATGAAGGTTTGAAAATTGAATATCTCACAATCAAAGATCCACTCATCTTGTGGAACGGCTTAAAGGAGAGATATGACAACCTGAAGTTGGTCACTCTGCCACAAGCACGATATGATTGGACTCATCTGAGGCTCCAAGACTTTAAGTCTGTTTCTGAATATAATTCTGCAATGTTCAGAATTACTTCTAAATTGAAACTCTGTGGAGATAATATCTCTGATTATGATATGCTTGAGAAAACGTTTACAATGTTTCATGCCTCCAATATGGTACTGCAACAACAGTACAGAGAGAAAGGTTTCAAAAAGTACTCTGAACTGATTTCTCTTCTCCTTGTGGCTGAGCGAAACAATGACCTGCTCATGAGAAATCACGAAAATCGACCCACTGGGTCTACACCATTGCCTGAAGCAGATAAGGTGTATTCTCATTATGCCAAGCATGGAAAAGGCCATGGATCTAGTCATGGTCGTGGTCGTAATCGGGGTCATAGCCGTGGACGTAGACAAGGAAGAAATTTCCCTAATGTCCGTCACCCCCAAAGAGAAATAACCACCAAAAGCAGAAACGGGATTATGAGAATCCAAAGGCAAATAGTTCAGAAACTATATGCTATCGTTGCGGTGAAAAAGGGCACTGGTCAAAAGCTTGCCATGTACCAAGACATTTGGTTGATCTTTATCAAGCATCTCTAAAGAATAAAGGCCCTGAAACAAATTTTGTCTCTGACGACAATTTTGACATCACCCACCTGGATGTGGCAGACTTCTTTGAGCACCCTGAGGGGAAAATAGACCACTTAATCGGTGATGGATCTGTGACGAAGGAGGATGGAATTGTTTGATTTTATTTGTATTAGTTAGTGAATAAACTAATAGTCATTAGTATCAGCTCGTATTAGTTAGTTTATGATATAATGTTAGTATTAGTTCTTTAGAATGTTTCAATATGCTTAAATTTCAAAGATATTTTTATTTTTCAGTAGAGTTAATCGACTAACCTAACAGTTAGTCGATTATCTAATATTTCACATTAAAACTGCAAAACAATCGATTATATACTTGTTAACAATCGATTATATTAAGACAGTGTGATCTGAAGTTTTTCAAAATAGCGAATAATCGATTATGTATGTTTAACAATCGATTATATTAAGACAGTGTCATCTGAAGTTTTTCAAAATAGCAAATAATCGATTATGTATGTTTAACAATCGATTATATTAAGACAGTGTGATCTGAAGTTTTTCAAAATAGCAAATAATCGATAATGTATGTTTAACAATCGATTATATTAAGACAGTGTGATCTGAAAATTTTCAAATTAGCAAATAATCGATTATGTATGTTTAATAATCAATTACATTGAGACAGTGCTTAAACTGAAATTTTCAAACTGCAAAATAATCGATTATGGAAAACATATAATCGACTATCTGATTTAGTTAGTCAACTAACCTCAGCAGATTTTGAAAATATTGTTTAAATGTGAAACAAACGGATTGAATTTGTTTATTCTCATGTTCGTGTATTTTCTTTTGTATGTCAAACCATGGGAAAGCAAATATGGATATCTCACAAAGCAATCTTGGATCAAATATTTGTTTAGTTGATTCATGTACTACACATACGATACTCAAAGAAAAGAAATATTTCTCTCAACTAAGTATGTGTAAGGCAGATGTTACTACAATCTCTGGTAGTAGTAAATTGATTGAAGGCTCCAGAAGAGCAACTATAACTCTGCCTAGAGGAACAATGTTTATCATAGAGAATGCAATGTTCTCCTCCAAGTCTAAGAGAAACTTGTTGAGTTTTAAAGATATACGCCGGAATGGCTATCATGTTGAGACAATAGATGAGAATAATCTTGAATATCTCATCATTACAAAGAATGTCTCTGGCCAAAAGAGGGTTATTGAGAAATTTCCGTCTTTATCTTGTGGCCTGTATTGGACAAAAATTAGTGCAATTGAGGCACATTCAACAGTAAACCAAAAGGTTACTGATTCCAATACTTTTGTACTTTGGCATGATCGATTGGGACACCCTGGATCAATCATGATGAGACGGATTATAGAAAGCTCATATGGGCATCCGTTAAAGAATTTCAAGATTCTTTTAAATAATGAATTTTCTTGCACTTCTTGTTATCAAGGCAAGTTAATTACAAGACCATCACCAGCAAAGGTTGGGACTGAGTCACCTACGTTTTTGGAACGTATACAAGGGGACATTTGTGGACCTATTCACCCACCTAGTGGGTCTTTTAGATATTTTATGGCCCTAATAGACGCATCCTGTAGATGGTCTCATGTGTGCCTGTTGTCATCACGCAACCTTGCGTTTGCAAAACTAATGGCACAAATAATTCGACTACGAGCACAATTTCCTGATAATCCAATCAAGTCTATTAGACTGGATAATGCTGCTGAGTTTTCATCCCAAGCATTTAATGATTATTGCTTATCAATTGGGATAAAAGTGGAACATTCTGTAGCTCATGTTCACACTCAAAACGGTCTTGCAGAATCTTTAACTAAACGCCTGCAGTTGATTGCAAGATCATTACTCATGAAAACGAGGCTGCCCACTTCGGTATGGGGTCACGCCATTTTGCATGCAGCAATGCTAATTCGTCTCAGACCGACGAATTATCACAAATATTCCCCGTTGCAATTGGTTTTGGGTCATGAACCAATATATCTCATTTAAGAATCTTTGCATGCGCAGTATATGTGCCTATAGCACCGCCATACCGCACCAAAATGGGTCCGCAAAGAAGGTTAGGAATATATGTTGGGTTTGAATCACCCTCTATTATTCGCTACCTCGAAACATTGACAGGGGATTTGTTCACTGCACGATTTGCAGACTGTCAATTTGATGAGACACTTTTCCCAAAATTAGGGGGAGAAGTCGGTGAAACCAAACGGGAAACTTTGTGGAAAAATGCATCATTATCTCATCTTGATCCACGTACCTCTATTTGTGAAAAAGAGGTGCAAAAGATTATCCATTTGCAAAGAATAGCAAATCAAATGCCTGACGCATTTACGGACTTGAAAAGGATAACAAAATCCCACATCCCCGCGGAGAATGTTCCAATCCGTATTGATGTCCATATTGGACAATCATCTAGTGTCATATCCAATGAGTCGAATGCACGCCTGAAGCGTGGCAGGCCATTAGGTTCCAAAGATCGAAATCCTAGAAAGAGGAAAGCAAACGATCAAAATGACACTACGAAAGAATCTCATGAGGAAATTCATGATTTAATAAACTCTGAGATTCATGAAGAATCCTTTGAGCCCGAGACTCAGGAAAATAAGGAACTATCCATAAATCCAATCGATATTGAGGCAAATTATAATCGAGTGGATATAGTGGTGGATTATGTCTTTGCTTTTAATGTCGCATCTAGCATTATGCAAGAAAATGAGGATCTTGAACCTCAATCTGTTGGAGAATGTCGAAAAAGACATGATTGGCCAAAATGGCTAGAAGCAATTCAATCAGAATTGAATTCGCTGGCAAAATGTGAAGTTTTCGGCCCTACAGTTGAAACACCTAATGGTGTTAAGCCTGTTGGCTATAAATGGGTCTTTGTACGCAAGAGAAATGAGAAAAACGAGGTACAAAGATATAAGGCACGCCTTGTTGCACAAGGATTTTCTCAAAGGCCTGGTGTCGATTATGAAGAGACATATTCGCCTGTAATGGATGCCATAACTTTTCGTTATCTCATTAGTTTTGCTTTCCTTGAAAAGCTTGACATGCATTTAATGGATGTGGTTACTGCCTATCTTTATGGCTCACTTGATAATGAGATATACATGAAAATTCCCGATGGACTCAAAATGCCGAACGCTCATAATTCAAAGTCCCGGGAAATGTTTTCAATCAAATTGCAAAGATCCTTGTATGGTGTAAAGCAATCAGGACGAATGTGGTATAATCGTCTTAGTGTGTATTTGTTAAAAGAAGGCTATATAAATGATGCCATTTGCCCGTGTGTTTTTATAAAGAAAACAACATCGGAGTTTGTTGTACTTGCCGTATATGTCGATGACATAAACCTTATTGGAACCCCCATAGAACTCCAAAAGGCAATAGATTATCTAAAGAATGAATTCGAGATAAAAGATCTCGGAAAGACAAAATTATGTCTTGGTTTGCAAATTGAATATTTGGCAAACGGAATTTTTGTTCATCAATCTACCTATATAGAAAAGGTACTGAAACGGTTTTACATGGATGGAGCACATCCTTTAAGTACTCCGATGGTTGTTCGATCACTTGATGTGAATAAAGATCCATTCCGACCGCAAGAAAGGAATGAAGAGCTACTTGGTCCTGAAGTACCATATCTTAGTGCAATTGGCGCACTAATGTACCTTGCAAATACTACAAGGCCTGACATAACCTTTTCAGTTAATGTCTTAGCAAGGTATAACTCGACTCCCACAAGGAGACATTGGAATGGGATCAAACATATATTGAGGTACCTAAAAGGGACTACCAATATAGGCTTATTTTATGGAAATAATTGCAGTCCTGATCTTGTTGGTTATGCTGATGCTGGATATTTATCCGACCCACACAAGGCTCGATCTCAAACAGGTTATGTGTTTACCTGTGGAGGCACCGCCATATCTTGGCGATCGACTAAGCAATCAATTGTGGCTACTTCATCTAATCATGCCGAGATAATCGCTATTCATGAAGCAAGTCGGGAGTGTGTGTGGTTGAGGTCTATAATACATCATATTCAAGACAAATGTGGTTTGAAGTGTAACAAACTACCCACGACTTTGTATGAAGACAATGCAGCATGTATAGCTCAATTGAAGGGAGGATTCATAAAAGGAGATAGAACAAAGCATATTTCACCAAAGTTATTTTTCACACATGATCTTCAAAAGAATGGTGATATCAATGTGCAACAGATTCGTTCAAGCGATAATATTGCTGATTTGTTCACAAAATCTCTACCAACGTCAACCTTCAAGAAGCTAGTTCACAAGATCGGAATGCGAAAACTCAAGGATATGAATTGATGCTCTTTTCAGGGGGAGTTAAGCGCGTTGCACTTTTTTTCCCTTACAAGGTTTTGTCCCAATGAGTTTTCCTTGCAAGGTTTTTAACGAGGCAACCAATAGGCGCATATTCAAACATGTATACTCTTTTTCCTTTTCTTTAATTTTTTCCCATTGGGTTTTGTATTAGTTAAGGTTTTAATGAGGCACATTATTGAATAGACATTCAAGGGGGAGTGTTATAAATAAAACTCTAATTAGAGCGAATGTCTATTTTATAGAAGAGTTTTACTTTGAGGCTAAGTCTTTTCTATGCCTATAAATAGAGGGGTGTTATTCTATTGTAAATCATCCCTAAGTATCAATAAGAATAATAAGAATACTCCTCTCTCTCTACTTTTCTCTCTATTGTTCTTGTTCTTATATTATTTCATAACAAGGGAAGGTAACAAGGTAAGGGAATAAAATCAATAATAAAAGATCCAAGACAAGTAATTTCCCTTCCTTCTAAAGCCAACCACGTATAAAACCGCAACTGATGCTCCTCTCCCCCTCTCTCTCCCCAAGTCTGGACAAGAAGAAAGAAAATTTAGTAAAAGCTCTGCTCTTGTAACATTGTCAGATTAGGGTTTCTTAATACCACTTTGGCACATACATACATATAAACATACGTATAAACATTTTCTGAGAACTCGATAACATGATTCTGATGATAAATTCTTTTCATATAAGCTGAAACACCAGACCAGACCCTGTGGTATGGAACCTTCACTTCTTTTTTGAACTTTAACTTATTCATAATTTTATTCCCTTTAAATTTACTAATTATTTATGGAAGCTTTTTTTTTTTGGTGACAATGAAAGGTCTTGAATTGGGTAGCTTAGTGGGTTTATTGGTTTGACTTTCTGAGTTAGAGTTGTACAAGGAAGAATTGTTCTCTCTTTTTTCCCTTTTGAGTTGATGGGTACTTCTCACTTACTCTTTGTTTTTAGTGGATCTAGTGATAATGGGTATTTCTTGAATTTTTGTACAGGAGCTTTAAACTTTTGGAAAGATCAGAGCTTTTGATGATATTGGTCTGGTTCTCTTGGAGATTTTGAGCTCATTTTGATAAATAATTGATCATTTCTTCTTGGGTTATGATTCAGTAGTTGGATGGTGAAGTTGGGATTTTTCTCTAGCAAAGTTGTGGAGTTTTTAGAGTTATGTTATGGATTTTAATTAGTTTGTGTAAAAATTAGTATTGGTTTCTGGAGGACCAAAATATTTGTGGGTACTTCTGAGAATCTCTGAAAATGGAAGAACAAATTGTTCATGGTGATGGGTTATTGGTGAATTTAGCAAATGAAGTGAAATTAGAAGAAGATGAGGAAGATTTTTGTAGCTGCTGTGAAGATGAGGAGGAGTTGGGGGAAACAGCTTTGAAGGAAGAAGAGGATGAAGTAACAAAGGAGGAGAAGGAGTTATTAGTGAGTGAAAGTTGTGAGGTAGATCTTGATGAACGTTCAATTAAATTGTTCTTTAAAGGGATTTCTATAGCTGGTCCTGGAGATTCTGGTTGTAGAATATCAGGAATTGGAGTGGTTATGGAGAGGGCAGAGAGTGTTTCTCCTATTCAAATCCAGAAGAAGCTTGATTTCTATGTGGAAGAATTTGTGGCAGATTATTTGGCCTTGATGGATGGACTGTTGGAAGCTGTGAAGAACAAGATTACAAAAGTCTATGCCTTTACTGACTCTGAGATATTATATCTGCAGGTGAGAAGTCTGTTTTTTGCAAGATATGTGTATCTCAATGTTCTCTTTTTTGGCTCTTGCTTCATTCAATTTGCAATTGGATATGTGCAAAACTTTCCTTATGGAATTTTATCAGCTGGAAATGAACTATAAAATTCAAGGTTTCTTGGTTCTTTTAACCAAAATATTTAGATGCCGAGTCTGTTTTCTTTTCTTTTGTTTGATAAGTCAATTGGTTTTATCGATAATACACCAAAACATTGTTCCTTTACAAAGTAGATGTTGAGTCTGATTTTGATGCTCGATTTTTATATGACTACAGGGTATTTTGGTTTTATTGCAGTATTTTCCTACATGAAGAACAGATTATCTAACTATCCTTTTTCTATAAAATCTCAATTAGTGTGACATTAAGTGCAATACATGAAGAACATATACTACTTCTTTCTGGACGTGAAATGTATTAAGTGAGACATTGATTTCAGTTGCTGTAAATTTGCTTCGGGCTATTAATAGTTAAAAAAAATTGCTCTGGGGTATTAGCATTTGTTTTAATTTACGTTGTTTTAATGGTAAATAATTGGTCAGATTATGCACGAAGAGATCCTTGATAATCCGCTTCTCATGGCATTGCGACAAAGGATTCTTGATCATGTTGATGATCTGGAGGCTTTTGTTCTGAAGCTTGTTCCAAGTACTGGTCTGGCAAAGGCGTTGGACTTGGCGAAAGTAGCAATAGGGATTGTCTCTTCCCATCTTGAAGGAGATGAATCAACTGAGAATTGTCCAATATGCTGTGAGGATAGACTATTACTAATGATGAGCACATTAAAATGTACCCACAAATTCTGTTCTCACTGCATGAGAACTTATGTTGAGGGTAAAGTTCAATCTGGTCAAGTCCCCATTAGATGCCCTCAGCTAAAATGCAAGTACTTAATCTCTGCTACTGAATGTATATCTTTTCTCCCGCTTAACTCCTATGAATCTTTGGCGAGAGCTCTTGAAGAAGCAAATGCTCTCAACTCGGACAAGCTTTACTGTCCCTATCCAAATTGTTCTGTTCTTTTGGATCCTCATGAATGTTTGTCAACTCGTGCTAGTTCATCAAGCCAGTCAGAGGATAGTTGTGTGGAATGCCCAGTTTGTCAGAGGTTCATGTGTGTGGATTGTCGGGTTCCATGGCATTCTTCAATGACATGTGAAGTCTACCAAAATCTCCCTTTGGAGGAGAGGGAAGCCGGCGACATAACTTTGCATCGCCTGGCACAGAATAAAAGATGGAGGCGCTGTTCACAGTGCCGGAGGATGATTGAGCTCGCACATGGATGCTATCATATGACGTGCTGGTGAGTATATTTGGTTCCTTCACACTTTTTGATGTTTCAGAGTCCTATAAAGGGCTTTTGAATCTATGAAGATAGTGCATCACTGCATTGATATTCTGATTTTGGAAACTAAATTTTGTTTGTCGTATCATATACTGGTAGATTGTTATATGATTAGATTTCCTTGAAAAACTGATGTTGACATTTTGGAACACAAGCTCTAACTGTCAGGTACTCTTAAAAGCTTAATCTTGCAATTTATATGCATCTCCTCCAAATGCCTACACAATGTAAAGCATATGATAATCAAAGTTGCTTGTGGGAGATGATGTAATAGGGTATCTATCTAGCTGGTTGTCTCCAGCTGCACTAGATGGAAAAACACTCAAGGAAAGCTGGGTCAAACAAATAGCATATTTGTGTTAGAGAGTTGGGGAAGTTTCTGCCAATATGCCCTGACGGTCTAGGTTGATGGATCTCATTGGATCTAGAAATACTCAGTCAAACAGAAATTAGTTTAAGAAAAAAATCAATTTTTCATGACTTCTATATATCTTTCTTCTTGGTTACATATCTGAATCCGTTACTATGGCTGTTTGCCTTGGCCTTAACCATGCAACGTCTATTTTGTTTTGGTGCAAATTGAGTTCTGGTTTATCACAAGAGGGGTTCCTCTGATGGTAAGCAACCCCCACTTCCAACCGAGAGGTTGTGAGTTCGAGTCCACCCAAGAGCAAGGTGGGAAGTTCTTGGAGGGAAGGATGCCGGGGGTCTATATGGAAACAGCCTCTCTATCCCAGGGTAGGGGTAAGGTCTGCGTACATACTACCCTCCCCAGACCCCACTAAGTGGGATTATACTGGGTTGTTGTTATTGTTTATCACCCCGTACCCAATCTACAATGAGCTGATATCTCCTTGCCCCTTGATGTTAATCTTTCTACACATTGTCCGCTATTAAGCTTATTCTTCGTTAGCATAGAAATATTTTGAATCTTTAGTTGACTTATTGGAAAGAAAATGTTATACACTCATATATACATGTATATTAGTAGGTTTATCATCCTTCTGCAACTTTATTTTACCCTCAAAGGCTTGCATGGACAATTTTGCCCAACGTGACTAACCGACCAGATCACCCTTTTCTTTGAGCTTTGAAATTTCCAATATAGCAAATAAAAACATCATATAAATGAGTACTATGTTCGGAGGTCATTCTTTCCATTTTACAGTTATCAGATAGGGGGAGGGGGTGGGAGGGGGGAGACACTACCCAAAGTTGTGGCTGATCTGAAATAGCTGAAGGCATAGACTACAACACTGGGTGAGAAGCTTGGAGATTGAAGTACAAGATTTCCCTCTCTGTGCATTGTAGTTCAAATATGATTTTAAGAAAAAGTATCTACTGATTTCAAATTTTGTGCCGTTTTGTCTTTTAAAACTTGTTGAAACGGTATATATTCTGCTGAAATGGAAGTTGGTGGATCGATGATAAGTATTGAAAACTTTTATTCTTGTATTGAAAACTGGCAGGTGTGGGCATGAATTCTGTTATTCTTGTGGTGCGGAATACAGGGACAGCCAACAGACTTGTCAATGTGCATTTTGGGATGAGCATTATACTCAAGATTTGGCAACTCAACCGACGCAGCAGTTTGAGCAATGGGCGTGGGACTCATTCGGGTCGCTGCCTATGATGATGGATGCATATTCAGATGAAGAGAGATCTCAGCTGGCTTTGATCCAGAGATTTCTTGCTGGTGGATTCAGTCTAACGGACCACCAAGCTTACCAATCCCCGCCACGTTGTACAGATTCTTATGTTGATGCCATGAAGGATCTCCATCAGCTTCCATGGCTCGAACGATTTGTGTCCGTGATAAGCGACAATTACTACGAAGAACATATCCAGTGAAGTATAGAAATTTGAAACCGTTTAGCATTTGATAAACACTTTCATATGGGAGATAAATGAGTATCTCACTCTCAAGACTCCTTGATAGTTTAAGCAAACAGGCCCTGCATAATGTCCTCTTTCATTTGTTCAAGTGCTAAAAGAGCCGTTTGGTCTTTTCAATTGTATGATGTATGGGGAAGTTATGAGAAAGCTTCCTCTTAAAAGAACACTGATAAGCAAAACAGCATAAATCGAAGGAGACATTCATACAAAAATAGAACTACTTCGTGTGGTCTCTGTGACCTCTAATTTTTGTGAGTTTATGTTCTGTGTGCTGATGGTACAGTGTAAACAACTTTTATACTATCAGGTTAAGTTGACCCACAACATGTTACCCTCCCTATCAAGTTAATCCTGAATTAAAATATTAACCTTCTAGAACCAATAAACTACACTGGAAAGTGTGAAAGTTTTTTATGCGACACTGTACATTACTTTATCTCAATTTGATTTAGTTGTCTAATCAGGTTAAATGAGATATCCGTTCAGTTTCCTATGATGACAAATAGCTAAAGTGCAATAGGAACAGATAAAAAAACGCAACAATGGGGAATTTCAATTTTTTAGTGCAGGACCTTATACTATGGATGGCAAAGAAAAGAAGATTTCAGTGATAATCACGAGCATTTTCTATTAATTTTCTTAGCCTAAAAATTTGTAGGAAAAATTCGGCATTCTAAACAACCTAGATAACAAAGTGTTACCATAAAGAGAATAATCACAAAGGACCAAAAAAGCCAATAGTGAACAGAACCTGGTAAACATTATAGAAAATTAAGCTTAGCTCAAATGAAAATTAAGCGTGATTAGCAACCAAGCAACAATCATTTGTAAAACTCACTATTAAACACTGTCCCCACATGGGTGGTAGAGTGGGAGGAAAATACATCTTTTCAAAAATTTAATTGGGAGAAAGTGAAGTAGTTGTTAAGAAAAATGTGCAATGATTTTCCTTTTGGTAGTCTAATGCAGACAGTACTCTCTTTGCCTCCTACCATAATTCAAAGTTAACATACCAATTGAGCACTCATCATTTCACATGATCCCCCTAAGGTAATAGTGTAATATTTCCCTAGCAGCCCCTGCCCCATTGTACACTCGATTTATTTTATTGTATACTCCTACACCATGATGATGGTATTTTATATAAATATAGTAAACAGAGTTGGGCTAAGGACGATATAATTCCTGGACCAGATAATTAGCTGCCAAAAACGTGGTAAACAAAAAAGAAACAATAGCAAAAGAGGCCAAGTACAGATAATGCAATAAGCCAATAACCATATGTACCAGATTACCACCAACCACCTATCATTGACTTCCGCCACCGCGTTCATAAATTTATAGATCTAAAAGTGTAAAATTAAAATCTACAAATTTATGACACAAAAAAACTTTATACAACTAGTATCAGTTGTATAAGATACAAAATAAAACTTCTCTTGAGTTATAAATAATGCGATTCACAAACAATATGGTCATGCACTAAAAGTACCATTCCACATATCAAATCAACTTACAACACGAGACAGGATATTTTATTGATGCCCCGTGTTATGCACATGAAAAAATTGTCACCTAAATATCAGGTACAAAAAAGGAAACACACATAGTTCATAACTTGAGTCCGAAACCTAAATGCCTATTTTTTTAGATTCAAAATACATTTTTATTGCCTAAAAAGATACTTTTTTATATATAACATGGTATTACATCGCGCTATACTTTAACATTGTTTTTGCCGTTAAAGTATAGCGCGTTATTAAATATGTCACAACCCGTCCCACCCTGGAGAGTCCTGATGGCGCCTACTCATAAAAGCTGGGCAAGCCGAGTGTTACAGATTTTATTACCTTTTTTCCTTAACCTTTAACATTTACAAGTCAATATATGATAAATAGCGGTATAATAATAACAACAACAATGATAATAATAATAATAATAATAATAATAATAATAATAATAATAATAATAATAATAATAATAATAATAATAATAATAATAATAATAATAAATATAGAAGACGAAATCTAATAATTTAACTTATACAAATACGATTCCATACCAATAATACACTCAAAATGATGTCACAATCTCGCAGACTATCTAAGAATACTACAAATAGGGTCTGAACAAAGAAAAATACATGTCTGTCGCTAAAATAAGTAATAACAGAAGGGAATAGGATAGAAGGGGACTTCAAGGTCTATGGACGTCTACAGGACTACCTCGAACCTCCGCTGGACTGAAGGCAACAACCTTACTGTGGTCCAAATACTCCAGTACCGGGATCTGCATACAGTACAGAGTGTAGTATCAGCACATCCGACCCAATGTGTTAGTAAGTGTCGAGCCTAGCCTCGGTGAAGTAGTGACGAGGCTAGGACAAGACTACCGAATAAACTTGTGCAGTTAAATCATATACGAAAAATAATAACAACAGAACTAGCAGTTAAAGATGGGAAGGGGAAACATGCTACGGGAAATATGAAGTACTAACAGAATTTCAGTAGAGAAACATCAAGAATGACATAATTTCATATCAGCAAGAATAAGGAAAATACTAACAAGTGCACGACATCACCCTTCGTGCTTTTACTCTCGTTCTCACCAAAGGAATCGATATTCACTTTTATTCTTTCTTGTTGCGGCATGCAACCCGATCCCAATCATATAATACTATTACGGCGTACAATCTGATCCCAATCATATAATGATGTAGCGCCGTGCAACTCGACCCCACTGGTCCATCCTTATTACTCCTTGTTGTGGCGTGCAATCTGAATCTATATAATATTTTTGTGGCATGCAACCCGTTTCTATATAATATTATTGCAGTGTGCAACCCGATTCCAATACACAAATCAATACCAATCACAAAAGAATCCTGGCAAGGGAACAATAGTATAACAATAATATCCCGACAATAGAAACAATATCATAAGCAATAACACCCCGATAAGGGAAACAATATCATAAACAATAACATTCCCGCAAGGAAATCAACAATGTATCTCATCTCGTTTCATAATCACTTCACAACATAAGTCTCAACTAGAGACAATGCTCAACAATGATCAATTACCAAAAATACTTTCATAAGCCCTGTTCAACATTTATAACTATCATATTAAGCATTGATATGTTACAAGTACCTTGGGTACACGTACTGTACTTTGTGTTTTGATGATCTAATAAACTTACTATCCAGAACCAAATAAGGAACCTGTTGCACATTTACAAGACCTTGAAATCACAAAGTTCTAGGTTGGGATCCAACCCTTGGGAAAGTAAGGAGACTTGAAGGAGCTGACTACATAAGAGCTGGTTGGAAATCTAAAGACCTACGAGATGAAGAGGAAGATAGATAGTGAAAGAAGAGAACCTGAAAAAAAAGAATCTGGCACTCTAAGCTGATAGCAATGACTCATATGAGGAAGAATGGAAGGAATAGCTGAGATAACATGTCCCTACCAGTTCCCGAGGAGACTGTATGAAGTCAACTCTCTAGCAGAAAAGTTCATGTCCGCACACGCTACTGCATAGGAACAGTGCAACAGTCAACTTTCTGTGGAAGGCTCTTTACCTACCTTGCTTACATTACTATAAGTAATGTCACACATGCATAGATACAATCAAGGAAGTAAAAGACCTTACTTCATGAGAAAACCAGATGAAGGACCTGAAGCATGCCTAGTATGATCATTTAAGTTTACCGACTCAAGATAATCTGGGTAGTGTGCCTTCAGAATCATAGGAACCAGATTGGGGACCTGATACCTTGGTGTTCCCCTGACAGAAGAAAAGTCAATAGTACAGCTAGAAAGAAACTGCAGAAAATGACTGCCTGCAACTGTACATGCAACAGTTCTACAGACAATGCAATAGTCATTTCCCATTGAGAAGGGCATGTACTAACCAAGATTGGACATCACCATTGTGAATTGACATCACTAAGGTGATGTCTTTTGTAATATAAACCTGGTGCAAGACACATGATTCCCTCTCTAAGACTTGCAAATTAGAAATGGAAATAATCTCTCAAGTGCAAGAATAGCCTCTCTCAAGAACAAAGCTGCTTCAACCTCAAGAACCTGATCCAAGATCGAAGATATCTTAAGTCCTTAGGTTGTTGACTATTTGTTATTTGTTCTTCATTGTAACTCCTATCTAGATTTTCTAGAAGCTGTTTTTAAGAAACCTAAAATCAAAACCCTCTAAGTTTGTATCACCCTTCGTGCTTTTACGCTCGTTCTCACCAATCATATAATACTATTACGGCGTGCAATCCAATCACAATCATATAATGATGTAGCGCCGTACAACTCGACCCCACCTGTCCACCCTTATTACTCCTTGTTGTGGCGTGCAATCCGAATCTATATAATATTTTGTGGCATGCAACCCGTTTCTATATAATATTATTGCAGTGTGCAACCCGATTCCAATATACAAATCAACACCAATCACAAAAGAATCTTGGCAAGGGAACAATAGTATAATAATAATATCCTGGCAATAGAAACAATATCATAAGCAATAACACCCCGACAAGGGAAACAATATCATAAACAATAACATTCCGGCAAGGAAATCAACAATGTATCTCATCTCGTTTCATAGTCACTTCACAACATAAGTCTCAACTAGAGCCAATGCTCAACAATGATCAATTACCAAAAATACTTTCATAAGCCGTGTTCAACATTTATAACTATCATATTAAGCATTGATATGTTACAAGTACCTTGGGCACAAGTACTTTACTTTGTGTTTTGATGATCTAAAAAACTTACTATCCAGAACCAAATAAGGAACCTGTTGCGCATTTACAAGACCTTGAAATCACAAAGTTCTAGGTTGGGATCCAACCCTTGGGAACGTAAGGAGACTTGAAGGAGCTGACTACATAACAGCTGGGTTGAAATCTAAAGACCTATGAGACGAAGAGGAAGATAGATAGTGAAAGAAGAGAACCTGAAAAAAAAGAATCTGGTACTCAAAGCTAATAGCAATGACTCATATGAGGAAGAGTGGAAGCAACAACTGAGATAACAGGTCCCTACCAGTTCCCGAGGAGACTGTATGAAGTCAACTCTCTAGCATAAAAGTTCCTGTCCGCACACGCTACTGCATAGGAACAGTGCAACGGTCAACTTTCTGTGGAAGGCTCTTTACCTACCTTGCTTACATTACTGTAAGTAATGTCACACATGCATAGATACAATCAAGGAAGTAAAAGACCTTACTTCATGAGAAAACCAGATGAAGGACCTGAAGCATGCCTAGTATGATCATTTAAGTTTACCGACTCAAGATAATCTGGGTAGTGTGCCTTCAGAATCATAGGAACCAGATTGGGGACCTGATACCTTGGTGTTCCCCTGACAGAAGAAAAGTCAATAGTACAGCTAGAAAGAAGCTGCAGAAAGTAACTGCCTGCAACTGTACATGCAACAGTTCTACAGACAGTGCAATAGTCATTTCCCATTGAGAAGGGCATGTACTAACCAAGATTGGACATCACCATTGTGAATTGACATCACTAAGGTGATGTCTTTGTAATATTAACCCGATGCAAGACACAGGCTTCCCTCTCTAAGACTTGCAAAATTAGAAACGGAAGAGATACAATTCAAGCAGAATTGATTTCATATGAAAGACATATAGTTTTGGACATGTAGTTCAAATACTTGAAAGTATAAAGTCAATGGTATGTGTAATCAGTTTTCGATATCTTATTTGTTTAGCATGACATGAAAACTTGATATGCATCTAAAGTCTATTATATGGCTTATATGACTTAACTTATATGTCAATCCATGAAAGATTGAAGTTGCTTGAAGCATATACAATTCTTGGTCCTGAAGTGCCACATCCTAAGTGCAACTTGTGTACATATGTATCTTGCTATAACTATAAGCATGATGGCATCGAGAATACCTCTAGAGATATTGAAGAGTCATTCCACGACATTATATGAAGATGTTCATATCTATCAAAGAATGATAATTTCAAGGTGCGGAATATTTATTCAAATCAATATGGCTGATTTATTTATCAAATCTCTACAAAAGATCGTTTTGAAGATGGTGCACAAGATTGGAATGCAAATGCTCAAGGATGTGAATTGATGCTCTTTTCAGGGGGAGTTAATGCGCGTTGCACTCTTTTTCCCTTACAAGGTTTTGTCCCACTGGGTTTTCCTTGCAAGGTTTTTAACGAGGCAACCAATAGGCGCATATTCAAACATGTGTACTCTTTTTCCTTTTCTTTAATTTTTTTCCCATTGGGTTTTGTTTTAGTTAAGGTTTTAACGAGGCACATTATTGAATAGACATTCAAGGGGGAGTGTTATAAATAGAACTCTAATTAGAGTGAATGTCTATCTTATATAAGAGTTCTACTTTGAGGCTAAGTCTTTTCTCTTCCTATAAATAAAGGGGTTCTATTACATTGTAAATCATCCCAAAGTATCAATAAGAATACTCCTCTCTCTACTTTTCTCTCTATTGTTCTTGTATTATTGTTCTTGTTCTTATATTATTTCATAACAAAAGTAAATTTAATATTACATTATTTTGGTGTGAAATTTCGCGTTAGGGTTGGAGATGGTCTAAGTAAACATACACTAGTATTTAAAAGATACAGAATTCCGATTCCTAAATAAAAAGCACGAGAAGAAAACCATAATCCTCTACAAAATTTGGTACCGAATATGTTGGAAGTACCGATCATTGTTCCAGTAATGGATAGCCTTGTGCAAGGGAACCAATGACCAGTTGTGGCTGGAAATGTAAGGCTCAAGCAAATGTACTTTGTGTTTCATTTAGTTGTCATATGGTGATAAAGTACTGAAAAGACAGTATATTTGGCCTTCAATTTCTCACTATGCCATGAACAACACAATAAACCTAGTCTAATCCCATGTATGCATGTCTTATCCCTACCTTCTGAAGTTAGAGGGATTGTTTCCGATAGTCTCGGCGCAAGTAACAGTGACAAGGAAAATATTACTAGACTGTTAACTTTCAACACAAAGCCTAAAATATCTTAAAGCTGCAGGCTGCAAAGAGCAGAAGACAAATGACAACACAGATGCTCATCAAATATTTTGCTCTTTTCCCCCTTTTTCTTTGTTCTTTTGTTCAGTATGAGAAACAGAGAGTATATCATACAGAACTACCAGCAAAAGTTTAAGCTCTATTAACATGTTTCTGTAACATATCAACAAAAATGAATGCAAATTCTGAGATATGTAATTACAGAAATGCAAAGTATACCTACTCTTCAGAATCCCCACAACGCCTCAAGAGTTTGTATAACTTATCTCCTTTGCCAAAAAAACTTGACGATCACAACACTGGCCAAACATTTGCATCCGTATCCATGCATCCAAGGTTGACAAACAATACGTAATTCACGCCTTGAAAGCCATCTCAGCAAGCAATGTGATTGGTACCGTAGCTAATTGCTGTCAAGCTGGTGTCGGACATGTTAGTTACCCATGGATGAGGGCTATCCCCCATTCCTCTTATATTATATGCATAAGACGGCCACCTAACATCCGAACCACACAACTTCGTATCGCCCATGGCAATCATCTTCTGGGTTCTGTCAAGAACAACAAGGCTAGAAAATGTTGAAAAACTGTTCCCAACAAAGACATCAGATCTTAAGCAAACTTCATAGTCGATAGCAGATTGAAATAGGTATGGCTGCTTCTTGTAAATTTCAAAAACACCCAGTTTTTTCTTCTCGAAAGGAAGCAATCCGTCCTTCCAACCATTCAAGACCGTATCATCTTCAAGAAGAGTATCGGCGACAGCAAGATAAACAACTACAGGGGTTTTAAGACCCGGGATGTTTCCCACTCTGGCCATAATCTCTTCCTTACTACTACAAATTTCACTAATGTTTAATCTCTGCTCCAGCTTCTTACAGTGAATCATCCAATCCTTTTCTATTCTCATGTGCACAGCTACATAGGGAACTGGCTCTGATGAAGAGCTTGACTTCGGAACCTTACTTCTCACCTCCATTCCTATTTCTCTAATCTTGGAGATAACTTTATCTGCTTCTCTAGATATCTCCTCTACCAAAGCTAAGCAGTCGAAAACCTTCGCATAGTCTTTAGCCGACCAATGATCATGCCACAAAAATGGGTTCTTACCGACTACACGAACAATCTCATGTGCATCATATGGATGCTTACTGAATTGAGTCAACTGCTCAAAATCTTTTTCTAACGTCCACCTTCTTCCGCTGCCTTTCTGAAGTTCAATAACATCACTCTGATTTGAAACGTCTGAATAGCGACTCAAATGGACAAATCCTTTACAATGGGAATTGAATCTTTCAAATTGGAAGACCTTATCGAAGGAAATAGGCTTCAAAAGTTCGACTTCTTTATAAAACAGCGAAGCACTCAATTTAGGCATCAACAATGTTCGATTAAGCATTCGTGCAGTCAAACAAGCTCTAGCAAAAGCAATCTTCTGATTGTTCAATCCCCACACAATCTGAGGAACTTCTAAAAATTTCTCTTTTACTGGTTGATTTGATGGAAATGATCGGTTGGGGATAAGGACAACATTGTTCTGTAGAATGACCCCACCAAGTCCAGAGAATGTTGGAAACAGAACAGCTCTTAGAAACAAAACAATGACAACTAACCCCACACATTTTCCAGCCAAGGAATTCAAATGGAGTCCAAAGAATGTCAAATGCTTACAATTTGGTAAGTCCATTTGAGATTGAATCCAAATAATTCAGATATAATTCATCCCAAATATTATCACATCCCAATAATGTTCAACGAACCAAGCAGCAAAATCCCATAATTGTTCAATCCTCAAGTTCAGTCATAGAATTCAAACCTGATTCCTCTCTTTTCTGAGTAGATAACAAAAAGACAAGAGAAAAGAAGAGGAAAATCAAAATATTTTTCTACTGCATGTTAAAACCACTTCTAAAACAGAGAAAATCTATCTCAATTGAAGCTATAATTCTGAAAGCAGAACCTTCTCGATCGACAATACAGATTCAATTTCTGAAAGTCCAGAAAGAAAACCCATTAAAGAGGGAATTGATCTCTATATATCAATAGAGAAAACAAAATTCACTTCTTTTCTACAAATACAGAATAAATATCAGTAATCCAGATACAATTCAGTCTTTTAAAATCCAGAAAACCCCATTAAAGAGGAAATTGATCTAAAAACCATGTTAAAAATCCTTTCTTTTCTGCTATATCCCAACTCCACGGAGATAGCAACCATGAAAGTCAAACATCCCTTAAATCCAAAAATGGAAAAAAGTTACGAACAAGGAAAAGAAGAGCCCAAAAACCTAAAAAAGTACAAAAACATGATGCATGCACTCCCAACAAAACAAGAAAAGTGAGGTAATAGGGGCTACCCCAAGTGGGGTTTGTGGGGGTGTGGTTAGGGATGAGTAAGGAAGAAGAAGAAGGTTTAATATAAAAAAAATAAAAATAAAATAAAAAAATCTCACCTTTGAGTTGTGTTGGAGCAAAGTGAAACTCAAAATTCGTAATGGACAATAAGGATGACTCCAAAATATGAAAAAGAATAAAATTTTGAGAGAGAGAAAAAGGGCAAAACGGAAGATGAACTTTGCATGGAAGGGACGAATGAAGAAAAGGGAATTCAGAACTCGTAAAGCGAAAGCAAAACTGAAAGCCAACAACGCATCGCCATCATGCCAACTCACAACACAGAGAAAATTCCTCGAATTAGCACATCTTTTTATCTTTTTCTTCTTTAAAAAAATAGGGAATCTAATTAGAGAAATATTTATTAATGTGTGACATTCGTAAGAGGTAACCCCATGTTTCGGATTTTGTATCGAACCATAATGAGTGATCTAAATATATTAACTAAATCTGACGGATTCCTACAACTTGGTAAAAATATTATAGTCTAACGATTATTAAATATTTACATAATTTTGTATACATGTTAGGAAAATGGTTCCATAGTTTTCCAATCCAATGATTCCAACGTACTATTTGATACACTAATTACATAATACTCCCTCAACACAAATTTACGTGAACTTATTTGGTTGGATACAAAATTTAAGAAAAAATAAAAATTATTAAAATTTGTAATTTTAAATATATCAAAAAGGGGTTCAGAATTTTTGTGTGATTATAGAAATTTCTCATTAAAAATGGAATTGAAATTTTAAGCTAAATTATTTTTAAATTTAACAATAAATTATTTTTTTAGAATGAATTAAAAAATAAATAAATTTACATAAACTGAAATAAAGGGAGCATCTGAATTGCAATGTAAGATTTAAATGTAAGAGCATACACGAGCATGATTATTCGCAAGTTAGGTTATAGACATGGGATGAAACGTTCCATATTAAGACCAAAAAAGATAAGTAGCACATTAACTAACTATTAGCTTGAGCCAGCATCTTACCTAGATTCTAAGATCGATTAAGTACAATTACAGTCATGTTTTAATGCAATCAAACAATAAACAATCAATTTTGTTCTTTTGCGTCATTTTTCGTAACTACACATTGAAAATCGTCCGATGGGCAACGTAATTAGGACAGCATTTGGAGAAGTAATACCAGGCGAACAAGACCAATTCCAAAGGAAACATATATACAACACTTAGTTGGACTAGGAAAGCAATTGAAGTAACAAGCCAGAAATATAAGTTGTCGTCACGGTTATCAAAGCTATACAACTTTGGAATATTTACAATTAAGTAAACAAAATCTAATATTGTGAAAATGGCAAATGGTTGGGGCGTAATAAGTACTTGTTCTGTTTCATTTATGTGTCGTAGTATAGAAAAATTTTAAATCTTGTAATTTAAACTTAAAATGTGCATAATCTATTAAAAGGTCCTTGAACTTTATAGTCTTAGATATACTATATGAAAAATTAGAGTTAAAGAATTATTAAATATAAAAAGAATTAACAGATAAAAAGGATAAATAAGACGCATAAATTGAAATAAAAGGAGTAGAAAAGAAAAAGAAAAATAACTTGGAAGAGTCAGGAGCAAAGATTGGGAGGGGACAAGTAAGAAAGTCACAAACAAACACAGTAGAAGTAGGGTTGGAAATAAAAAAACTGAGGAAAAGGACTAAAAAGGGTAACTGACAAAAACAAATGTTAGAGTGAAAAGGACAAGACAGCATGCATGAGTACTTTTAACAGAATTTGGAGTGAGGGCAGTGGCAGAAATTGAGGCAGAGGCAGAGAGGAGACTCAGATAATTCTGACAACCTACAACAATCTAATCTAATTCAATGGAGTATCTCATGTGAAGAAGGTAGAGGACAACTTCCTTTCCCCCAAAGAAAACCACATCATTATGCTCTTGTATTTTGAACCCCCAAAAAAAATGCCTCATATTTGACCTTAGGTGTATTTTTTTCCTAATATTCATAGTTAAAAGTAGGAGTGAAAGTTACTCCCCTACTTTTACAATAAGGATTCACTAGATTTAGAGTCACTTCAAAATCAACTTGACCATGGGATTAACTTATCTCATTTGGGTAGAGAAACGGTAATTAATAGTGTAAATGACTAGGGATTAAGGCATTCTTCATATTCATCCTATCATATAATCTTAATAAAGTAGTATTGACTGTTCAATTGCAGTAACCATTCATTGCCTCATTACCACGGCCCCATATAAACCAATTGTTTGTTTCATTGAGCTAAACTAATCGGTCATTGACTTTTTGGTTGGCACACAACCACGTATTAATTTATTTTGGTTGGTTTAGTTAGTGGGTGCTTCAGTAAAGGAAAAGGAAAATAATGTGTAAGAGGAAATGCAATAGAAAGTGGCTGAATTAGCTGGGACAGTTGGATATATATTGTAGGAACTTGACCAAGTAAACAGTTGAAATTAATTAAGGGGGAAACTTGTGACTTTGAACAACTTTATCCACTTGATCACCTAAGCATGTGCAGTTGCGCACACAATTCCATCAATCTATTATTTCCATTATAATTTATTATATTATGTCTCCATTTTCTTGTTTTCTCTTTTCTCTTTTCTCTATTTTCGTTTTAAAGATGGAGAAGGAAGAGAGGGGGTTGGATGAAGGTTGAATTTATGCTTTCTTCAATCCCTCATGTTTCTCAACAACACTCACCAACTTGCTTCTACTACTAATTAATTAGCCGAATTATTGTGTTCTATTTTAATTGCATTTCTTCCCAACTTTTTATCATTTATTTTTTTAACCCCCTATTAATTTTGTTCTTTTGTCCTCATTGGTTAGTGCTATATCTTCCATGTCTTTATTGTTACTAAGACTTTATAATTTGGTAAAATTTGAATAATTAAAATTTAGTAATATGTTTTAGTTTCAATTTAATTTAATAACCTGATGTGTAATTTGGATAAGATTTTTGATTTTCTGCTAAAGTTACATAACACGCTTACCAAATTTTTATATATAGTATCTTCCAATAATAATTTTTTTTCATAACTAATTAATTAATAAAACAATATTGGAAGCAAATAATTACGATTTCATTAACAATGTTTGCAATATATTTTCAACATAAGAAAAATAAACTACAACCACAAACAACTATAAAAAAAGGATTTTATTGATAAATATTGTAGGTTACAACTCTGTTTATCCTTTAATTTTTTCCTCCAATTTACTTTGCGTGATTCGAGGGCCTTAGCAACGTATTTCTCGAACATAGGACTTTAAGCAAGACATATTTGACATGTCTTTTGATCTTTTAATGAATATTCCAAGAGTTTCTTGGAATTTCGAAGATCTCATATTTTGATCTCTTTGTGCATATTTCGAGAGTTTATAGAATTATTAATATCCTCTTTGAAGGACATATGTAGCCTTATTTATAGGCATGAATTGGGATTTTAGTGGAGTAGCCACCAAGTAACCCTAATATACTCCTAATATTTCAAGAGTTGTCATAAATTTAGGATTTATCTTGATCTGTTAAAATATCAGTGTTACAAATTCCCTCTACTTCAAGGTTTGTCGAGGTGCAAGCTTGCTGAACCTTGAAGACGAGACTTGAAATATCTGACTATCACAACACGTAATCTTGAAATTTGAAATTTTTTATTTGCATGAGGAAGAGATGAAGGGCAGAACTTGTCCCAATGAGCGTGCAAGATTTGTAAACAATAAATTGCTCGAGAAAATAAAATCAAGATCGAAAAATTCGCAACAATCATAGTATTTAATTTTAAATAATTTGAGTATACAATCTCTATGAATTCTCCGATTCTTCTTTCCAGTAGTAAATAAATTCAAGGACCCTTGATCTTGAGGTGTGGTTTCATTGTCCAGAATATATCACTTGCACATGAGGCGTGGTTTCATTGGCCTTCTAATGTGACTTGGCATGCCTTGTCATTTTGACACGTGACATGATCCTATTGGCTCTTCCGTTTGACTTGGTACGCCACGCCATCTGACATATGATACCAAACTACGCCTCTAGGAAGATGATATCTTTAGCCTAATGAAGTGGGTTCATCACTTTTAGCCTAACGCATTTGAACCTATTTATTAAATCCATATTCGTTAGATTTGAATAATTAATTTAAATATATTAGCTCATAATATTTTGGACCGAATATATTTAATTGAGATTCAATTAATTTTTTTAATAAATTTAAATTCAATAAAATTTTAATTGCCTACAAACAGTTTGAGCAGAGATAAATTGCTGTTTGGGTTAATAAAATATAAATTAACTAAATTGATTTAAATCAAACATGAAAGCAAGTGTAATTGGTTTCAATGTTAATCACTTTGTTAAAAAAAAAATCGGTTTTAGTATTTCAATTCCACTTGTACTATCTTTTTATTGTTTTTGTTGCGTATGCCTATATTCTACATGCCAAGGGAATACTTTTGCCTACATACCACACTCTAGTGCTTAAAAACAGAAATTTACCTCTTAGAGCAAAAAATTTATATCCTATTTATTATAAATAAATATTTTATTAAAATATTATTTTCTATAGCTACTTTTTAAATTTTATTGCAAAATATATATTTATGATCACTTCCTACCGTTTAGCCATTAAATATACTAATATTTATCTTTCTCCTAATTTCTGCATACTCCATTGCCTTTCGATCTCTTCTTTCCCATATTTGGGGCTTTCTCCCAAAAACTCCTCCACTCTGATCTGGTTAGGGTTTGACAATTATGATTGTTTACCTCAAAAATACGAGTAACAATTAAATTTGATTTATGGTTTTAAAAATATGTGATTTAGTTAAATACCAATTAATAATCAAGAAGTACAAAGTATAGATGAAAGAAATAAGTGAATCAAACCAGTGTTACTTAAGTAGTATCGACCCCGAGCTCAGTGACCTCGAGGTGAAGCAAGACAATAAGCAAGAACAATAAATTTAAAGGACAATTCTGATGAACAATGATAAAAAAGTAGAGAGTATATTCTTTACCAATGATTAGATGATCTTTACAAATGATTGGGGTCCCCTTTATATAATAGGGGAGCCATATATAAGGTATATTTTTATTTACAGAAATGAATCTTATTGGGACAACTGTCTAACTTCCTAGTACGGAATCATACAATTATGTTCCGAAATTTACGCGATAATTTTAGGGACATGGCAGGAATCTCACTCATTTTGTTACAAATCCATAATGGTATTATTTCAGGGTCGAGCATATTGGGCTTCGATATCCATCGTACTTCAATCTCTGGGTATTGCACTCTGTATTCTAGCTCGAGTCTGGCCCATCGAGCTCGAACTCGACCTTATTTGAACTTGGGCCTAAGACGACCGCTCAGACGTGAGCAATCGAGCATACCTGATCTCGACCATATACAGATAGTTCCTGTATTTCTTAGAGTAAGGCGATAATAAACGGTTTGATCGTTGATGTTCTGATGTCATGATCATGATGTCAATCATGTGATGTCAGTGGATGAAGTGATTGAAGAGTCGTTTTTTATAGTCCCAAGATAATTAATTGGAGGTGGTTGATGTTCGGCTATTTGGCTTCCCCAATATGCT
Organism: Nicotiana benthamiana; assembly: GCA_034376525.1. Taxonomy (NCBI): domain Eukaryota; kingdom Viridiplantae; phylum Streptophyta; class Magnoliopsida; order Solanales; family Solanaceae; genus Nicotiana; species Nicotiana benthamiana. The sequence continues at coordinate 112,504,135 of CM067324.1, forward strand.
TAAGCAGCCTCCATAAATAGGCCAATTTCATAATTTTTGCAAACTTTACTTCTTGAATCATTCTTGAAATCTTCTTAGCTCCTCCAACTTCTTTGAGTTCACCTTCTTCTCAATTTGCTCTCACTATAACATCTACTCTTTATCCTCTTTTGAATTTATAAACCACCATGGCTAAAACATCTAAAACTGTTCCTAAAAAAGAAGCCTCTTCGTCATCATGGTCGGCTAGAAGTAAAACGGTGGTGCCATCTCGTATTGAGGAGTGTATCCCCCTCGCTGTATGAACTAATATCTGGTTTCAAAATTGATAAACTTGCATCGACACCAGGCCGATGTGAGCCCCTGTCCCAATACATCTACTTGATAACCGAAAGAGAGCTCGAGCAGGTAAAAAAGGACTACAACTGGGAGAACAAAGATGTGGTGATCCCTCTCCCTAAAGATGATATCACAACTCATAAAGCAGGGTACTTAAGTGTGTATACCTACCCATTCACGCTAGGTCCTGCAGATCCATCTCTAGTTAGTCCGAATCAAGACCTCCGACCTAATTCCTGTTGAGAGGATGCTATTCCCTGAGGAATGGAACATGAAACGTAAGTATAGGTTTATCGATAGTGACTTTATATTCTACTTTCCCTACTCTTTCTCGACCTTATCCGTTTTCTCGATCTAACCTTTTTCTGATGGTGTTGTTATTGCTTGGTTACCCGGCTATGTCCCAGACCTTGACGGTTGAGTCCAAAAACCAGCCTTTACTTCTTCATATGCGGAGCGCAACTGGCGTGACCTGGCCAAAGATCGATGGGAGGCTAAAAATCATGGCAAGTATTTTTGTTTGTATACTTATGTTCCTTAGTGAAATATTAACTTCATTTTTGTGCAGGCCTCAGAGATGTCGTTGCTATGCGGCTTCCCCTGCCCGGTGAAGAGGAAATGCCAAAGCCCTCCAAGGAAAAGAAAAGAAAAATGGGATCGCCGGAAAATTCCCCGAAGCTAAATAAAATCAAGGATCGAAAGCCTAAGGCTGATACCGTGTCCCAGTCTCCAAAATTAGCCAATGCATTTAGGTGAGGAAGAGGGAGAAGATGATGGCTTCCTGTTCGTAGTTCGGAAAAGAGGAAGCGATGCTTCGAACACTGCTGAATCGATAGTGGCTGATGCAGTTCATTCTCGAACTGAAGAAATCTTTGTGGGGAGTTCGAGCAAAGTTATCGAGCCATCGGGCAGTAAAAGAGCACCTCGTCTTGGAGGTCATTTGGAGGGCGAGACATATGGGCTTGTTTTGGAGGCTCTCCAAATAAAAGAGCATGTCCCTAGTGGGTCACTAGGGGTAATAAATAAGGATGAATCGCTACCTGGTCCTGAGTTCTCCAAGGGGCAATGCCGAGATGCCCAAAATGTGAGAACTCCAAATGTGAGAACGAGACACGAGGGGAATGATATCTTTTGAGAGTGACTTGCAAGGTTCAATGATGGTCTCGACCTAGATGCCTTTATTTTGGATGACACCCAATGACTTTTCGAACAAGTAATTTTCTACCATTGATATTATGCTGGGTTTATCTTTGTTGTTCCGAGTGAAGGCTATGACGCTCCATCGAGAAGCATTTTCCAAGCCTCGAACCGAGATTGCTCGATGTGAGCCCAAGCTCGCAGAAGAGAGGCATGGCCTTAAGTGCCTTTATGTTTAGAAATAGAAGGAAATCAGGGATCTTCGAGTTGAGTTGGTGAAGGCTCATCGAGAACAGACCGAGATTGTTGAAAATGTAATATACCTTTTGAGGTTGTGTTATGAATTTATCTGATTAAGTGACTAACACTTCAACTTTGCAGGTTCCAGCAGAAGTGCAAGCTGGTGGAGCAGCTTCGAGAGGAGCGCAAGATGAAGGAGGCCGAGACCTTAGGGTGGTAACATGGCATGGAACGTCTCGCCTCTGAGAGATACTCTTTAGGAGCAGCTGACTTCGATTAAACGCCAACTTCAAAGTATAAAGGAGGAAATCTTGGCTCGAAGCCGCAAAATCTAGGAGCTAGAAGCTAAATCTGATGCTGACCTTGCAAAGGACAAATCTGATGTAGAGGCATTTGTGTCTTCGTACCATGCTGACACTGAAGACGCTAAAGCTCTGGAATACGAGATCTCCTCCACGACCGAAGTCAAGTTATCATATGCTTTTGATCATGCCAGATGACAATCTCAGAGATGAGGTGCATGCTCGTCACTTCAACCTTTCAGCCGATATTGAAAAGACGAGACCTTGGAGGAAGAGGCTGCCACTTTTCTCTCTGATGACGAAGATTCAGCTAGTGGCCTCGAGACCGGAGGAAATGAAGATGAAGTCCTTGAAGAGGAGGTTCTCGAAGATGTGGCTCCCAAAATGTAACTCCTGAGGGTGCGGCCCCGAAGTAGATTTAGGTTTCTTTATTTTGTTTTGGTATTTTTGTACAAGGGCACCTTGTGGGTATTGTAAATATATTTTGTAAACATCTCTATAAATAAAAAGAATTCCTTTGCTTCATCTCTGATTCCGCATTATCTTTATTTTGTGCAAAAATTGATAACTTCAATGATAAAGTGAATCTTGGCTTAGATTCTGAATATAACAAACCTTATGTTTTTTGGTGATCAACGGGTAATCCTTGAGCTTAGAATAGAATACCTCCTAAGGTTTTTATTTGTATTTGAGCTATGCTTAAGTTGATTTGAAGCGAGCTCAGGATAATGGGACTCTTGAGTCCAAGTTGAGTGAGAGCAAGGTCTCGAAACCTGTATGTTTTGGCCCTTAGGCTCTTTTATATCGGCCCTTAGGCTCTATTAGGTTGGACCTTAGGTTCTTTAGGTTTTTCCAATTTAGCCTTTAAAGAGGCTATGATTTTTCCCTTTTTCCGCAAAAAGGTTTAGTGAAAATTTTTCTATGCCTTAGCATGTGTTTTCTGTACCCGTTGGGTTTTCCGAAGGTTTGATTAATTGGAACCTTATTTGTAATTCATTTTTTTAACGATAATCGAATATCTCTTGAGGTTTTTTTGTAGGCTGACGTTATCGAAGCCTTTAAATTATTCGGGGGTTGATTTTATCGAAGCCTTTTATCATTTATGTTTGTCGATGGTAGACTGGTTTGATCAGTTTTTTCAAAGTGTTTGAAGGTCTTCGATTTTATGGAGGAAGTCGGACGTCTCCGAGATGCATTATTTTGGCCGTAGCCTTTTATATGACCGTAGCCTTTTATAGGGTTGTAGCCTTTAATGTGGCCATAGCCTTCGGTTATGTCTCTTGGACTTGTTTCTCAATAACCTTTCAAACTTGTTCGATAGGTCGGTCCCCGGGTATGATGGCCTTGACCTTGATATCGAGGGGATGCCTCTTTAAGGTCTTATGAGTTCGAGTTTTCAATAACTCAGATATGTTAAGTGTCAATGACAGTCCCCGAGTATTCGGGGTGCATTTGCATTCTGGCTCTTAAGCTGTTTCTCGAAGGATTATAAGTATGAATATCGTAAAATAGTAGACTTCTTTGAGACACAAAGTGTTTTGATATAGAATTCTTCTTTGAATAAGTGATACATGCGTACATGTTTTGCCATCGGGGCTCGACTATTCTACATGGACACGGTTTATTTGACCGTTTGGCTTATTACAAAGTTCTCCTATTGAGGCCCTCTTTGGCGTGAAGTATTTTCCTCGAAAATATAATCTCTGAGGGTGATGTCCCCCAATATTCGAAGTTGATTTAATAGAATCCTTGGATGCTTTTTAGTTTTCCTTATGTATCACATAGTTGTTTCCTCGTTAAAAACCTTGCCAGCTAAACCTATTTGGGACAAAATCTAATCTAAGGGAAAAAGAGTGCAACACGTGCTTTAAAACCAAAGGCCTTCGTGTAGAAAAGTGTCTTCAATATCTTCTCTGTCACCTATAATGGATTAGTTTCAAACTCAAATGGACAAAAGGATAAGGTCGTACCCTAGCAATAGTATCATTTGAGTAGACGTTCCAATTATTTGGCAGTTGTTCACCTTTCATCGTGCTAACTTTGTAGGATCCTTTACTAACAACTCCGAGGACTCGGTACGGTCCTTCCCAATTCGGGCCTAGTTTCCCTTCATTCGATTCTTGAGTATTGAGGGTGAATTTTCATAGAACTAAGTCCCTAAATCCAAAGTGTCGAACATTGGTCCTTTTATTGTAGTATCTCTTGATCCTTTGTTTCTATGCGGCTATCCGAACTAGTGTTGCTTCTCATTTTCATCTAATAGTTCGAGGCTAGTAGTCATAGCCTCATGATTTGACTCCTCCAATGCGTGTCGAAACATGGCACTGGGTTCTCCGATCTCGACAGGGATAAGTGTAGAGATGTGATTTTTGACCCTCCTCAATATTTTTCATATTTTAGCATGTAACTATTTAGTTTAGGCCTAATTATTGCTATTTTAATTAGTTTTGACCTTTTTACTTTATTTTCTCACAAAAAATAAAAATTACAAAAAAATAATTTCATTTAGGTTTTGTAGTCATTTTTAATCTTGAAAAAAATACCAAAAAATAGGTTTGTTTTAAAAGGTTAGTGTTATTTTAATAGTTATTTTCTTAAGTAAGATTGAGTAGTATTTTTAATAGTTATCTTGTTTGCTATATTATATTTACATACAAAAAGGAGGAGAGAATAGAATTAATTTTTTTGACTAATTTAGTCTTGCTTGCAGCCTAATCTCTTAGTCCATTAACTCAAAAGCCCAAACCTAGACACACCTTTAGCATAATATACAAGAAAAATAAAAAAAAATAAAAAATCCTAGAGTCCAATTTGCTTCAGCCATTTCTTATGATAAGAACCTATACAAACGCGGGTTTCTTCTTCTTCCTTAGAAAAAGCCTAGAAAAAAACCTTTCACCCACTCCTTCTTCTTCATGGAACAAAAACCCTAGAACCCCTAAACCCTAAAGCGAAGCAGCCTTCCGCACCTCCTAAGCCACCACCGACCAGCCAAACAACCATCCAACTCCACCTCCGCTCCGACAACCACCGTCGTCCGCCACTGTCCTTTATTCTGTCAGAAAACTGACTAAGATCAGCGAATCTTTTGTAGCTTCATTGTACCTAACAGTAAAGAGATTATGTAGAAAAAAATTTATAAAAAAAATTAATTAGAGAAGGCAAATATTGAAAAGAAAAAGAGTCGAATGTTTTTTTTGAGAATTTAAGGTGAAATTCTGGTTCCGGTTCCGTTTATGCCATTCTAATTTCTTTTGCTTATTATTACTCCGTCGAGTTTCCGTTGACAGATTTTTCCTCACTTGATCGAGCGTAAAGTTGTTTGGAGGAAATCATGCTATTGAAAATCTACTTAAAGGTCCATTTCTTTCTTTAATATTTTACCTCTACATGTGTTTGAATGGTTGATTCAAATGGTTTCCATGATTATTTGTGATATCTTTTGCTTGAGTTTGGTGGTTGGATTCGTTAATGACGTGTAAGTGACAATAAGAATTTTTTTATTTTGTCATGTGTGTGCAAAATAGGCTAGCAGGCATTATTTTTTTGTGTTACTGATTCAACCGAATGTGATTTAGCTTTAATAGAGTAAGATGTTCCAACTTAGAAAACTCATTTTGGATTGATTTCATTGTTTGGGTTACTGGTAAAAAATTAAAAAAAAAATTAGGTTCAAGATAATCATATTGCTCTCTTATTCTTGTTTTACTTACTTTTCGTACGTAGGCCGTCGACACTCGGGTAGGAAAATCGTAGGTCGCTTCTTTTCATTTTTTAAGGCGACTGAGGCGAAAGATTGTTCCTTTAGTTAAATTTATTTGGGGAATGCCTCGAAGGAGTTGTACATATTTATTTCGAGAAATGCCTCGTGGTATTCTATAATTGAAAGTTGTGGCGAACATCATAAAAGAAGTAGTGTAGGATAATTTAGAACTTTAATTTTCCTTCTTTTAATTTTCTTTCATTTAGGCGGGACGACCTCGAGCCTCTTGTGTGTTTATTTTTCTTTTCCATGAGTTTACCCCAACTTGAATATTTTAAAAAGCTAGCTTGATCATGTGCGCAACCGTACTAGTTACGGGACTTGGGAAGTTCCTAACACCTTCTTCCCGAGTCAAATAAATCCCCTTACCCAAATCTCTAGTGCAGACTTAGTTTGGAGTCCAAAGTGTTTTAAAAGGAAAATCATTTTTAAAAATGGTAACCTGGCACACTGAAACTAATATCAGGTGGCGACTCTGAAGAATCTTTTTGTACACAAATCTTTGTCTTTCTAATTGAAAATTGTTATAAATAGACTTCTATTTAAGGTGAATGTCTATAATTAGAGAGATTCTAGAGTTTTATTCTTGGTAGCTAAGTCACTACCTCCCTATAAATAAAGGGGTCTTCTACCATTGAAAACAATCCCTAGCCATCCCTAAGTATCAATAAGAATACTCCTCTCTCTACTTTTCTCTCTATTGTTCTTGTTCTTATATTATTTCATAACACGTTATCAGCACGAGACTCTACCATCTCAAGAATCGCTATCGAGAAAAAATAAGGTATTTCTCTCTTCCTAATTTGATTTTCGATTATGTCTGACATTACGAAAAGAAAGTTCGTTGCCCTTGAAATTTCGGGCAAGAACTATATGACATGGGTGTTGGATGCTGAAATCCACTTAGATGCTATGGGTCTTGGAGACACCATTAAATATAGAGATAAAGCATCCACCCAAGACTGTGCGAAGACCTTGATTTTCTTGCACCATCACCTTGATGAAGGTTTGAAGATTGAATATCTCACCGTCAAGGATCCACTCATCTTGTGGAAAGGCTTAAAGGAGAGATATGACAACCTGAAGTTGGTCACTCTGCCACAAGCACGATATGATTGGGCTCATCTGAGGCTCCAGGACTTTAAGTCCGTTTCTGAATATAATTCTGCAATGTTCAGAATTACTTCTAAATTGAAGCTATGTGGAGATAATATCCCTGATTATGATATGCTTGAGAAAACGTTTACAACATTTCATGCCTCCAATATGGTACTGCAACTACAGTACAGAGAGAAAGGCTTCACAAAGTACTCTGAACTGATTTCTATTCTACTTGTGGCTGAGCGAAATAATGACCCGCTCATGAGAAATCATGAAAATCGGCCCACTGGGTCTACACCACTGCCTGAAGCAGATAAGGTGCACTCTCATTATGCCAATCATGAAAAGGGCCATGGTCGTGGTCGTAATCGGGGTCATAGCCGTGGACGTAGACAAGGAAGAAATATCCATGATGTCCGTCACCCCCCGAAGAGAGATAACCGCCGAAAGCAGAAACGGGATTATGAGGATCCTAAGGCAAAAGGTTCAGAAACTATATGTTATCGTTGCGGTGGGAAAGGGCACTGGTCAAAAGCTTGCCGTGTACCAAGACATTTGGTTGACCGTTATCAAGCATCTCGAAAGAGTAAAGGCCCGGAAACAAATTTTGTCTCTGACAACAACTTTGACATCACCCACTTGGACGTGGCAGACTTCTTTGAGCAACCCGAGGGGAAGATAGACCACCTAATCGGTGATGGATCCGTGATGAAAGAAGATGGAGCTGTTTGATTTTATTTTACTTGTTTGTATTAGTTAATGAATAAACTAATAGCCATTAGTATTAGCTTGTATTAGTTAGTTCATGATATAATGTTAGTATTAGTTCCTTAGAAAGTATCAATATGATTAACTATCAATAATATTTTTACTTTCCAGTAGAGGTAATCGACTAACCTGAAAAACTAGTCGGTTATCTCATATTTTCGCATTAAAACTGCAAAACAATCGATTGTCTATGTTTAACAATCGATTGTCTTTAAAACAGTGTGATCTGGAATTTTTCAAAAATAGTCAACAATCGATTGTCTATGTTTAACAATCGCTTGTCTTAAAACAGTGTGATCTGAGATTTTTCAAAAATTGTCAACAATCGATTGTCTATGTTTAACAATCGATTGTCTTAAAACAGTGTGATCTGGAATTTTTCAAAAATTGTCAACAATCGATTGTCTATGTTTAACAATCGATTGTCTTAAAACAGTGATCTGGAATTTTTTAAAAATAGTCAACAATCGATTGTCTATGTTTAACAATCGATTGTCTTAAAACAGTGATCTGGGATTTTTCAAAAATTGTCAACAATCGATTGTCTATGTTTAACAATCGATTGTCTTAAAACAGTGTGATCTGGAATTTTTTTCAAAAATTGTCAACAATCGATTGTCTATGTTTAACAATCGATTGTCTTAAAACGGTGATCTGGAATTTTTCAAAAATAGTCAACAATCGATTGTCTACGTTTAACAATCGATTGTCAATGCTCAACAATCGATTGTGTGTGTTCAACAATCGATTATTTTATGAAAATGCTTAAACTGAAATTTTCAAACTGCATAGTAATCGATTATGGAAAACATATAATCGACTATCTGATTTATTTAGTCAAATGACATCAGCAGATTTTGAAAATATTATGTGACACAAACGAATTGAACTTGTTTATTCTTATGTTCGTGTATTTCTTTTGTATGTCAAACCATGGGAATTAAATTGATTGAAGGCTCCTGAAGAGCAACTGTAACTCTGCCCAAAGGCACGATGTTTATCATAGAGAATGCAATGTTCTCCTCCAAGTCTAAAGAGGAACTTGTTGAGTTTTAATGATATCAGTCAAAATGCTCTCCTCCAAGTCTAAAAGGAACTTGTTGAGTTTTAGAGATATCATTCAAAATGGATATCAGATCGAGACAATACATGAGTATAATCTTGAATACCTCATTTACTCATGAAAACGAGGCTGCCCACTTCGGTTTGGGGTCACGCCATTTTGCATGCAGCAATGCTAGTTCGTCGGCTGCCCACTTCGGTTTGGGGTCACGCCATTTTTCATACAGCAATGCTAGTTCGTCTCTGACTGACGAATTGACACAAATATTCCCCGTTGCAATTGGTTTTGGGTCATGAACCTAATATATCCCATTTAAGAATCTTTGGATGCACAATATATGTGCCTATAGCACCGCCATCCCGCACCAAAATGGGTCCGCAAAGAAGGTTAGGAATATATGTTGAGTTTGAATCGCCCTCCATTATTCGCTACCTCGAAACATTGACAGGAGATTCGCACGATTTGCAGACTGCCAATTTGATGAGACACTTTTCCCAAAACTAGGGGGAGAAGTTGGTGAAACCAAACGGGAAATTTTGTGGAAAAATGCATCATTATCTCATCTTGATCCACATAACTCTATTTGTGAAAGAGAGGTACAAAAGATTATCCATTTGCAAAGAATAGCAAATCAAATGCCTGACGCATTTACGGACTTGAAAAGGATAACGAAATCCCACATCCCCGCGGAAAATGTTCCAATCCGTATTGATGTCCCTGTTGGACAATCATCTAGTGTCATATCCAATGAGTCAAATGCACGCCTGAAGCGTGGCAGACCATTAGGTTCCAAAGATCGAAATCCTAGAAAGAGGAAAGCAAATGATCAAAATGACACTACGAAAGAATCTCATGAGGAAATTCATGATTTAACAAATTCTGAGATTCATGAAGAATCCATTGAGCCCGAGGCTCTGGAAAATACGGAACTATCCATAAATCCAATCAATATTGAGGCAAATATTAATCGAGTGGATATAGTGGTGGATAATGTCTTTGCTTATAATGTCGCATCTAGCATTATGCAAGAATGTGAGGATCTCGAACCTCAATTTGTTGAAGAATGTCGAAAAAGACATGATTGGCCAAAGTGGCAAGAAGCAATTCAATCAGAATTGAATTCGCTGGCAAAACGTGAAGTTTTTGGCCCTATAGTTGAAACACCTAATGGTGTCAAGCCTGTTGGCTATATATGGCATGAATGATCGTTGGTCACGTACCTATTGTACGCCAAAGTATTTTGGAAATATGACTATTAAAGGACAACGATAATGCAAGAAACATATCTTGCATATAATTTTGACCATGACCATAATGGTATAACTTTCTCTTTAAAAGAGATATTCACCACATGGATGTTGATGAATCTGTGGTAGTACAAAATTAATTGAGAGCTCTAGAAGAGCCAATTACTATGTTGGAGAAACACAATTGAGTATTGTGCTGTAGTAAGAGTCAAAGAAACTTATTCAGTTTCCAAAGTACACGCGAAAGCAATTGATTATATTGAGACTATAAATGAAGGAAAGATTTGATATCTCCTATTACTACAACTTGTAGCGGGATAATTTGTATATGAAAAGCTACCCGCTTCATTCTCCAGTTTGTACTACACAAACAAAAGAATGCCACAATAAAGTGGATATCTATTGGTATAAAAACCCATGTCATAATAAACCTGAAGTTTATTGATAAGTGCACATGTCATGGTGTAAATTTGAAGTTTACCAATATTGATAATATATTCAGTTGGCATTCGGGTTAGCCATCTCATTTTAAGTATGATGTGCAAATTCACATGGGTGAATATTAAAGAACTAGAAAGTTCTTTACGAATTCTCTTGTATTACTTGTTCTCATTAATGAACTGACCAACTAAAGAGTTTGGGTTGAAGCCCCTAAATTCTGGAAATATCAAAGGTGAATATGGGCCCATTCACCTGCCATGTATACCACATATGATGCATCTATGAAATGGTTACATGCGCAATTGTTATTAACCCGCAGCCTGGCCGGTGCTTGCGAGGTAAATTGCTCAGTAATCTAACTTCGAGCATAATTTCCAGATTTTCTACTCAAGATAGTTCATCTTGATAAGTTGGTTTATATCAAAGTTGGTTTAGCAAGAGAATTATTGAGTGCTTCCACTTAATAGCTAAACTGTTTCTTATGAGAACAAAGTTATATATATCAGTTTGATATACGTTGTATACGAGAGTATATTATATTCTCCCCTCACAAGTGGTTCAGGGTCAGGAACCAAATAATTTCATCTTATTATTAATGTGCTGTGTATATTGACATGATAATGCACAAAGATGATTTCCCAAAGTTGAGGAAACAAGTTAGCTTTTCTAACATGAGGGGGAGACATGATAAACAATTGAGAAAAGGTTACATGGGAAGAATTATCATTTGTATATGTAAATCCCCGAATATCATGATATGAACCTGAAGTTCATAAAATGGATAATTCAATTGCAACATATTGCAAAGCATGCTATACGCATTTGCTGACCCAAAGAATGTAACTATATTCTCACTACAAATGCTCATATTAAGTCCCTGAAGGACAAAGTCTTTGATACGCTTAAAGCGTATAGACAAATACTTGATTCCATATGAAAGACATGTAGATTTGGACATATAGTTCAAATACTTGAAAGCATAAAGTCAAAGCATGATGGCATTGAGAATACATCTATGAAGATATTGAAGAGTCATTCCACGACATTATATGAAGATGTTCATATCTATCAAGAATGATGATTTCAAGGTGCGGAATATTTATTCAAGTCAATATGGTTGATTTATTTATAAAACATCTACCAAAGATTGTTTTGAAGATGGTGCACAATATTGGAATGCAAATGCTCAAGGATATAAATTGATGTTCTTATCAAGGGGAGTTAATGCGCGTTGCACTCTTTTTCCCTTACAAGGTTTTTTCCCAACTGGGTTTTCCTTGCAAGGTTTTTAACGAGGCAACCAATAGGCGCATATTCAAACATGTGTACTCTTTTTCCTTCTCTTTAATTTTTTCCATTGGGTTTTGGTTTTAAGGTTTTAACGAGACACATTGTTGAATAGACATTCAAGGGGGAGTGTTATAAATAGACTTCTATTTAAGGTGAATGTCTATAATTAGAGATATTCTAGAGTTTTATTCTTGGTAGCTAAGTCACTACCTCCCTATAAATAAAGGGGTCTTCTACCATTGAAAACAATCCCTAACCATCCCTAAGTATCAATAAGAATACTCCTCTCTCTACTTTTCTCTCTATTGTTCTTGTTCTTATATTATTTCATAACAAAAATCCTTTTTTAGCTTCAAAAATCATTTTATTATTTTTAAGAGGGTTAGTGGTAAAGAAGGGTGTGACAGCTTTGGGACTCTGCTGGGGAGTTGCAGGCTGGTACTTGATCTTGTTGACCTTTAGGATATTTGGTTGAGGTATTTGTTTTCTTTATTTGGTTTGTTTGTCTTATTTCCTATTTTGTTGGTTATTTGTTTATCGCTTTTCCTTATGTGTTTACCGCTTTATAACTGCCATCATTTTCATAATCATGGATCTTTTTTATGAAACAAGTCCCGGAGTACGCGTCGCGTGCATTAACTCTTCGTTGCGTCACCCTTATTTTAGGAGGGGGACCGTCGGACGTATGGAGTGGGTGGAAAGCTTGAGCAACCACCATCGACTATACGCTCCCCCGAATTGCCTTGTTAGTGAACCCCAAACTTAGGTTAGCCTTTGGGTTGCATCATGTCATTTGGACCTAGTAGGACTCAATCCCAGATATCGTGTTTCTTTGTAGGAAGCCTATCCAAAGTTTATCAAAATGGGCTCGCAGCCCAAAAAGACATTCAATCATCCCTATGTGATTCATGTTGCATCTTTGAGGATAAAAGGTCATTTGGCAGACTGATTCTTGAAAAAGGAGGATGAAAAATGAAGCAAGTATGGCCTAATTATATTTTTCTTTTACAACTTATTCAAGAAAAGCCGGAAAAAAAAAACAAAAAAAAAATCCAACTTCTTTTTGATCTATCCCATTATTTTTTAAAAATAGAAAAAAAATCCAAAAAGATTTTATATTTTCCATCATTTTTTAAAAAAACTTTAGTTTTTCCAAATTAATTGCATGTTTTTACGCTTTCTCCCATGTCCGATCTTCCCGAGTTACACGAACTTGATTTTCGTCTTTCAGGAAGGGATACGTAGGAAACCCATATAGGTTCCGGTCTTTCTTAGTAAGCCTTAGGTTCTTGGCTTCGGGGGGTCTTAGCCAAATTTTACATGTCTAGCCACTTTTGGCCACATCGGCTTTGTGCAAAATAGTGCTATTTTGCAAAGTGGTTTGTTGAATCGTGTTTGGAGAGTCTAGAATCCACAATTAGCCGTCTCCTTACTTCAACGCATGTACCTGTTGAATTTGCATGTCTAGCCACCTTTTCCTGCATTGGCCATTCTTGCAAATAGGGTCATTTTCGCAAAAGTAGTTCAATTACACATGCCTTTGGATCTTGAGTCAACAACTTGGTATCATATCACTTTAAGGTCCTTCCTTTTTGAGTTTGCATCTTTAGCTACTTCTGGCCATGTCGGTCGTTTTACAAAATGAGTCATTTCTACAAATTAATTTTGGGACATGATTATTGGGAGCTTGAATCCATATAAGCCTTAGGGAGGTATGTCCATGTTTTGAGGTCTAATAGCCACATTTTCTCTGCATAGGTCATTTTGCAAAAATAGTCTTAATCATGTCTTGAATGTGTCTAGTAGAAGGTGGCGTGGCATCACATATGTCTTGAGTCACTAACTCTATTTGATCTTATTTTTTCCATTCAGGTATGGATCAATTTGCTAGAGTTTGAGCATGCAAAATGCCCCAGGACCATTCTAGTATGACCATTGCATGCACGATATGCTTGAGGAAACCTTTGATTTTTTAATCTATTTTATGTTATCTTTTAATTATTAGTCTTGTATAGTAGCGTCGAGTCTGTCAGTCTAGTTAAGATTTTCGAGTCTTTTTTTATAGTACTTTTTGTTTTATATTTGAAAAAAAATGTTATAAATGAAAATTTCAGAAAGATTTTTATATTTAGCTAATTTGTCCAGAACTTTCCAGAACTACGCTTGATCTGATTCATGAGGTACATAATACGTAGTCAACCTACATAGGGTTCAATCGAATCATCTTTTTTTAAATTAAAAAAAATAGAGAATGAAATTGTAGGATATGAGAAATGAAAGGAAAGAAAAAAATGATAATCAAAAAGAAAAGAGGGGAAAAGAAATGAAAAACCAAGCGGTGTCAAAAAGGAAAATGAAGAAGGAAATGGGGCAAGAAGAGTGAAATTGGGATGATGCCATATTAACCTCCGTACCCTCAAAGCCATTCTAGAACCGTTAACTATGACTGGGGGCATTGCATGCAATGTGATATTTCTATCTGATACATGCTCTAATGCTAACATGTTGGCTTTGTTCTACTCCTATTTATTACTTTCATTGTTATTATAACACAGGGTGGTTAGTTTGTGGCACTCTGGCGATTCATCCATACATCACAAGGTCAAAAAGCAAGGTAGCCATGGCTAGCAAAGACTTGGACACATGAGTTGTTGACCCGTCGGGGGAGTTTGTGGGTTCGGAATCTCAATGGAAAGATGAGGTCTAAAGGTTTAAACAGCAGATGGCAAAAATGTATCATTCTTAGATTAGGGGGCATCCTCCACCTTTACTCTCCACTAAATACACTGAAACCCTGCAACTATCCCATCACTATCACAAGCCTAGATTCCCACTACCATTGATCTTTCCCCTCAACATGCCCCAGGCGTTACCCCTTACCACAATTACCCTGGCACTTCCTCCCATACTTTCAATGCTTCACCAGCCAAAACAATCGCATTCCTAGCTCTTGATAACTAATATTATACCACCGAACCCACCTTCAAAGTCCAAGATCCTTACTTCTACACTCCCTACTTTGAGCCTTATATTGAAACTGAGAAACCACCCAATAACATAGAGCAAGAGGAGATATTTGGGAAGGTAAAAAGTCTAGAGCAATCATTGAGAAATATGTAGGGGTTAGGAAGCCAGGTGAATATGGCTTATAAAGATTTGTGGTTGTTCCTTGATGTTCAACTTCTTGCCAGGTTCAAGAAGGTCAAGTTTGACTTGTATGACGGACATGGGAATCTAGTAGCTTATCTGAGAGGTTATAGCAGTAAAATGAGAGGCGTCGGAGGAAAAGACAAATATTTGATGGTGTACTTCGGCCATAGTCTAAGTGGGGCAGCTCTAGAATGGTACACCGGCCAGGACCCAGCACGTGGTACACATGGGACGATTTGGATCAGGCCTTTGCTCGACATTCTCAGTACAAATAGACATTGTCCCAGATCGCTTGTCCTTGACATAGGTAGAAAAGAAGCCTAGTGAAAGCTTTATATAATATGGGTTCTGATAGAGGGAGCAAGCTGCACGGGTCAATCCATCGATGGAAGAAGATGAGATGGTTGAATTCTTTCTTCAAGCCCTGGAGCCTACTTACTTCGAACAATTGATCTCAGCCATTGGTATGCCTTTCAATGATGTGGTAAATATGGGAGAAATGGTGGAAGAGCGTCTGAAGTTAGGCAAGATCATGAGCTATTCGGCCTTAATAGCCACAACACATGCAATTCAGAATGACATAGGAAGTTTGTCGGGTCGGTTGGAACATGATGATGTTGCCATGGTTGTCTCAAGATCACAGCATGGCCCAAGGGGTCCGCCTCACCAATATACTCAACCTAGACCGCAACCCCAACCCCAATCCTATCCCCAAGCTTCACATAATCCACCTTAGTGCTATCCTCCTAACAACGTCAGATCCTTTGTCCAACTACTAGGTCACTCCTTATGGCGATCACCAACACTGCATAATACTCTTTTGCCTGTGCAACATTGTCGAGCAGCCAAGAACCCTAGGAAATAGGGGCATAGAGGGAAACAAAGGCAAAGAAGTAGTTTCATGCCAATCAGAGAATCCTACACAATCTTGTCTAAAAATTTAAAACAGTCTGGCTTGATTGAGCCGCTCCCTGGCTATACTCCGGGCCCATATGTAAAATGTTTTGATCCCACTGTACAATATGTATACCACTCTAATGTTCAATGGCATAGCATTGAAGATTGTCGTGCTCTGAAAAGAGAGATATAAAGAATAATTCGAGAAGGGATAATTATGGTCCAGGGCGGTGACACATAGAATATCGCACAGTATATTTTACCTGCACATGATGATGCACACTTTGTGGGGGGGGGGGGGGGTGCATGTTGACAGGGAGTATGAGAATCCTCCTGGGTACTTGCTGGCTAAAGTCAAATATTGAAATCGGTGAAGGTCCCAGCAATATTGATGTTCAATCCAGTGGTTAAGATGTCCAGTTTGGTAATTGGAAAGACACTCCTTTCTTGGCCAGCCAATGAGGAGTTTTGGAGGTTTTATTTTGTTGTCATTTCTGTTTTTCGGGTCATTTTAGGGTTGTAATCCAAATATTGTCTTGTAGCTAAACCCTTCTGCTTCTTATTTTTCCTAGTTTTCTTAGTGGTAATAACTCATCCAGCGTTATCTAGGATTGTTCCAGGGTTGTAACATTAGTCTATCTTGCTTGTTTTATTCAAACATTTTTCATCATCTGTTTAATGCAATCTCATATTTTCTGTTAGTCCTAGTCAATTTATGTTAGGTCACTTTTCCTTTTTATTATTCTTCTCATGCTGACTCTAGTGACATGACATGCGCGCATAATTCTCAGCCAGGTCTTGAAAGTTAATCTAATCATAAAGCAATGACACAATTTTGAATATGATAAAAGGATGCATTTGAGAAAACAAGTAAACAGTCATGCATTCTAAAATAACCTGAAGTTTAAATTAAGTGAAACTGAGGCAGTTAGTTTGAGAAATCAAGAGGTTGTTAAGAGCATACAATAAGGAAATGTCTCTCAAGAAATTTGAGAAAAATCAGTCAGTGTTGAAATGCATTCTTCCACATCAATATAAGGTTGAGTCAAGTCTACTTCGAACTGGCAGGATCATTCATTGGGACAAAGGTATTGCCTGTCGGCACTTTCTGTTTGTGATGATGCAATCAATAGATATTGTGCATAATTTCTTTGCTTATCTTCAATTTCACGTTTGTACTTCGCATTTTTAAAGTTTGATATGACGAAGGCATTTTATTCTTCTGCCCCAAACACTTTTATCTTTTGCTACCCATTTTGAGCCTTAATTTGCTTTGTTCCATACCCCTCTTTTGGAATTAAAAGTATAGTTGGGAACTAGAAAATAAAAAAGAAAAGAAAAATAAAAAAAAGGAAAAGGAAAAAAAAACAAACTTTGTTTTTGAACTACGTTCGACCTGATTTTGTCACCTCAAGATACGTAGGAAGCCTTAGGCTCAGGTTACACCAAATAAAGTATTACATAATCCCCCGAACTCACAAGACTCCAAAAAACTGGGGCAGAAATTTTAATTTTCCCGAAAGTCCTGATTCTAGAAGTTGTAATTTTGACCTTGTCATCTTAAATTATTTTGGGCCTTCATGCCACCCTTTCTTTCTAAACCTATCAAAAAGCCTACATTATGGTCCAAAGAAAGACATTCCGACAAATCTTTGAGGATGTGAATAAAATATATGGTTTGATCTTCTTGTATTATGGGTAATACCTTTTTCTCAGCACAAAAAGAGAAAATAATAAAATGAGAGAGTCTTATTGGTGAAAACCTTCATGGGAACCTTAAGGCCACGGGGAGTTGAGGAAAAGAGCAAACAATGAGAGAGGCTTTCACCTGAAAATCCTTCGGGGCACTACAAGTCAACTGGGGATTGTGGATCAGATGGGACAATTGAAGTGTTGAAACTAAGTTTCATAGAGAAGAGGTACAACAACATTTGAATATTAGACTTGCTTGAGAGATTAGGCCACTTAATCCAAAGGTGCATTTCATGGTCATTAGAGTTGGTATCCACATCAGATAAGTTTAATAATTTTCTTGTTAGGTATCATCTCTTTCCATTATCCCTTATTTTGTTCCTGTTGTTTTGTTTGAGTCCCTTCTTGAGTCTCTTTTATCAGAACAAGTAAAGAAATGACTTCAAAATTTGCTAGCAGCTTTCTAATTGCACAAAGCATAGTCTGGCTAGCACATCAAAATGGCATAAGTCAGGAAATAACAGTATGCGCACTGAGTTGGTAACAATCAACATGCTTCAGGATTCATGTGAAATGCAAAGTTTTGGTAAATGTCAATTCATAAAGAAAATGCAACAGATAGAGGATATTAGGATCGAATGGAGCAGGAGGTATTTTCTATAATACGAGTTGAAAGAAAACGGGTAGTCGATAAGGCAAGGTCTTCCAAGTTGAAGTCAAAGTTATCTTGGCAAGTGCAGAAGCAGTCGCCTTCAAGGTCAAGGGCACAAACTAACCACCATGTTTTAAGCTCACAAGTTTTCTTTGTTTGAAACAGGGATAAATGTTATGTTCATAACAAAGCTTGAATTTTTCAGGTGTAATTCCTCAATTCTGCTTACGCAAAGGCTATTGAGAAGATCACACATCACCCATTGGAGAAGCACTTCCTTGTATAAGCCTTTCAAGTTATATTTTGTTTAGGAGATGCACTTCCTAAAAATTGAGATTTTACCCCCTAGGAGATGCACTTCCCAGTCTAGATATTTCAAGTTGTATTTTTATTTTAGGAGATGCACTTCCTAATGTTGGTCATTTAAATTCATCCCTAGGAGACACATGTCCTAGTTGGAGTCATTGAAGTTTACCCCTAGGAGACGCACTTCTTAGGCTGGGTCTTGCAAGTTATTTTTTGTTTTAGGAGACGCACTTCCTAAATTGAGGTTTTATCCCTAGGAGACGCACTTCCTAGTTTGGGTCATTTATGTTTATTCCTAAGAGACATATTTCCTAGTTTTAGTCATTGAAATTTCACCCCTAAGTGAAGCACTCCCTAGTCTGGGTCTGTCAGGTTTTATATTTTTGTTTTAGGAGACACACTTCCTAGTTTGAATCATTGAAGTTTCACCCTATGAGACGCACTTCCTAGTCTGAGTCATTTTAGTTTATTTCTAGGAGACACACTTCCTAGTTTGAATCATTGAAGTTTCACCCCTAGGAGACACACTTCCTAGTTTGGGTCATTCATGTTATATTTTTATTTTTAGGAGATGCACTTCCTAAATTGAGGTTTTACCCCTAGGAGATGCACTTCCTAGCTTTGGTCATTTAAATTTATTCCTAAGAGACACACTTCCTAGTTTTAGTCATTGAAGTTTCACCCCTAGGAGACGCATTTCCTAGTCTGGGTTTTTCAGGATATACTTTTAGGAGATACACTTCCTAAATTAAGGTTCATTCCTAGGAGATGCACTTCCTAGTTTGAGTCATTGAGGTTTCACCCCTAGGAGACATACTTCCTAGTCTGCTTTTTTTAGATTATATTTGTTTTAGGATATGCACTTCCTAATTTTGGTTCATTCAAGTTTCATCCATAGGAGACGCACTTCCTAGTTTGGGTCATTCAGGTTTTGTTATTAGCAGATGCATTTGCTAGTTAAAATTTCTTGGTTTTACTCATAGAAGATGCACATCCTACTGGAGTCATTAGTTTACTCTTATCATTGCATCAATAGCACGAGTGGTCTATAATTTTTCTAACAACTCACAAATTTTCCTAGTACAAACTGGGGCAGAAAAGTATATTTGTTTTGTTATTTTGATTGCAGGCACACACTTGGAGAACAAGGGAATGCAGTTCAAATTTTGGCAATCAGGCACCCATCTGGAGAACAAGAGAAGTTATTTCAGAATCCAAATTAAATTAGAAGTAGTAGAAGCTCACGGAAAGAATATGAGTCTACATTTCAAGATGATCAGTAGAAGTAATCTCAATCTAGAATAAAAAAAGAAAAAGAAAAAAAGAAAAAAGAAAAGAAAAGAGAAGTGAATCCAAAATGAAAAGCTCAGACAAAAGGTTTGATTACTCAAGAAATGACTAAAGTCACAAGCATGGTGTGTCTGATTTTGATCCAAGAAGCTGAAGAAGAATGAACTAGCACCTGCAACTAGTAAGCGTCAAGGTTCAAATATGAAGTTTGCATAAAGAACTATTGAAGACTCAAGATCAAGCTTCAGAAGACTTATAGATAGGAATCTTGTAACTCATAGTTGGCAGTCTTAGTTAGTCTTTTTCATTTTTTTTAATTTTGATGTAATAACAGAACGTGGACTGGAACCTCGGCGGAACGACACCTCGACCGATTCTCCACCTCAGTATACTCTATCACTTTATTCACTTCTGAACTACACGTGGCACGATTCCTTTTATAGACAAGGATATGTAGGCAGCTCAGATATCAGGGCTCGGTCACATTCTCTTACTTTCTCTTAGTTTTTGGTCTCTCTAAATAAGGGGCAGGTCAAAAAACATGTCTAGTCGTTCTTGGTATGAAGTAGTATTTTCAGTCAACAAGGGGCAACTGTAGACATGTGATTTTTGACCCTCCCCAATATTATTCATATTTTAGCATGTGAATGATTAGTTTAGGCCTAAAATCACTTTTTAATTAGTTTTGACCCTTTTACTTTATTTTCTCACAAAAAATAAAAATTACAAAAAAATAGTTTCATTAAGGTTTTGTAGTCATTTTTAATCTTGAAACAATACCAAAAAATAGGTTTGTTTTGAACAATTAGTGTTTTTTTAATAGTTATTTTCTTAAGTAAGATTAATTAGTATTTTTAATAGTTATCTTGTTTGCTATATTATTTTCACATACAAAAAGGATGAGGGAATATAATTAATTTTGGGATTTTTAGGTATACATCCCATATAACAAACCTTATAACCACTCATGTTTAAGGTTAGTATTTATTACATTTAAGTATACCATGTTTCAATATATGTACCAAAATTAAATTTTAAGGTTTAATTACCAATGATTTAATAGGGGCTTTATTTGTGGAACAAAATATTTCCATATTTTCTTTCCCCACTTTTTTCTCTTTCTTCCACCAGATTTTTAACCTTATTAATCACCTTATTAATTAACCCCACGTTTTTTTTTTGTTAATTTTAATCTTTCTTCCATAAACCAATTACCTTTCCCAATAAAAACTACACCCCATCCCCCGTGTATTTTCATTTACCTTTACCTCTTTCTCTGGTCTCACTCCTTCTCTCCATTATCATCTTCTTCAGTTTCAGCATTCAATCGCCAAAAAATCTTCAAAGTTCTGTAAAGAAAACACATTTTCAGTGAAAAAAAACTTATCCATAGTCAAAATGGTGAAAAAACATATTACTCCCCAACGTAAAAAAATAGGCGAAATTCCATCATTTGATTTTGGTGTTTTAACACCTAAATCTCCAGTAAAAAGACAACAATCTATCCATACAAGTGGAAAAGAAAGTGTTCCTGCATCGCCGAGACAAATACGAGCTGAAAATCGAACAAAGCACTTGCAGGAGGTTGATGCAACCAGTGTAGAAATTGAAGCCGACAAACAACGCAAGCGAAAGGGGAAAAGCTTGAGGGTGGATGATGATGATTTTGTGGACGATTCACCCAAAGTTCAAAAAATAAAAATACAGAAGGTGTCTCATTCACCCTGAAAGCAAAAAAAGTTGAAACCCTCTAAAAAAACCACAAAATTGGTTCCACAACAAGTTTCGGTTAAGGTAAACAACTTTTTTTTTCTCGACAATATTTTTTTGCAAAAAATTGGAATTCAATTTTTTTTGGCGTCTAAGTGTTTTTTTGTAAGAATTTAATGTATTATTGCATATTAGGGTTGCTTATACAAATTTTAGTTAATTGTTATTATTCGGAGTTAATGTGTTTTTGTTTGGCAGAATATAGTGTTGAAACAAATTTGTAGTCAATTGTAGGTTTTTGTAGTGTTATGTAATGTTTTATTTGACAATGTTACAGCTGAATCAAAATTGTATATTTTTGTCGTTTTTGTAGTTTAATGTAGTTTAATGCAATGATTATTTGGAACTGTTTTAGTTGACCTAAATTTCATTGACAAATTATACTGTGGAATCAAATATGTAGCTGTTAACTGTAGTTTTTTGTAGTTTAATGTAGTTTCATGTGTATCTTGTAGCTGTTATACACAGGCAATCTGTTATACACAGACTTCCTGTTTTCTTTCCTCTTGTATGCTCTGTTAATTGTTGGTATTGAACAACTGGTATCCAAATCTTATTCTATCTAAACATCTTTAAGTATGTCTTATTATATCAAAATGTAGTTCTTATTGACTACAATTGATTACAGATTGCAGTAACTACAATTGTATTAACTACAGATTGCATTAACAAAATTTAAAAACAAGTGACTACATTTAACTACAATTGAATAAAATCTGTATGTATGTGAACACTACAGATTGCATTTAAACTACACATTGCATTAGTGTACAGAAACCTATGACTACATTACATATAACTACATTTGGATATAGGTAAATTGAAATATACAGAATTGAAATACATATTGTGTAGTGACTACAATTACATACAATTCCATATAAGTTTAATGTAATTTAATGCAATGATTATTTGGAACTGTTTTAGTTGACCTAAATTTCATTGACAAATTATACTGTGGAATCAAATATGTGGCTGTTAACTGTAGTTTTTTGTAGTTTAATGTAGTTTCATGTGTATCTTGTGGCTGTTATACACATGCAAACTATTATACACAGACTTCCTGTTTTCTTTCCTCTTGTATGCTCTGTTAATTGTTGATATTGAACAACTGGTATCCAAAATCTTATTCTATCTAAACATATTTAAGTATGTCTTATTATATCCATATTTAGTTCTTATTGACTACAATTGATTACAGATTGCAGTAACTACAATTGTATTAACTACAGATTGCATTAACAAAATTTAAAAACAAGTGACTACATTTAACTCCAATTGAATAAAATCTGTATGTATGTGAACACTACAGATTGCATTTAAACTACACATTGCATTAGTGTACAGAAACCTATAACTACATTACATATAACTACATTTGGATATAGGTAAATTGAAATATACAGAATTGAAATACATATTGTGTAGCTGTTATTTGTATTTTGTAGCTGGCTCACTATTTCAATATACAAAAAAATGTAGGAAAAATGTAGTTTGTATGTAAAAAATGTAGTTTGTATGTTAAAAATGTAGTTATATGATATGTTACATTATATATTGTAATGCTGAAATCTAGCTTCATTCTAACGACAATTAATATACCTTTTTTGCAGAATGGACCTTACTATGCTCAACATAATGTTGATTATGGTGTGATACGGTTCCATAGCTTGTGCGATGCAACGATACCATCCCAGATAAAGTCTTTATTATCCCCAACCCAATTAAGTGCTTTCAAGAACACTTGTTTTGGTTATTTACTAGATATGCCCCCTATCTGCATGCAGAACCAATCAATTCATCTTCTAATGAAGTATGAATTATCAAAGTCTACTGGCGACTATTTTTCTGTTCTTTTAAATGGACAAAAATTGATTTTTTCTTTGAGGGATTTTTGTTTGATAACTGGGTTTAACTGTGTTGATAGTTTATCGGACTATGGTTACAATTCTAGTTATGTTAGCCATTTAATGAGTAAATACTTCCCTAACAAATCTCGGGTAGAGAAATCGCTTTTGAGAATGCAGTGACATCCAAATCCTGGACAAATGATTTGGATGCTGTACAGTTGTGTGTCTTGTATATGTTGGAATTCTTTGTTTGTCCTTCTGATAAGGACAATGTTAGTTTGATAGACAAATTTACGTTTTTTCTTATAGAGAGTGGTCATTTTGATTCGTACCCATGGAGTACAAAATCTTTCAAGCAAGTTGTTGAGTCTGTCAGACATCGTCTCAGTCCCAACATCCATTCTTATCTTATACGGGGATGCTCGTTAGCCTTACAAGTGTGGCTGTACGAGTGTTGTTCTTCTGTCACCACCGAGCTTGTTACACGGTGCTCTGACTCCATTCCTCGTATTTTAAGATGGTCGGCTATCAAAGGACAGATTTGGTTAAGTGTTCTTGAAGAAAAAATCATCAAGCCTGAGTGGCTCAAGGTATTCTTGTTAACCTTTGTGTAATTCTTCGATAACTACTATAGTAACTACATTACATCTACAATTTCTTTCAAATTTACTTAACTGTCTTCATCAATCGTTCAGTTCTCAAACTTGGTTGCATCCGGGGAAGAGATTGGAGCGCTCAACCTCCCAGGAAAGCTTTCTTATGAAGATGAAGAGGTTACTCAACCATCAATAGTCCCATCTGCTGCTTCTCCGACAGTCCAACATGAAGAGGCTAATTCCCCAAATGATATGGAATCTGTAAGAAGCCAGATCAGGAAGTTGGAACAGAAGCTTGAGCAGGTACTGTTAGAATTTACAGTTGTGTAGTCATTGTTTAGTACCAATTGAAATCATTCCTTCGACATTGTAGTTTCTTTTTATTTTAGTGTAACAAATCGAATATTCTTACCAACTCACATACATATTTAATTTTAGGTTGATGGAAAGTTAGATGATTTGAAGAATGATGTTTTTGATGAACTCTCAAAACTTCGAGAGTTCATAGATAAATCTTTGAAAAACTTAGTGAATGCTGTCAACAAGAGAAATGAATTGGATGAGTCCAAGGTAAGAATTTACATATATTTATTCTAGCACTATATAATAGTTATGATAATTTATTCTAACTCTAAAACATTACTCTCACAATGTAGTTTGCTGCTACATATTTTGTAGTTATTGAACACTACATTTCACTACAATTGAATACATTAAAACTACTGTTTGCATTAATGTACAGTTTTGAACTACATGTTTTGTAGCTGTTATTTCTAGTTTTGTAGATGTTATTTGTATTTTGTAGCTGGCTCACTGTTTTAATATACAGACTTGAACTACATATGACTTACCTGGCTCACTGTTATTTGTAACTAACACTATATGTAGTTCAAGTCTGTGTATTTCAATTTTGTTATAACCAAATCTAGTTATATGTATTCTAGTTATAAGTCAGTACATCAAGGCAATCTGTATTTTAAATGTAGTCATTTGTAGTTAAATGTAGTGTTCAATAACTACAATTGAACAGGGGTTAAATGTAGTCATTTGTAGGCATTTGAATTTTGATTTCTTCCTGTTTTCTTTCCTCTTCTATGCTCTCTTAAATGTTGATATTGAACAAGTGGTATCCAAAAGCTTCTATTATCTAAACATCTTTAAGTATGTCTTATTATATCCAAATGTAGTCCTTACTGACTACAATTGACTACAGATTGCATTAACTACAATTGCAGTAACTACAGATTGCATTAACAAAATTTAAAAACAAGTGACTACATTTAACTACAATTGAATAAAATCTGTATGTATGTGAACACTACAGATTGCATTTAAAATACACATTGCATTAGTGTACAGAAACCTATAACTACATTACATATAACTACATTTGGATATAGGTAAATTGAAATATACAGACTTGAAATACATATTGTGTTGCTGTTATTTGTATTTTGTAGCTGGCTCACTGTTTCAATATACAGACTTGAACTTCATATGATTTAGCTGGATCACTGTTATTTGTAACTAACACTATATAATATTTATGATAATTTATTCTAATACTAAAACATTCCTCTCACAATGTAGTTTGCTGCTAGTTCAAAAAAATATAACGAACATAATCAAGCAGAGAAAAACAAAGAATTTCAGTTCAATTTTGGTCCTCAACTCCGTGCAGGCCCCAGTACAATAGGTATCTACATAATTCCTACATACATATATACTTCCATCTTGAATTGCTAATAAATAATAAATTTACATGTTCAGCTCCTTCTTCTCCTCAACAACTTGAACAACAAGTTGATTTGTATGATGACCTACAACAAGCAGCTGATGTATCAAAAGAAGGTTTTGTTTATTAATGTAGTTTTTAATATAAAATAGTTTATTATACACTGTTATAATGCTTTAAAGCATATGCATTATTTTTGTAGCATATGTTGAAGACAATGTTCCACAGTCACTAATTCATGGTGTAACTGTGACTGAAATTGTCGAAGAATGCATTGAAAAAGAAGAGGAGATTGGAGTGATGTGTGGAGTAACTGAAAAGAAAGGTGTGACACTGGACGATTTTGAAATTCCAGAAAACCTATCACAAATGGTCATGTATGGTGACTCAATTCAAGTTGATTCAACCCCTCTTCATCAAGGAAGAACAAGGTTACCTGGAAAACATGCACGTTCACCATTCACTCCACTCTACAGTACTGAAGGCAGCACGTCTTTTGGGCCAAAAATTTTTTACATAAAGCACCCATTCACAAGTCCCATTGGTGAAGATGTTTATCCTGAACTAACAGATAGTTTTACTACCTGGTTATATCATCGAAGTGACAAATCATCTAGGAGGTATGGTGCTTAAATGTCTTATGTTGTATTTACTTGTTTTATTTTTTTCTCTCAAATTTAGACTTTAAAGTTGTCAATGTTTTTGTTTTTTGTAGTTGTTTGTTTAATTATATTATTATTACAGGAGGAAGTACTTCTATTCGAAGAAGGATAACCATCTGAATCCTTTGTTGGATTTGGGTTGCGAATAAATTGATAAGAAGAACTGGTTCTACGCCCTTGCTCACCCCGGACAATTAATCAATTGTACAGTAAGTATATGGATTATCATTGCAGTTTTGTCTTTATCTGGTAGCTGGCTCAATGTTATGTAGTTATTGAACACTACAGTTAACTACAAACGACTACATTTAAAATACTGATTGCCTTGATGTGTACAGACTTATAACTAAATTACACATCACTAGAATTGGTTATAAGTAAATTGAAATATACAGACTTGAACTACATATATTGTAGCTGTTATTTGTATCTTGTAGCTGTTATTTTCACTTTTGTAGCTGTCAAACTGTTATACACAGCCATTATTTGTTTTCTTTCCTCTTGTATGCTCTGTTAATTGTTGATATTGAACAACTGGTATCCAATAGCTTATTCTATCTAAATATCTTTAAGTATGTCTTGATATATGCAAATGTAGTTCTTATTGACTACAATTGATTACATTTGCATTAACTACAATTCATACATTTGCATTAACTACAAATGATTACATTTGCATTAACTACAATTGATTACATTTGCATTAACTACAGATTGCATTAACTACATTTAAAAACAATTGACTACATTTAACTACAATTCACTATAATATATAGTTTATTGAACACTGCAGCTTGCATTTAAAGTACAGATTGCCTTAATGTACAGACTTGAACTACATATTATAAATTGAACTTTTACTTTTTTCAGCACATTGATGTTATAATGTACTATTTGAGAAAAAAGGGGAAATATGGCCCCAACAACAACTGTAGATTTACAACAACCGATTGCTTGTTCAAGACAAAAATTGAAAGTATCTATGAGAAGTTCTCTGCTGCTCCAATAAATCAAAGGAATTCTGTTGTAAAATCCGATGACGATATTGGAGAATACATTATGGGCTATCAAATTCTTGCTAATGTAGCATGGGATCTTGTGGATTATGTGGTAATGCCTGTTAACCTTGTAGAGAACTTTCATTGGTTGTTGTTAGTGTTTGACATAAAGGACCGGCAACTGTATGTTTATGATTCATTGGTGAGGGCAAAGCGTAACAAAACTGTTCAAACTTTGGCTGAAAAATTTTCAACCATTATTCCTCTTTATTTGTCATGCACTAGTTTCTACGGTAAACACAAGGACATTACTTCAAGACTACAAAGTCATACATAGAGAAGCCAGTTACGGACCCTCTAGACATACAATGAATGGTTGCCGAGATTCCACAACAAAAGGAAGGCTCACTGTAAAAAACTAAACTCCCTTTCTATATGTTTAATTAAATTTTTTTTTGTTTTTGGTATTTAATGAAAATTACTCATATTCTGCAGGGATTGCGGTGTATTTGTGGCTGCCTTTGCGGAATATATTAGCAATGGTGATTTGTCTATACCAAAGGAAGATCTTACTGATATTGACAAACACCGTAGACGCTATGGAGCTCTGTTGTGGGACTACGCCACAAAGAAGCTAAATGATGGTTCAATCAGTGAGAGCGAGGTTACAGGCAGGCTTGCAAGGAGGAAGGGTCCACCGCCAAAGAATGAGAGAACTAAAGTGGAACGAAAGAGGAAATAGTGTGTACTGTTGTAATGAACTTTGATTGTAACCCACAATGTTTCATGAATACTGAACAATTATGTAGTTAGTGGAGAATTATGTCAGTTTGGTTGTACTGAACAATAGCTTCATGAATACATTAGACATTATCATGCCAGTGCTTGCATTATCCAACTTCATGGATTGGAATCCAAGGTGTTCTTTCAGGTCTGAACTCAAAACTATCAAATAACCAGTTCAATCAATTCGACGATATAGAATTGCTTCAATACAGAATTTAACTCTATTGATAATGATAACATTATTAAAGGTAACTACAATTACCTACAATTCCATATCATGCTCCCTCTTCTCCTCAAGGCAATCTGTATTTTAAATGTAGTCATTTGGTTGTACTGAACAATAGCTTCATGAATACATTAGAAATTATTAATGTAGTGACTAAAATTACATACAATTCCATATAACTACACATCTATACTGCATATAACTACAATTACATAACTACAAATTGTTGGAAGTCCAATGCTACATGTACTGTTGCAGTACATTTGCGCTATATATTTTCGGATAAAACTTCTTGTCTTGAACAATGAAGAATAAAGAATTGACGTTGCATAGCAATGCCATTTGCAGTTTTCAGCAACTCATACCATCCAGTAGATACAAAAAAATACGTTATTCAGACATATTTTTCAACTGTATATGATTAACTACAAATAACTACAATTAAATACAAAGTTCATATAACTACAAATATTGTAATTAATTGCTTATCTATTATAACTACAATGTTTTTTCTTTATCTACAACATTTTGTCTTTATCTATTATGTCGATAACACATTTAGAAATCACTTACAGTACATTATAACTACAATCTGCAAACAGTTTACATTACTCAAGTATATTAGTAAACTTCTTTATTATCGTCAAAACGTATTACAGTTACACATTAAATTCCGATAATCTGGGATAACTAATATTTATTTTGAATAACTATTGTAGCTACATTATATTCATGCCTTTTTCGGCGCATTCTTGCAACTTCTTTTGTTATGCCCTTCACCTCCACAATTGCCACATGACACCTTGTACTTCTTTGAGTTTATTTCATTAAATTTTTTATATCTTTCCTTGTGAGGTCTTCCTGCTGCCTTTTATCTCCAGCCGGTGGCTTTATTACATCATCCAAAATATGTTGTGGAACATCCCATTTCGCTTCATCAGGAAGAGGATTAACTGGCGATTCATATGTAAGTAGTAGGCTCTTAGTTGTGTAATACGGTGAGCAATAGTTGTCTGGCCTTTCATTCCTATGCCTTAATGATGCCAAAGCATGTGCACATGGAAGTTCATCAAGTTGGAATTGTCCACAGCTACATTTCTTATTTTCTAAACATACAATGTACCGCTTCACGCCATCTAACACAGTGTGTATATGATATGTTGAAGCTCTCACCTACAATTCAAGATCAAAAAGAAAATAATAAGGTGTTAATAAGTTAACTATGTTAGCAACAATCAGTTAACTACAAATCAGGTACAAACAAACGGCATATAAACGTTAACTACATTTAACTACATTTGACTATATTTTTAAAACTCTCTGGAAATACTTGATATAACATTAACTACATTTAACTACAATTATCTACATTTTAAAACTCTCTGGAAATACTTCATAAAATATTAACTACATTTAACTACAATCGTCTACATTTTTAAAACTCTCTGGAAACACTTCATATAACATTAACAACATTTAACTACATTTGACTACATTTTTAAAACTCTCCGAAAATACTTCATATAACATTAACTACATTTAACTACAATTATCTACATTTTTAAAACTCTCTGGAAATACTTCATAAAACATTATCTACATTTAACTACAATTGTCTACATTTTTAAAACTCTCTGGAAACAACTTCAACAGCTACTACTTTTTTTGTTTATTTTTTCCTGCACCAAACAAGAATATATTACCTTTAGTTTCTGGGATAATGTATTGTTATCTTCCAATTCTTTGTTGAATTTGTGCCCAAGTAATGTGAAAGTACCCTTTGCCTTCAATAACTTATCTTTTGTCCAACGTTCTATAAATGTCCTCATATACTCCAATAGATCAAATATTGGCAGCTCTCTTGCCTCTTTTGTAACAGCGTTCAACGACTCTGCAATGTTTGATGTCATAGTAAAAGTTCTATTTGCCGTTGCATGTACTCTTGACCATCTATGATAGCCAATATCATATAGGTAAGACGAAACACGTGGGTCTACCTCCTGAATCTTCATCATTCTTTCATTGAAATCATCCAGAGTATATGACCGTGCTGTAGCAAAGTACAATTCATGTAATTGTAGATGTGCCTTCTTGAATTTTGACCTTATATTTGTCCATATATGCCACATGCAAAAATAGTGTGCCATTCCAGGATAGACAACTGATGTTGCCTTCGATATACTCTCATGCCTATCTGAGACAACACACATAGAAGGTCTTTCACCATATGCCTCCTTGAATTGTTCAAAGAACCACCTCCAAGACGCGTCGTTTTCAGAATCAACAACAGCATATGCCAAGGGCAAAATAGAACCTATAATTTGTAGACATAACTTGAGACTAACTATTAAATACAAATATATATGGATAATTTAGGAAATTTAAAATACATTGATTTATATAAATACAAAGTAACTGCATTGTAACTACAATATTATTACATCTATTACATGCTGCATCCATGGTGCTTGCTGTCAGCATAATACCCCTATATGCTGATTTTAAAAATGTCCCATCAACCACTACTACCGGCCTACAATGTTGCCAACCATTTATTAATGTACAAAGAGCAACAAATGCATACAAGAAGCAATCATCTGCTGCCTTCTTCAATTTAACAACAGAACCGGGAAAATTCTTCTCAAGAATATAAAAATATTTTGGTAATCTGTTGTATGAGTCACACGGATTCCCTCGCAGAAACCGTAATGCTTTTTCCTTTGCTCTCCATGCTTGCATGTAGCTTAGGTTGACCCCATGTTCGGATAACATGTCAGTTTGTATGTCCTTTGGCGTGTAAACAGTCTTAGGATCACAAAACTTTGGAACGACAATGCTACCAACTACTGTTGCAGTACACTTGCACTTTATGAATATTTCGTCCATTCGGCAACATGTGTGTTGTCGGCTAAAACTTCTTATCTTGAACAATGATGAATCATGAATAGATGTTGCCTTGAAGTGCCATTTGCAGTTCTCCGCAACACATACAAGCCAGTAGCTACAAAAAAATCCAATTTTCAGACATATTTATTAAATACTACAATTAAGTACAATGTGTTTCCAATGAACTACAATTGACTACATTTAACTACAACTAACTACAAATACTGACAAACTGGTTTTCCGTAACTACATTTGACTACAACAACTACAATTGACTACAATGAACTACAATTGACTATATTTAACTACAACTAACTACAATTAACTACAATTGACTATATTTAACTACAATTAACTACAACTGCCTAAATAAAAATAATACTGTAATTTTGAAAATGAATAACTAACTACAAACCTTCTACAACTAGATCTTTTAACTCTGAACTGGAACTTCTGCATAACTGCATAATTCTTCATTGCAGCAACAATCGTCTTCTTGTCCTGGTACACTTGACCTTCTTCAATACATGTTTGAGAAGATTCAATTATTATTTCACTTTGATATTCCTCAATAGCTGGTGAAAATGCAATTTCTATTAACCTTAATGATCCTGAAGAACCTGCAGACAATACATTGACATTGTATAATTATTATAGATAATTGGCGTCAAATTGTAGTTGATTAGAGAACACAAAAATCTCAGAATTCGGTTTCGACGCAAACTTACCTATACTGATGGGGCATTCATTGGTGATTGCCAATTCCATATTGAAATCTCTTATGCTAATACATAACGGATACGAACCTAAGTTTTTATTCTCTTTTTTCGTTTCCATATATACACGAACACCCATATCGTTTATAATCTGCAACGGAGGACAATTATCATTCACAATGTATTTTATTTCTACAATTTTATCAGATGTATCAATCGATAATTGTTCTGCAATTGTAGACTGGAGAATTCCGTAGCTTGCAGTCTCATCAACCAAAATGGCATCAACTTCAAAATCTCTGAAACTGCCATAGTTATCCCAATAACCATTACATTTAAGCATTATCAGAATTTTTGACATTGTAGAATCTCCTTACTGGCAATCGCGGAAGAACTACAAAATATGAGAAAATCAGAGAGAATCTGGAGGAATTGGAGTACGATCACGGAAGAACTATGAAACTGGCTATCACTGAATAACAAGAAAATCTGATTTTCAATGGAGGAATGAGAGTAGTCAATTTCGGTTCAGTTTAGAGGAGAGAATCGGTTCAGTTTAGAGGCGAGATTAGGAGCATTTAATATGTTACCTTAACTGATTTAGCATTTATTTGGTAAAAAATCAAAGAGTAATTAGAAGCCATAAAGATATGCGTTATTTTAGGCTACACTTTATTAAGAATCGTTTTTAGCCTTAATTATCTAGCGTTAATTTATGATGGAAAATCAGCAAATATTCCGTTTGGTATATATTATGTAACAAAAACATGGGATATGAAGGTAATAATCAAACAAGACACAATAATGATAATAAGGTTTGCTATATTGGATGTATAGGTAAAAATCCCATTAATTTTTGGGATTTTTACCTATACATCCCATATAACAAACCTTACTACCATTATTGTGCATTGTTTGTTTATTACCCTCATATCCCATGTTTTTGTTACACAATATGTACCAAACGGAATCTTTCCAGATGTTGCCTCCTAAAATAACGCCTTTATTAAGGCTCAAATCTATGTTACCAATTATATACTTATTAATTATAAATGATTATCCCTTAATTATAGACAGTTAAATAGGTAATCATTGATACCCTATCAATTTCTAAGTCCTACTATTTTATTTGTAAAGGAGCTGTATGACGTGATGTATGTCATTTAGATATCATCTTCATCTGTCACTTTTTACAAAATCATTATCAATCCTCGATTAATTGTGGCCAGATTCTTCCTATAATATCGTGATCAAGACAGGCTAATATCAATACATTTGTATTCATTTTCATAGTTCCAATCCTCAAATACTCAAGGAAAGAATATTATTTCTTGGCGTCCTACTGTTAATGGATATATTTTGATGTCTGATACAAAAGCATACTCTTGATAATATAAGTAGAGATTAAAAGGGGTAAGAATGAAAAAGGTTGATTTGGAATCTGTTATCTCCAAATGTTTCTATTCTTGGTGGTGGTCACAAGTTGGTGAATGATAGCAACTATAATATGGAGCTACATGAATTTAATTTCTTTTCAATGTCATCGTTTTTTCTATTACTAGAATTTA
The DNA here is from genome assembly GCA_034376525.1 of Nicotiana benthamiana. Classification (NCBI taxonomy): domain Eukaryota; kingdom Viridiplantae; phylum Streptophyta; class Magnoliopsida; order Solanales; family Solanaceae; genus Nicotiana; species Nicotiana benthamiana. The sequence continues at coordinate 112,537,585 of CM067324.1, forward strand.
ATGAGAGGGGTCCATATGCTTATTGTTCCCCATGCTTCTCTGAAGGACCATATTATGTGGTTATATCTGCTGTTTTTTCCTCTTAATATTTCTTCAGTCATCCCAATAATATTCCATGAACATACATAACAACATTAACTTGAGACTCAATATGATCACGAAAGGAAAAAATTCACTGGAAACACTTCATATAACCTTAACTACATTTAACTACATTTGACTACATTATAAAAACTCACTGGAAACACTGCATATAACCTTAACTACATTTACCTACATTTGACTACATTTTAAAAGTTCACTGGAAACACTTCATATAACCTTAACTACATTTAACTACAATTGACTACATTTTAAAACTCACTGCAAACAAGTTCAACAGCTACTACTTTTTTTGTAATTAAACGCTGGAACATCTGCATTGTAATTAAACGATGGAACATCTGCATTGATGTCCAAAAATTTGGCCAGCAGCAGCAGTAAATGGAAATCTGAGATTCGCTTCACAAAAGAGAGACTCTTTGTTCGATTGAAATGATCTTTTAATGCTCTCATGCTCACTGGAATATTCCTGTTTTCAATGGGAAATGATGATGATAGAGGACCCTGCGCAATCATAAGAATTCACATGAGACGAGAGCATAAGAGAGTAGATGCTCAAAGTATATATTATCACTAGTTCGATAGCAAACTAGTCAAATTGGTCCTTTTTCGTAAATGATATTTTTCAAAACTCAAAATCGAATTCAAAGTTTCGAAACTTTATAATAGTTTTCAATGATGGAGAATCAAACACCCTCATGCAAATTTTATGAATTAGCAATTTTAATTCAAACAGTAACTTTTCGACATGAAAAAAAATTATTAAATTAAAACTTCATACCTAAACAATTGAAATCCATTGTTCAATTCCTTGAAGAAGACAAGAGATAGAAATGAAAAAAGAGAAGAGAAGAGCTGTTGAACTTGTTTGCAGTGAGTTTTTAAAATGTAGTCAATTGTAGTTAAATGTAGTTAAGGTTATATGAAGTGTTTCCAGTGAATTTTTAAAATGTAGTCAAATGTAGGTAAATGTAGTTGAGGTTATATGCAGTGTTTCCAGTGAGTTTTTATAATGTAGTCAAATGTAGTCAAATGTAGTTAAGGTTATATGAAGTGTTTCCAGTGAATTTTTTCCTTTCGTGATCATATTGAGTCTCAAGTTAATGTTGTTATGTATGTTCATGGAATATTATTGGGATGACTGAAGAAATATTAAGAGGAAAAAACAGCAGATATAACCACATAATATGGTCCTTCAGAGAAGCATGGGGAACAATAAGCATATGGACCCCTCTCATTAAATTCTAGTAATAGAAAAAACGATGACATTGAAAAGAAATTAAATTCATGTAGCTCCATATTATAGTTGCTATCATTCACCAACTTGTGACCACCACCAAGAATAGAAACATTTGGAGATAACGGATTCTAAATCAACCTTTTTCATTCTTACCCCTTCTAATCTCTACTTATATTATCAAGAGTATGCTTTTGTATCAGACATCAAAATATATCCATTAACAGTAGGACGCCAAGAAATAATATTCTTTCCTTGAGTATATTTGAGGATTGGAACTGTGAAAATGAATACAAATGTATTGATATTAGCCTGTCTTGATCACGATATTATAGGAAGAATCTGGCCACAATTAATCGAGGATTGATAATGATTTTGTAAAAAGTGACAGATGAAGATGATATCTAAATGACATACATCACGTCATACAGCTCCTTTACAAATAAAATAGTAGGACTTAGAAATTGATAGGATATCAATTATTACCTATTTAACTGTCTATAATTAAGGGATAATCATTAATAATTAATAAGTATATAATTGGGGAAAGAAGATATGGAAATATTTTGTTCCACAAATCAAGCCCCTAATAAATCATTGATAATTAAATCTTAAAAGTAAATTATGGTACATAAATTGAAATATGGTATACTTAAATGTAATAAATACTAACCTTAAACATGAGTGGTTATAAGGTTTGTTATATGAAATGTATATGTAAAAATCCCTTAATTTTTTGACTAATTTAGTCTTGCTTGCAGCCCAATCTCTTAGCCCATTAACTCAAAAGCCCAAACCTAGACAACCCTTTAAAATAATATACAAGAAAAATTTTAAAAAAGAAGAAAAAAACCCTAGAGTCTAAGTTTGCTTCAACCGTTTTTTATGATTTAAGAACCTATACAAACGGGAGCTTCTTCTTCTTCCTTAGAAAAAACCTAGCCAAAAATATTTCAACTATTCCTTCTTCTTCATGGAACAAAAACCCTAGAACCCCTAAACCCTAGCCGTCGCCGACCAGCCAAACAACCATCCAACTCCACCTCCGCTTCGACAACCACCATTGTCTGCCAATGTCCTCTGTTCTGTCAGAAAACTGACTCAGATCGGTGAATCTCTGAGTTTGTAGCTTCATTGAACCTAATAGTAAAGAGGTTATGCAGATAAAAATTTAAAAAAAAATTAATTAGAGAAGGCAGAATCGAAAAGAAAAGGAGTCTAAGGTTTTTTTTGAGAATTTAAGGTAAAATTTCGGTTCCGGTTCCATTTCTACCATTCTATTTTTTTGATGATTATTACTCCGTCGAGTTCCCGTTTATGGATTTTTCCTCACTTGATCGAACGTAAATATGTTTCGAGGAAATCCTGCTATTGAAAAGCTACTCAAAGGTTCATTTCTATCTTTAATATTTTACCTCTACAAGTCTTTGAATGGTTGATTCAAATGGTTTCTATGATTATTTGTGATATCTTTTTATCCTTTGATGAGATTTGCTTGAGTTTGGTGGTTCGATTCATTAATGACGTGCAAGTGACAATAAGAATGTTTTTCTTTTTCCGTGTGCGTGCAAAAATAGGCTAGCAGGCATTGTTTTTTGTGTTAATGATTCAACCGAATGTGATTTAGCTTTAATAGAGTAAGAGGTTCTAACTTGAAAACTCATTTTGGATGGATTTCATTGTTTGGGTTATTGGATAAAAAATTAAAAGAAAATTTAGGTTCAAGATAATCATATTGCTCTCTTATTCTTGTTTTATTTACTTTTCGGTTAGGAGCATGCGTAGACTGTCGACACTCAGGTAGGCAAATCGTAGGTCGCTTATTTTCATTTTCTTAAGGCGATTGAGTCGAAAGGTCGTTCCTTTAGTTAAATTTATTCGGGGAGTGCCCCAAAGGAATCATACATATTTATTCTTGGGAATGCCCCGTAGTATTTTGTAATTAGAGGCTGTGGCGAATATCGTAAAAGAAGTAGCATAGGATAATTTAGAACTTTTATTTTTCTTCTTTTAATTTCTTTTATTTAGGCAGGGACGACCTCGATCCTATTGTGTGTTTATTTTGCTTTTCCGTGATTTTATCTCAACTTGAATATTTTAAAAGCCAGCTTCACCTTCTCCCCGAGTCAAATGAACCCCCTTACTCGAATCTCTAGTGCAGACTTAGTTTGGAGTCCAAAGTATTTTAAAGGGAAAATTATTTTTAAAATGGTGACCTGGCACACCGAAACCAGTGTCAGGTGGCAACTCTGAAGAATCCTTTTGAAGACAATCCTTTATCACTTTCTAATTGAAAATCCTTTTTGAGCATCAAAAATCGTTTTATTATTTTTAAGAAGGTTAGTGGTAAAAAAGGGGGGGGGGGGGGGGTGTGTGACAATAAAGGCCTTAGAGCCATATACTAAAGAAAACGGAGTAATCCCCGTGCTAGACTTTGATATTGTTCGATATGCCCAAAGGACCTCAGGTAGGACTTTTCTCCATTTTCTCTTCGCATCTTCTAACCTTTTCTTTAGGTTTTGAATGATAGTTTTGTCTATGGACTCGGACTTTTCATCTCCAGTTGGGTGGTAAGGTGTTGATAATATCCTCTTTATTTTATGTGCTTCGAGGAACCCCGTTACCTTGCTACTGATGAATCGCTTTTCATTGTCACATACTATCTCGACGGTATCCTGAACCGGCTTATGATGTGGCCCCAGATGAAGTCAATAACTTGTTTTTCTCTAACCTTCTCAAAGGTATGTGCTTCCACCAATTTATAAGAATAATCATAAATAAACAAAATAAACTTAGCTTTACCCGGGGTCGTTGGTAGAGGACCGACTATGTCCATTCTCCATTTCATGGAAGGCCACGGGGATAGGACTGAGTGGAGTTGTTCTTCAGGCTGATGGATCATCAGTGCAAATTGTTGGCACTTATCACATGTTTTGACAAACTACTTAGTATCTTTCTTTATGCTATCCCAGTAATATCTTTCTCTGATAATTTTGCGAATCAAAGACTCGGCGTCGGAGTGATTCCCATAAGTACCTTCGCAGACTTCTCGTAGAACATAATCAGTGTCCCCCGGCCATAAACATACAACTAATGGTCCATTGAACGTTCTCAAGTACAGTGTTTCATCTTTATCTAATACGAACCTAGCAGCCTTGGTTTGTAGGGCCCTCGATTATTTGTGGTCTGATAGGAGTTTTCTATTTTTCAAATAACCGATGTACTTATTCCTCCAATCCTAATTCAGGCTTGTAGAATTCATCTCGGCATGAACCTCTTCAACCACATACCTCGATAATAGGATGATAGTCTGGGACGATAGCATTTTCTTCAACCGGGTATCCTAGGTTAGCAAGTGTATTAGCCTCACTATTTTGTTCTCGAGGCACGTGATCCAGAGTCCATTCCTTAAAGCGATGTAGAGTCATATGAAATATATCCAAGTACTGTTGAATCATATCCTATCGAACTTCAAAACTCTTGTATACTTAGTTTACCACCAATAGTGAATCGCACTTGGCTTCAATGAATTCTGCACCCAAGCTCTTAGCTAGCTCGAGACTTGCAACCATGGCCTCATACTCGGCCTCATTATTAGTCAACCTAGAAGTTTTGATAGATTGTCTAATGGTACCACATGTAGGTGTCTTTAAGACAATTCCAATCCCGGACCCTTTCACATTCGAGGCACCGTCCGTGAAAAAGGGTACAGACCTCCGATGATGTACCTAGTCTTAGCAGGAGTTCTTTCTCCACTTTGGGTACAAGGATCGGCATAAAATCGGCCATAGAGTCAACATGAATTTGTGACTAAATGGCCATTTGGAATTTATATTTGATATCTTATCCGCTAAGTTCGACGCCCCATTTAGCTAACCGGCGCAATAGCTCGAGCTTATGCAAAACATTTTGAAGGGGGGTAACTTGTCAATACACATATGGGATAACACTGGAATATGGCTTTATCTCTGTAGATGCGCTTATCAATGCAAGTTCTAATTTTTCTAAGTGAGGATATCTAGTTTCATCATCTTGTAGATTTCGACTTACATAATAAACAGGGAATTGCGTACCTTGCTCTTCTCGAACTAGTACTCCACTTACCGCTATCTCGAATACTTCCAAGTATAGGTAAAGTTTTTCATCTACCTACCTTTAGGGTGTGAAGCAAAGGCGGGCTCGATAAGTATCGCTTCAATCCTTCCAAGGCTTGCTGACATTCTAGGGTCCATGCGAAATCATTTTTCTTTTTGAGCAAGGAAAAGAATCAGTGACTTTGATCTGATGACCTTGAAATGAATCGACCCAAGGTAGCTATTCATCTAGTTAGCGTTTGCACGACCTTCACACTATCCACAACCGTGATATCCTCAATGGCCTTGATCTTGTTGGGTTTAATTTTGACACCCCGATTCGACACCATAAAGTCGAGGAACTTACCCGAGCCGACTTTGAAGGCATATTTCCCCGATTAAGCTTCATGTCGTACTTTTTCAAAATTTTGAATGTTTCCTGCAAATGAGTTCAATGGTCCTCTACGCGCAGGGAATTAGCCAACATGTCATCAATGTAAACTTCCATTATTTTACCTATCTGTTCTTCGAACATTTTATTAACTAAGAGTTGGTATGTAGCACCTGTATTTTTTAGCCCGAAGGGCATTAAGTTGTAATAATAAGTTCCCAATTTAGTGATAAACAAAGTCTTTTCCTGGTACTGGGGTTCATCTGAATTTGATTGTGCATGGAGTAAGCGTCGAGAAAAGTTATAATCTCGTGGCCGGCCGTGGCATCGATCATACGGTCGATATTGGGCAATGGAAAAGAGTCTTTTGGGCATGCTTTGCTTAAATCCTTGTATTCTATGCACATTCTAAGTTTATTTCCTACTTAGGAACTAACACTACGTTGGATAACCATTCGGGGTATTTTACCTCCTGAATAGACCATATTTAAAGAAGTTTGGTTACCTTGTTCTTTATGAATGCATGCATCACCTCGAACTGGGGCCTCGTTTTTTGCTTTACCAGTTTGAACCTAGGGTTGAGGCTTAACCGATATGTTGTGATTTCTGGTGGAATCCCTATCATATCTAAATAGGACCAAGCAAAGCAATCTATATTATCAATAAGAAATTGAATGAGTTTTTTTTTCTGAGTTCGAGGGTTAATCCCGTTCCTAGGTATACCTTTCCCTCGGGCATGTATTCGATCAGTATGACCTACTCCAGTTCCTCGACAGTTGATTGGTTGTATCGGACTCTTCGGGAACGATGAAGGTTCGAGGAGTAAGGAATTTCTCTTCTTTGTCTTTGATTACTGTTGCTCCGATTCCATCGAGGCTAGGGGCAGTGATTGCTATTTAGCATCCTTCTTACCTTTGATGCTCGACTTCTCCGAGGTCTAAGGCTCTAGTATTGGCATCACTTCATCGTTTTCCTTTGCAACATGTTTCTCTCTGTAGACTATTTTCATACTATCCTCCATTGGGAACTTCATCATCTGATGAAGAGTTGAAGGTACCGCCCTCTTGTTGTGTTTCCATGGTCTCCCGAGGAGTGCATTATACTCATGTTGCCTTCCATGACATGGAATTTTGTATCTTCTGTGGTCCTGGCTACGTTGACTAGCATGATTATCTCCCATTTTGTTGTTTCGCTTGTCATGTTGAAGTCATTTAGGACTCGGGATGAAGGTATAATCTGATCCTGTAGGCCGATCTATTCTACGACCCTCAATCTGATTATGTTCGCTGAGCTACCTGGATCACTAGAACATGTTTAACTTGAATTTTATTTAAAAGGACAGAAATTACCTAGGCGTCATTGTACGGCTCAGATATGCCTTCCGCTTCCTCATTATAAAATGATAACGCATACTCTGGCACATAGCCCCGAGTCCATTTTTCTCTGGTGATGGATACCTTGGTGCGTTTGAACACAAGTCCTTGTGGGGCATCGACATCGCCAACGATTATGTGGATTACATTTTGCGGTTCCTCCTGCTCATTTTCCTACTTGGATCTCTCTCCCTGAAGTGATTCTTAGCTCGATCACTGAGAAATTCTCGAAGGTGATCCTCGTTGAACAATCGAGCCACCTCCCCTCTTAGTTGCCTACAGTCTTCGGCTCTATGGCCATGTGTGCCATGATACTTACACACCAAGTTTGGATTCCTGTAAGAACGATCGATTTGTATAGGCCCAGGACACCTAGTATCTTTGATTCTTCCAATAGCTGACACAATCCATAATTATACTCTAACAACCGAGGTGCCTCCACGGGGTCGGTGTGTTTATCGAACCCGTTCTTACTCATGAGTCACCAAGAGCTTTGACATCGAAGACCATTTCGAGGAGCGTTACAACCTGAGCGGTTGTTTCTTCAATCGACATACTACTGATACTGTTCCTTGTTGATCTCGCTTCTCTATCTGTATCCCTCGGGGGCTTGGCTACCAATCTATTAGGATAAATTAAACCTAAGGGGGATCCCAACAGGTCGTTCTCGACCCTGATTTTTGATTGATAACGGCTATGCACGTCTGACCACGTCATAACCGGATACTCGATCAGATTCTGCTTTGATTGTCAAGATGCAATCGAACTCCTTTCATTCAAACCCTGCATAAAAGCTTGTATCAGTCATCCGAGACCGGTGGTATTTTCATTCGCTCCATCTGAAACCCGAACACGAACTCCCTCAACATCTCATTATTTTTTTATTTTTTCTTGAAGACGTTTTATTTTCTTGTTGCCACCTTTATGTCCCAGCGTGTGATTTTGTGAAGGCGTCTGCTAATATAGCAAATGAATCAATAGAGTTAGGAGGCAAGTTGTGGTACAAAATCATAGCCCCTTTCGACAATGTTTCTCCAAACATTTTTGATAATATTGATTCGATCTCGTTGTCATTCAAGTCATTTCCTTTTATCCCACAAGTGTCAAAGTAATATGTTCGTTAGGGTCGATTGCCCAATTATATTTGGGTATATGGGGCATGCGAAACTTTTTAGGAATGGGCAATCAGAGCCGCGCTCTAAGGGAATGATTTTTTGTATGAACTTTTTTGCATCTAAACCTTTCAAAACCAGAGGTGCTCCTAATATTTGTTCAACACGGGAGTTATAGGTCTCCACCTTTTTATCATTGTACTCAATCTTATTTTCCCCGAACTCGATCCTCTTGGTGAGCTCTTCGAGCATCCTCATAATGATGGGGTTAGTCCCCAAGCCATTTTTATTTGATCTCTCTGGTGCCGGTTCAGCATGTCGAGTGTTTTATGGTTTGGCTATACTCGTTCTTTTATTCTGACTCTGAAGTTGAGCGATAGCGATCTGATGAGCTTGAAGCATCTCAAATATCACTTGGTGACTGACTCCCCCATCTCCTATAACTGGTGTTCCTTGGCCTCCGGATCGCGCTACCCTTTGTACGCTCTCTCCGGGGTCTACGCCTAAATCTGCATTTAAAGCAATGTGCAAACTAATATCAACTGGTTCCATATTTGGCACTTTCGCTGGGTTTATCGGTAGTACACCGACCCCTACATTGTTATTTTTCCCATGAAATTCAAGATTTTCGTAGTCATGAACAGGTGCATTTTGCGAGTTCGACATGTTTAATCCTGAGAATCAAAAATTTTTGACAAGAAAAAGTGTAAACATAACGTGTGTTACGAGAATCAATAACGAAATAGTCACTATTATCTTTGTCCCCGCGGTGGGTGCCAAACTGTTTACCTCGAAAATACGAGTAACAATTAATTTTGATTTATGGTTTTAAAAGATATATAATTTAGTCTAATGCCAATTAATAAACAAAAAGTAAAAAGTATAGATGAAAGAAATAAGTGAATCAAACCTGTGTTACTTAAGCAGTATCGACCTCGAGCTCAGTGACCTCGAGGTGAAGCGAGAACAATAAATTTAAGGGACAATTCTGAAGAACAATGAGCGAAAAGTAGAGAGTATATTCTTTGACAATGATTAGATTATCTTTACAAATGATTGAGGTCCCCTTTATATAATACGGGAGCCCTAAATAAGGTACATTTTCAATTACAATAAGGAATCTTATTGGCATAGCTATCTAACCACCTAGTACGAAATCGTACAATTCTATTCCGGAATTTACGCCATAATTTTTGGGACGTGGTAGGAATTTCGCTCATTCTGTTGCAAATCTATAACAACATTATTTCGACATCGAACATACTTGGCTTCGATATCCATCCTACCACAATCTTCGGGCATTACACTCTGTCTTTGAGCTCGATTCTGGTCCATCGAGCTTGAACTCGACCTTATATGAACTTGGGCCTAAGGCGACCCCACGAGCCTGGGAGATCGGACATACCTGATCTCGACCATATACAATGGCGAATCACACCGATCCATTGTCAAAGAGCATTAGGGGAACGAACCCATAGAATCTGGTGGAGTAAATTCTCAGGTCCAAAATATACCAATACACCTACTAGAAATAACAATGTTTCGGATTGATAGCAGAAACCCTAGTCGACAAATCCATGGAACTCGACCACCTTGGTGGTACACTTGTCTGCAATCAAAAACCCACACCATTTTCAGAAACCACGATCTCTCTCTCTCTCTCTCTCTCTCTCTCTCTCTCTCTCTCTCTCTCTCTCTCTCTCTCTCTCTCTCTCTCAATGCCAGTCTCTTCTCCATGAATACAACCACGATTCTCCACCGATTCATCTCCATTGTCTCACGAAATTTTTAAATTTTTTTCTCCAAAAAGTTGTGGTAAGTATTAAAGTTGCACAAGAGGGTTACCCGACATCGAAACAAGCCTAATTTAAGAAATCTTCGAAAGAATCAATACTTTCTGATGAAGAAAAGAGATAAAAACATATGATGATTCGGGTGTTAAGGTAAAAGATACTTTATTTTCATTGTATTTAATGTATCTCGTTGTATTTTATTGTATTCATTGTCTTTAGTTTTCTACTTTTTCTATATATTCACTGTATTTAACTGTATTCAATGTAATTATATAATTTCAAAGCATTGCTTTGTTTCACAATTTTTGTCCAGCAGTATATATTCAGCAGTATGTATTCAATGTATTATATAATGTATTCATATATTTTTTTAATTAATATAATTTATGTATTCAGATGTATATATGTATTCAAATGTATCTGCAGTATGTATTCAATGTTTTGCACTATAGATAACCTGTTATACTTCATGTATTGTATGTATTAACTGTATTCAATGTAATTATATAATTTTAATATATATCTATTTATAAAGATACCAATAAAAAATATTTTAGTGAAGATACCGCTAAAAAAAGAAAGAATGGATTGAATCTCTGAAGATTGCTTTGTTTTTGGGATAGTTTTCGGCAAAAAAATCTTTTACTATAACTAGAAATACAAATTTTGCATGTATTGAGTTTGTTATATTAGGAGTCTATCGCGTTAATTGATTTACTTACCGTTTTTAAACATCTGAAGATCTTTTTTTCGCAGATTTCTATTGTTGTATTCACGAATACAGCTCACGAATACATATGAATACAATCTATGTTTAGCTGAACTTCCTTATTTTTTGCCGAGTTTTGCTACTGTATTTATTAACACAGTAGCTTGAATACATCGAATACACTCTATAACAAGTGATAACATAGCTATAAGAAGTAATTAAGTAAATAGTAGCTACAACGAGTTAATAGCCACTAAACAATAGTTATTTCTAAAAATTCCTCTTAAAAAATACTTGCATCCCATGGCAACTTTTGAGATATAAAGCCGTCACGGGCATTTACGCTTTCATTAAAACTGATAAATGTTATAGATTAGGAGCCCGTTTGGAAGATATTATTTTAAGTGACTTTTAAGCATATGTCATAAGTTAGAAAGTCTAGCTTTTGATTTTTGGCTTATTTTTTGTCATTTTAGCTTAAAAATAAGTACTTAAAATTTTTTAATTGCTTTATCCAAACACTACAATATGACTTAGAAGCTATCTTGACGGAAAAATCCTTAGGCCCCATTTGGCCATTAGTTTTACCAAAATAAATTTGGGATTTATTTTCAAAACTCATGTTTGGCTATAAATTTTGCCAGATTTTGGCAAAATCCCAAATCTCAAATCCCAATATCTCCCAAATTGTTGATTTTAGGACAAAATCCCAAAATTTGAGAATTACATACATGTCTTTCCAAAATAAAGTTGGAAAATATGCTTTGAAAACGTATGTCCACACATATTTTCATCTTCAAACCAAACTTCACCCAAATTAATTTTTTTCAAAATAAATTTGAAATATATAGCCAAACTTCAGCTTAAAAATAAGCCAGTTCAAATAGGCTCTAGCTCCCCACTATGTCTCTATATTATATCAAGGAATTTTTACACCCTAAAAAAACCTTAGTACCCTATTTATTTTAAATAAATACCATTTTAAAATATTACATCCTATAAATACCTTTTATACTTTACAGCCAAATATCTAACTAAAGTTACATCCTACATTTAAGGCACCATATATGCTAAATAATATTTTTCTCTCTCTTTTTTAGTCTTTTCTCTCACATAATCACCGTAAAATTGACTAACCACGTTCTCTCTCTCTATTTTTGCATACACTTTACTCTTTCTCCCTCAACCCAAGATTCATACCTCTTCTCCCACCCAAATTCTCTAGTTCTCCTCCATTATCACTCTATTACAATCCAGATGCTACAAGGGGGACGGGAAGAAGGATAGTAAAGCCCAAAAATGCAGCGAATTGGAAACCGGCGCTTCGAGTAATATCAGAAGAAAGAGTGATGTCTGATATTGTTGGCAATGGTAGCAGACGAACATCAAAAGAACGTGCAGCTATTCCATCAAAAGAATGTTTCTCTCTCTAGATTGCCCAAATCCCCTACTTGTAATTAGTTGTATTCGAATGTATATTCCAGCTGTATTCACACGTATTCAGCAACATTCATTTATATATTTTAGATGTATTAAAAATTATGCGTATTCTTTTGTATTCAGTTTTAATCAGTTGTATTTAACTATTTTATTCAGCAGTAGTTAGTTGTATTCAAGTGTTTTATACAATTGTATTCGTTGTATTCAGTTGTAGTTAGTTATATTCAACTATTTTATCAACAGAAGTTAGTTGTATTTGTTGCATTCAAGAGTTTGATTCAGTTGTATTTTGTTGTATTCAAGTGTATTATTCAAATGAATTAAGTTGTATTTTGTTGTCCTTCGACCGTATACAGTTCTACTCAACTGTATTATTCATATGTATTTCTTTTTATTCTGCTAGAATCTTTATTAGGTATTTTTCAAATACAGATTAATGATGGATCGTTTTAGTCCGTTGAATTAAATAGGTGAATATCATGTGATTTGATTTCCTTCCATTTTTAACCAATTTAATGAGTAAAATTAGGAGAATATCATGTGATTTGATTTCTTTCCATTTTTAACTAGTTTAACCTTTCAGATTTTGTGCAGATACGTTACTGTATTCAACGTTAATGCCGCTTGAATACAGCTAAATACATGTCAAACTTAGCTGGAATTCCAATTTACACGCTTATTTTTTTTGTTGTATTAATGAATACAACAACTTAAATACATGGTATAAAAATATAAAAGGTTTCTATAACATGCAATATAGCAAAAAATATCTATAAATAACTAATTAAACCTAAAAATGATGTTTTATGAAAAATTCTTTTGACTCATTGGCTGCTATATTGAGGAAAGGAGTTGGATATTGGGCCTCCTTGAAACATAGATCAAGCCCATAAGGCGTAAGCGTAATGATTGGGCGAAGTGCACAAATAATCATTCTTATAGATACTATTTAGAAATTTAGCAATACTTGTGAGATCGGCCATTCTACCATACGATCCATTTAACGAAGGTTAAAAAGCATAAAGAAACAGTACCGGGATGTTAAATAAGAATAACAACTTACTATGAGCTCGTTTAGACCTAAGAAGTTTTTTCGTTTTTTCTTTTCTTTTTTTATTTTTTTCCGAAATCAGCATTTGTTCATATAATTTTCAATGTTCACTTGAAAATATATTTTAGAATTTTTCAAAAATTTGAAAAAGTCTAAAAAATTGTTTTTCAAATTCACTCGATTACTCACAAAACTCCAAAAACAATCCAAAATAATATTTATATCCAAACACAATTTCAAATACCATCTTCATTTGAAATTATTTTTCACTTTTTTTTTGTTTGAAATTTTACAATTCTTATGCCCAAATGCCCACTACATACTTTTGTGATCCTTATGATTGATAAAATTATATCACGAAAAAATTTAGTTTACATGAAAAGGAATAAAAAGGCGCACAATATTCTTTGTCTCTCAAGTCTAAAAATTCCCTAAAGCACTTAAAGTTTTGATGATTGAGCAGCAATATCAATCGCAAACCGATACTTAATATCGTTTTTCTCAATTCTTTCATTAATACTGTCAGGTGTGACTATCTCTATGTCACATACTATATTATACTTCCGCAAATTTCCATCATTTCTTGTGTTTCTTTTATGCTTCCTTTCACAGTTCTCTTACCTGCAAATTAAATTGCAATTCACAGTTTTAAGGGGCTTTTTCAAACACAATGCGTGCAGACATTGATTGGGTCAACTGTCACAAACAAACTAATTAGACGACCTATTTCGTTATACGGTGTAAATTCGTGGAAAATAGCACATGTTAGCCAATTTTTGGATTGGAAATTAAAAAATAGCTAGTATTTTGCAAAGCCATTGAAAAATAGTTATTATTTTGCTGAAACACGGAAAATTCCAGCATAATATGCTGCATTATGGAGCTCATGCGTACAAACTTCCAGCATATTATGTTGGAAATCTAGCACATTATGAAATTATTTTTTCTAGCCATATGTATAGTTTATATATTGATTATATATAATTTTACACATATAATATATAAGATATACATATATTATACCTTCACCGACTATTTTAGTTTAAGGGGTTGATCGGTGTTCTATTTGAGTTAATTCTTTTTATGAAATTCCAGCACATTATGAGTCTCATATGTAAAATATTTGAATTCCAGCAAATTATGCTGAAATTTTTCGAATTTTTAGGATGATTTTATTTAAATTTTATCTTTTGCATGAAAAAGTGACTTAATTTTAATTACTTTTAAAACTATAGCTATATTTTAATTAGCAGCTGTAAATCTAGCTATCTTTAAATAATCCTGACTTACCAAATATTAATGGAAAATTGGAAATGACGGAAGGCCCAAAGGCTTGTCTGGTGCACCCACTATAACAAAAGTTCCTTTAACTTTGAGCAGTTCCAAGTATGGCCCAAGAGAGTGATTTGCTGACACTGTATCCAATATGAAGTCCAATGTCTTCTGCCTCGACTGTCATTATTATGATATCCGAATTAGGATTTAAAAAAAAACTGATTTTAATAGTAATTTTTATGAGTTTAAGGCTAAGTCAGGGGTGTTATTAAAGAAAACCCCAAGATCAGAAGTGTCTTTAAGATATGTAAGAGTATGCAGTGCAGCACTCATGTGAGAAGATGAAGGTTTTTGAAGAAACTGACTAAGATGCTGCACAGCAAAGGCCAAATCAGGCCTGGTGTGGGTGAGAAAATTAAGCTTGCCAACAAGGCTTCTGTAAGGTTCAGGTGAAGGAAGAGGAGCATCCATGTCCTGTTTAAGTTTGACAGAGAGATCAAGGGGATAAGTCACAGAAGTAGCATCAAGGCAGTTGTAGGAGGTGAGAAGATCAGTAATGAATTTCTTTTTGTGAAGTAAAAGACCAGCAGCACAATAACTGACTTCAATACCAAGAAAATAATTGAGAACTCCTAAATCTTTGATCTTAAATGTTGTATCCAGAAATGCCTTTAAGGCAGTAATTTCTTCCATGTCATTACCAGTGAGGATAATATCATCAACATACACAGCCAATAGCACAATGGAGGAACCAGATTTCTTATGAAAAAGAGAGTAATCATTGAGGGCGGAAGAATACCCTTTAGAGCTTAAAGCCTGAGACAACTTGGCATACCACTGTCTAGAGGCCTGCCTCAACCCATACAAGGATTTCTGGAGGAGGCATACTAAAGGGGAAGAAGAAGAAGAGGAAGAGGTAGAAGAGACTGTCAGACCAGGGGGTAGTTTCATATATACTTCTTCATCTAAATCACCATGGAGAAAAGCGTTATTGACATCCAGTTGAAAAAGAGTCCAAGACTGTTTTACAGCAACAACAATCAAGGACTTGATAGTAGAAAATTTGACAACAAGAGAAAATGTATCAGTGAAGTCCACACCCTCAACCTGAGTGTCACCCCTGACAACCAGCCTAGCTTTATATCTCTCCACACACCCATCAGCCATATATTTTACTTTGTAAACCACTTGCATCCAATAGGCCTCTTACCAGGAGGAAGGGGAACTATGGACCAAGTATTATTAGCTGCCAAAGCTTCAAACTCTTTGGTCATGGCATCCTGCCAGGCAGGATCAGAAGCAGCCTGGCTGTGAGAAGTAGGCTCAACATGTGCAGTGTGAACTGAGTTGTTACAGCAAGTGGAAAAAGAACTAGTGCCAGAGATGGAAGGAGGAAGGTTGCAGATGTATTGCTGAAGATGTGCAGGAGGGACATGAGGCCTGGTTGACCTTCTAAGAGCAGGTAACACAGGTTCTGGTGGCAAAAAAGAAAGGGAATTGGTGGTAGTGGTATGTAATGGGTCATCAACAGTAGGACAGGGATTAGAAACAGGAGGAGAAGGGGAAGGAGAAGTATTAGATGTTGAGGAAGGACTGAGTAATAATTCATCAATAGCAGGTGAACAGACAGGAATAAAGGAAGAATGGAAGGTGGAAAAGAGGAGGTACTTCTTGAAAAAGCAAAGGGAAAGACATCCTCATGGAAAGTAACATCTCTAGATATGATTGTGCTTTTGGTTTTCAAGTTATACAGCTTGTATACCTTCTTACCCAGTAGATATCCCTGGAAAACACAAGGGTCAGCTCTTGGATGAAATTTGTCTCTATGATGTTTGGGTATAGAAGCAAAGCAAAGACAACCAAAAGTCTTAACATGGTTATAAGAATGACTCTGTCCAAAAAGTAACTCATAAGGAGAGGCATTGTTAAGTAGTTTGGAAGAAAATCTATTGATGAGGTAGGTGGCAGTAAGGACACAATCACCCCAGAATTTAAGAGGAAGAAGGGACTGAAAAAGTAATGCTGTGGATGTTTCCAGAAGATGTCTATGTTTTCTCTCAACTACACCATTTTGTTGTGGTGTATGAGAGCAAGAAGTTTGGTGAAGGATACCATTCTCAGCAAAGAAATTGATTCCAACATTACTAGTTCCAAGTTCAAGAGCATTATCACTCCTGATGGTTTGGATAACAGACTGAAACTGAGTTTTGATCATGATAATGAATGCCTTGATAATGGGAAAGGCATTGCTTTTGGACCCCATATGGTGAGTCCAAGTAGCTCTAGTAAAATCATCAACTGTTGTTAAAAAATATTTGCACCCAGTATGGGTGGCAGTGGCATAAGGGCCCCAGGTATCTAATTGGATGAGCTGAAAAGGATGTGTTGTTTTTATAGAACTTTCAGGAAAGGGCAATCTAGACTGTCTTGCTAATGGACAGATAGTGCATATAAAAGGCTGTTTATTTGCAAATTTACATGGAATAGAAGAAATGTCTTTCATTCTGACAAAAGGAATGTGCCCTAGTCTGTTATGCCATAATATCTCCATTTTATTCAATTCAGAATGGTATGTACAATGAGAAGAAAAAACAGAAGCAACAGCTAATGGAGAATGGTAATTACAAGGAGTATAGGATTGAGAGGGAGTAGAAAGAGAAGATTGAACAAGCCTGTAAAGACCATCATCCAGTTTACCAATTTCTAGTGGCCTCTTCAGAGAAGGGGCCTGGATCAAGAAAGAAAATTTAGTATATAGGACAATAGAATTCAGCTGTTGAACAAGTTTGGAGACAGAAATAAGATTGTAATGAAAGCTGGGAATATAGAGTACATGATGTAAGGTAAAACAAAGAAATTTAATGGATCCAGGACATGTTACCTTAACTTTGTATCCATTAGGTAAGGTAACTAAGTATGGTACAACTAATGGTTTGATATCAAACAGAAGAGTTTTATTGGAAGTCATGTGGTTAGTGGCACCAGAATCTATAATCCAAATGCATGCACTAACTCTAGTTAACATGCAAGCTCCATAAGACACATTTTGTAGAGGACTGAGAGAAGAAGAGAGTGTACCAGCAAAGTTTGCAGATGCCATAAGACTTGATTGATGTTGAGATTCTGAGACTTGTGTCTGTTCGAGGAGCACCATGAGCTGTGAGTATTGTTCCTTTGTTAATCCAGGAATAATAGAATCTGAATCAGAATACCCCTGATTACCCTCATCCATGCTTGAGGAATCAGCAGAATTTACACACTCTTGCACCTCAACATTTGCAGCAGTTCTCTTATTTTTGGTGAACTTGAAATCTGGTGGAAACCCATGCAGCTTGTAGCATTTATCAATCAAATGACCTGGTTTCTTGCAATATCTGCATACTGAATTTGTTTTGGTGGTGTTAAAACTGAGTTTCTAAGTGAACTGTTTGGGATGTGAATGTGCTCCAGAGGGTTTATTTATGAAATGAGTGCTAAAAGCACTGGAATCACTACGAAAATGGGATGGTGCACAAGTGACTTGTCTTTGCCTTTCATCCTGAAGTAGTATATTATATGCACTGTCTAAGGAAGGTGGAGGCTCTAGCATAAGGATATTACCCCTAACATCAACATATGTGTCATTAAGCCCCATGAGGAATTGGTGCAATTTATTCTCATCATCCTCCTTTTGAAATTCAACCCTGGCAGCACATGTACATGTACTACCTATTGAGGCTAGCATAAAGCCCAGCTCATCCCATAACCTTTTCTTTTTTTTGAAATAAGATGCTATGTCTAAGGATCCCTGAGTAGTAGAAGCTAACTCTTGTTTTATTTAAAAAATTGTTGTACCATTGACTGTTCCATACCTATTGTTAAGTTGATTCCAAATACTCTGAGCAGTGTCAGAATATTGAACACTCTCGGCAATCTCCGGCGTGAGAGAATTTGTGAGCCAAGAGATGACCGTGTTATTGCACCTATCCCACTGCCTAGAATGAAGAGAATTTGCAGCAGGCTTAGGGACAGAACCATCAACAAAGCCTAATTTGTTCCTAGCAGATAGAGAAACGATTATGTTTCTCCTCCATCCCCCAAAACCAATTCCTGAAAACGGATTGGTAACCAAAGAAACTCCGGGTACAACAGACGACATAAGAAACAAAGGGTTTGATGTGTCAGGAACAAAATTAGTAGGAGCAGGAGAAGAATCATCACCGATGTTAGCCATTTTAAGCACTAATGATGCCGAAACCTAATGAAACCCCCAAAAAAAATCTGACGGACAAAAAACATACAAACTAACTAATCCAAAAATAATACTCCGTGAACATGCAACATATGATGTCGACGAAGTAACGAACAAACTTAAAAATGGATGAGTTGAGCAAAAACTTACCGATTAAGAAAACCCTAGGTTCTGAAAGAGAGTGAAAACTCGGATGAAACTCGACGAGGGTAACACCGCACGAAAGCTCTTGACAAGGAGAGTCGGAAAACCCGCTCTGATACCATGTTAACATCCATGGAAGCTTCGGATTGAAGAGAGAAAAGATGAAGAAGATGAACAATTGAAGAGAAAGAGAGAGAATCTGAAGAGCTTCCCATATATTGTTATGTCTCGAATATTCTATTCTAGTATCTATATACAATGCCAGAGAAAAGGAAAATATCTGTATGCGTGTGTATACATTGTGTACAACAATTATATACAGTATTTACAGTGGCTATTTCTGCAATGTGCCTACTGCTGTAAAGGCTGCTTCAGTGGACCGCTGCGTCAGTGGACCGCTGCTTCAGTGGGCTGAGCCCAATAGTGATGTATTCTCAACATATACATATTTAAATATGTTACTAATGCGTGCACGCATATATATATATATATATATATATATATATATATATATATATATATATATATATATATATATATATATATATATATATATATTCTAAAAAGAAAAGGATTAAGTTGAAATATATAACAAACCTGCATTTGAGGTACATTAGAGCTAACAATGAAATCATCAGCACCTAATTTGGACTTGGCCTCATTTTCCTTGGATAAAGAAGTGCTTATGACAGTAACATGATGTCCAAATGCTTTTGCAAATTTAATAGCCAAATGTCCCAAACCTCCTAAACCAATAACTCCTATTTTTTTCCTAGGTGACTCAAGTTATTGTCTTTCATTGGGCAAAACACAGTGACTCCTGCACATAACAACGGTGCTGCTCTATCCATCGGTAGGTTTTCTGATATAGCAACCACAAACCTTCAAATAATAATAATAATTAAGAATAGAAATTAGTTTATCAAAATTGAGATTAAAAACTTAGGAAAGGATATTATAAATTAATGCTTAATAGTTTACCTATAATCAGCAACTAGCATTTTGGAGTAGCCTCCATAGGTAATGCTACCATCCCAAAAGACACCATTATAAGTGAACTGAACTTTGTCACAATAATTCTCTTCTGAGTTTTAACAAAATTCACATTCTAAGAAAGATGCTGACATGCATCCAACTCCTACTTTATCTCCTGTTTTGAAATTGGTTACATTGCTCCCAACTTCCACAACAATCCCAGTAATCTCATGCCTAATTTACAAGAGTTAGAAAAATTAGAAACATAATAAATATAGAAAAGTAAAAGGAGAAGAAAAAGAGACAAGTTTTTATAATTATTACCCAGGAACAACAGGATACGTAGTGATACCCCAATCATTTTTGGCATAGTGAAGGTCAGTATGGCAGATTCCGCAGTATAAAATCGTGATGGTCACATCATTTACACCATTCTCTCTGAGTAAGCATGGTGTGAAAATATATTTTCGGTTGACAAAACCATGCATTTAAATATGCATAGAACAAACCAAAATATATAAGACTGCATCCGTTTCATTTTATGCGATAACCTATTTGTTTGGCATGAAAGTTCAAAACAAAATTTGATAAATACTAAAAGTACCGTTCAAACACATGGTTTTAAATATCCCATGAGATTTTCTTTTCGATATAAGAGCATGTAAGTAAAGGTAAAATAAAAAATTTAAACATCAAATGTGTATTCTATTTTTAACAGACTAAAGTGTAATATAAAATGAAATATATATAGGTTATAACTTGAGTGTGGCTAAGTTGGTCGATTTTTCAATTAAAATAAATAAGAAGTAGTATTAAAAAAATCGACCAAAATTTGTCTTAATTCGGCCGGTCATTTTAAAAAACCAACCAACTTTGGTTTGTAATTTTATTTTTTAATAAAACTGATCAACTTTGATCGGTTATTTTCGTGCGAAAGTACAATTAAAGAGTATAAATTTAAAAAAAGGACAATCTTAAAATAAAATGCACTAATGATCTAGTGGTAGAATAGTATTCTGCCACAGTACACAGCCCAGTTCGCTTCCCAAATGATGAATCTTTGATTACATAATTAAAATACCAACCAACTTTGGTTGATTTTTTTTTTTTGCAATATTGTTTTTGAATTTAATTGACCGACCAACGTTGGTCGGTAATTTTCGATCAACTTTGATCGGTATATTAAAACGACCATCAAAATATTTAAGCATATTTGGTCGCATTTTGGTTGGTAATTGGCCATAACCGATCAAAAATTGGTCGGTTTTTTTGGTCGTTTTTACCGGATTTGTGTAGTGTTTAGTACTAGTCTGGTATTCTCCTATTCCGAGTTCTCTTATAGCGTCATATTCCTAATTTATTTGCTATTACATGTTATGCTATTTGTTTGTGTTATCTTACTTTCTTGTCATTGTTAATGTTTGTTTATTATGTCTTTTTTTTTGTTTCTGTTTTTAATACTGCGAATCTATTGGAAATAAGCTTCTTTCCTCCGTAAGATAGATTTCTTTACACATTATCTTCTACGTGTGTAATTGCACTAAAATTGTTGTTGTGTTAATATCAATCTCCAAACCCTACTTGTTATAGTACTTTTTATATGGGTAAAAAGAACAAAGAAATAAAGAAACAACTTACAGAAATATCACAAAGAGTAGCCGTCACGCCAGCTCCTAGTCTAGTCAAAATGTCAAATAGTTATTAAATCTGGTTCACACAATGTGAAATACTAATGATAGAATCGTAGATATTAGACTCCCATTGACCATTCCCACTTCAGGTGAACCATCCCAAAGGTTGTTAAGGCTATAGAAGAAATAAAACAGAAAAGTATGTGAATCTTCCTGTAATTAGTACGGAAGCATTTGTTATTTACCTATGAATTTCGTAGAATCTCATTCTCAATTACTTCATCTTAAGATTGATTTTGTCCAATGTAGAATCAAGTCATTTCCTGTAAAAGCCTCTGTTGTCTTCATTTGAAACCAAAAAATTAAAGTCGATCATTTCTATGATTATTTTCAAATCTTACATCCTTTTTTTGAAGAAACATGAAAACGAAGGTTAATATAGGTAGACTTTGAACTAATAAAAAGGGAGAGAGTTCGTTACTGTAAGTTTGTTCTTTCTTTGGTATAAAATGGAAATCCTAACAATCAAAAATAGGTTACTTATGTGAAAAGGTTCAACCATTCATTATAATAAGAGCTGTTCCGGGGAGCTGAGTTGTTAGATAAATAAGGAAATTAAAAGAAAAGACAGGTTGTTTAAAACAATTATTTCTTTTTATATATTTTTTAGTTCGTTCTTTATTTTTATATTATGCTAGAGAATTGTGTAATTATTTCAGTGTAAAATAGTGTGTTAAGAATGAACAAGGGGTCCACTTCTTAGTCCCATTTAACTGATACTTTGACCTCCTCAGTTATGTCATTCAACTAATCTGTCACTCTTATATCTAATTTAAGAGTTTATGTTGGATTTAGAAAGAAAAAATTTGAAAAACTCAAAAATGAATTTGTCTTCTATTCTAATCTGTAACTGTTTACAAAAACAGAAAATGAATATATATACAATTAGCTAACCAACTAACCTCCTCACTTGTATCTACACTTATCACACGTGACTAATAAGAAACATTTACATAATTACCCTATTCTAGAAATTAGTAGAAGCTAGTCTAACTATATACTTATGAACAGCCCATGTGATAAAGGAAAGAAGACAATCTGATGAAGGCCCAATAACTGCCTATAACCCATGCAGCCCAACGTGGCCTTTCATTGAGAATAAGCCCTATTGTCTCTATCATTTTGTTGTTGCATCTCATCGGAAACACTTTAGGTACTCCAGTTGCTGAATTAAAGAGCCACATTTGTCACTTCCTTTCCACGAAGCTCACAAGAATTTATTATTCATTGAATGCTCCGATCTTCATTTTTTTTAATAGAATTTTTCACCGTAAGACTTTTTTAAACAAAAATTAACTCGAATCATTTAGAAAAATGACAAAATTAGTTTATTTTTCAGTTGACTTTGAAAAATTACTGCATTTATTTGGGATGATTATTTTTTACAGTCTTTAATATTTTTTTTAAACCAAAGCTCTTTGTTTTTACACATAAGAGATAAGAAATTAACACATAAGAGCTCATAAATATTATTTTTTCATTCAAATTTGTGAATATGAGATAATTTCCTCGTGTTTATTTTGTTGTTAGGACTTAGAATGCACATGTAAAAGACTTAATATGCCTGACTTTGAGTCTTTGAAAACCCCCTGCATGCATCTTCATTTCCTTTTCATTTCCACACTATTTAACTTTAGAAGAAGTTTGATTGTTGTACGGAAACTTCCTTTGGTTTTCAATTTCCTGGTGTTTGTCTCCTAACTAATCTTAAGTAGTAGTTGTATAGAGTAAGTCCAGACAAGTAAGAAAGAGAGAAATATCACATGAGCTTTCCTCTGTATTTTGAAGAGAATTCATAAGAAATTACCAACTTTAGACTTATAATAAATTGACTAAGAAGGAAACTCTTAAGGTTCTCCATCAGAAAATTCTTCCACACACAAAAAGAGCATTGCTGAGAAAGAATGAACAAAAATGTGGTTGTTGAAGTGTGTAGCGTACCACATATATCTTGTTGAATCATGAGCTCGAATCACTTGGAAGTAAATTGTTGGACCAAGTAAGTTTATTGTGATGATTGACAAAGGAATTGAAGCATTAATCAGGTTCATACACAGTGTATATAGATAAGAGTAGATTCGACCACAAGACATTGTGAAGGAGAAGAGATAAGTTTAAGTGCTTATATCTGATATAAAAGTTACATAATTAATAAGGAGCAGGACTCCTTACTCGAAAAGAACTCTATCCTAGCTAAGGGACTAGTTAAAAGTTAAAGATGATTAGAACTTCTCCACCAAGGAAGAGTATAGTATTAGAACTCTAGTTATTTCCTATTCAGCTAACTATATATATTTAAGGATGTTCTCTGCAAACTTAAAGCTACATGAACCAGATAGAAGCACCTGCTCCAAGTGTCCGTCTTTATGGTAATTTTTGAATTGTATCTTTCAGCTTTCTCTAGAAACATTTATATTAGGTACTTTGAGTGTATTGTTCAAGTCAGAGTTAACTTGAAATTATCACAACAGCCTGGGGCTAGTTGCCGCAAAGGGTTAGAGATAATCCTTAAGTTTACAAGAGTTTGTAAATGATGTTTTTGACTCAGTGATTTAGTGAAGTGTTGGGAAAAATCCTATTGATAGTCGGTCGTAGTTTTTTTTACCTTTTGAGCAAGGTGTTTTTCACGTAAAATACTTGTGTTATTTACTTTCTGCATTTGTTATTCTGCAACAGTAGTATAAGAAACACATAGAACAATCATGTCCTTCTATAATATGTGCACGCAAAGAATTGGACACTACATATATCACCCTCTTCTTATGTGGCATTGAAATATAAAACATCATAAACTTAATTAGATAGTCATAATTCACAAGATGTAATATCAAAGTATGCTTTTGTGTAAAATTAAAAAAAAGGGTTACATTCATACATCTTCTACACTCCATTATCAAACGAAATTATATTGAATTCAAATCACGAGACACTATATATATAAGGTGCGGCTAGCAGCTAGATGAAGTTTCTTGCTTTAATAGGGAAGAATAGAAGCGAACTCTAGAAGTTCCTTGTTAGTGTTAAATTGAGACATGACTCCTTTATCCAAACTAACAAGCGCCTCTACTCCGTCCCCTTCTCTATCATCTGACAAAAAAATGGAGTTTAAACCACCACTAGCTACTACTACTCTTTCAGGCCTGCCCCATCCAAAATCCACGTCATATAATAGGTAGTTGCATAAACTTGTAAACCAATACACATCCACAATATTGTCATTGGTATTGGCTGGCCTTTTTCCCTCATCAAAATACTGCAATGCTGATAACAAACCATTTTGTTTGACATGATGTTTCTTCTTGAGTTGTTCTTTTCCCTTCTCAACTCTTGAATCACTCTTGCGCGGCTCATTTGTTCAATATCCTTGCTCGACTTTATCGAGATTTTTATAACAATATTCCCTGCAGAGTTACTAGGAGAGGAGGGTTATATATTGGGAAAAATTGAGTTTACGCATGTCGAAGAGATTGAAAGATGACACGTCATGATATGAAGGCTGGACAAAAAATGATGATTAGTAAAGAGACACGGGTTGCAACAGACACGAGCATAGGACACGAGCATAGGCACGAGCATAGGCACGAGCAGAGGCATACGCAAAGGCACGAATGGACTCGACGCGCTTATCTATTAAAACCAAAGAGTTAAGGGGAATGAATATGATAGTACAAGAAAGTACAGATACAATATTTAATGAGCATTAAATACTGAAAATATTAGAAAATCTGTATTAAATTACAATAATTTTGTAACTTAGCATTTAATACCTTTAATTGTCTATAATGACCCAATTATGACAAAGGCAAAACGTTTATCTTAGAGATAGCTATAAAAAGAAGGAGACTGGTCATTTGTAAAGACACGAAACACTATTGGAATATACTTATTGGATAAGAAACGCAAGTATGCAAACAAGAAGACTCACCATGGTTTTTTTTGCCTCCCATCGACCATTGGATAGGTCACGCCAATTGCACTCCATGTACGAAGAAGTAGAGGCCTATTTTCGGACCCAACCTTCGAGGTATGGGACTGCACCGGGAACCAAGCAACAACTACACCATCAAAAAGGGGTCAGACAGAGAAAAGGATAAGGTCGAGGAAGAGAAGGGAAAACTTGGTATAATACTCACTATAATTAAGCAGGTACTTATGTTTCATGTTCCATTCAACGAGGAATGACATCCTCTCAGCAGGAATCAAGTTAAAGATCTTGACTCGGAGAAATCAGCTCATCCATCCTCAGTCTTTATCCTCATTGAAACTGGAGAAGAGAGATTTCGAGGATCGACATTGTAGCTTTATCAATTCACCTCGCTAAAGACGAGGACTATACATCCTAATCAAATGGTCGAGGGTAAAAGACATCCCCTCAACCTGGCTCGAGAAACATCAGATCGGATTGGCGATTTGCCAAAATGAGGAGTAGATCTGGCCAAGCGTCACTTGGTATTGTTGGCAAAAATCAAGGATAACTAGATCTATGGGACCTAAAGTTGGGTCGGCAGGCCCTAGCGTGAATGGGTAGGTATACACGCTTAAGTATCCCGCTTTGTGAGTAATGATATCCTCTTCAGGGGAAGGGATAACTACGTCCTTGTTCTCCTAGTTGCAGTCCTTCTTCACTTGCTCGAGCTCATCTTTGGTTATCATGCAAATGTATCGAGACATGGGCTCGCATCGGCCTAGTGTCGATGCAGGTTTATAATTATTGAAATCGGATGTTATTTCACACGGCGGGGGAAGGCATTCCTCGATGCGGGTGGCATCACCAGTTTACTTATGGATGGCCGTGATGACGAAGAGGCTATTTCTTGTTGGGGAACAGTCTTAGATGTTTTAGCCATTTTTGGGTAGAAATTCAAAGAGAAAGGGTTGATGATGAAAGTGAAGGAAAACTAAAGAGAATGATGGAGCTAATGAGATTTGGAAAACAATCTGGTCTATTTATAAGGGCCACTTAAGCGTTATTGGGGAAGTCGAATAGCCGACCGTTACCACCTCCAATTAATGGCCATGGAAAACTGCTCAGACACGACCCTTCGGTCACTTCAATGGCTTATGTCACGGGGGTGGCGTCATCATCAAGGGCTCAGAAAATCGAGGTTCAATCATTTCTTATCATTTCATTCTAAGAAATGCGGGAACTATCTGTATACAGTCAGAATCATAGGCTTCCGACTTATAGGCTCGACGGTCCATCCTAAGCCCGAGGCAGGGCGAGATCGAGTTCGAGCCCGAGCTCGAAGATAGAATGCAATGCCCAGGGATAGGAGTACGAGGAATACCAAAATCGAGTATGGTCGATCTCAAAATAGTATCATTATGGATTTGTAACAGAATGAGCAAGATTTCTGCCACGTCCCTAAGATCATGGCGCAAATCTTGGAATAGGATTGTAGTATTACGTACTAGGCGGTTAGACAGTTGTATCAAGAATATTTCTTATTGTAAATAGAAATACACCTTATTTAGGGTTCCCCTATATATGAAGGGGACCCCAGTCATTTGTAACATCATCTAATCATTGAACAAAGAATATATTTTCTACTTTTCCCCTACTGTTCATTAGAATTGTCCTTTACATTTATTGTTCTTAGTTCATCTCAATGTCACTGAACTCAAGGTCACTATTGTTGAGTAACATTAGTTTGATTCACTTATTTCTTTCATTTCTACTTCATATTTCTTCATTATTAATTGTTATTGAACTATATCACATATCTTTAAAATCGCTAATCAAGTTTAATTGTTACTTATATTTTCAAGGTAAACATTTCTCAAATCTGCTTAAATTTTTATATATGCTCTCAGCCAGCTGAGCACTGCTGCATACTTTGTTCAAGGGAAGAGTTTGGTGATTAACGTGGACAACCTGCTAAGGTCTGATTCTGATATCTAGGGTTATAGATAGGTTTCGAGGGCAATGCATTAGCTACATTGATCGTGTCAAGTTGATGGCTCGATACAAGATTTTGAAATTTAATTTATTCGTATGCTAGTGTAGATCCACACATGCATGAAACGCTGATTTTGGTTGTATACATCTTGAACACATGTTTTGAGTTCAGGTGCTCTGCTGTAAATATGTGCTGGTACATTGTAGTCAAAGGGCTTATATTTGTGATTTGTTTATTGCACCCTAATGTTGAGATTTTCTTTGTGTTTTTTGTCAATTTGGCTTTGGCTATACTCGTTTTTGTTGAGATATTGGCTATGATGATACACTATTCTGAGCCTAATAATTGGTCATTTCCTTAATTGTGGCTACTTCTGTAATTCCTTTATTCTTTTGTATTCTTTTGTAAAATAGGCTATGTGTGCAAATAGGTTGTATTTGTAAATAGGCTATTCTTGTAATGAGTATATCTAATATATACTCTCTCTCTTAACTCGACCCTTCAGAGGGGTCATTTGTTTGTTTTGGTAACTGAGTCTTCTTCGAGACTCTTCTATTCTCTCCTCCTTCTCTCTACTTTCTCTTTCTAAATTTTCTCCGATTCTCTGCATGTTTTCATGGTATCAGAGCCGGTACAATGATCCGGTGATGTTTATCGTGTGAATCAATAGTTCATCTGAACTATTTTTTAACAAAATTTGGGATTTTTCTGAGATCGAAAAGATCGATGATGGTTTCAACCATGTTAGGGTTCTTCGGTCCATTTATCTTCACGATCTACGTTTGTTCCTTCTGTATTGAACGGTTCAATCGTTTATTGTGAGTCTTTCGGAGATTTTGCGGTGAGTTTCAACCTCTAGGGTTTTCTGGTGGTCAAATCGAGTGTTTGATTACCATCCGGTGGTTTGATACTTACTTTGCTGAAATTTTGGTCATCATCGGTGGTGCTGCGACATCTTTATCAACGTTTGTGGTAAAATTTTGACGGTTTCACTACCTAGGGTTTTGTCTATTGTTAAAGGCCGATCTTCCGGTTGCGAAGAAGGACGGTAACCTCGTTCCTATTCTCTGGTTGTGATTCCTTGTTTGTATATATGATTGTCCATTTGTGAATAAATCATTTAACTTGAGAATATTGAGTGTGTAGACTGTCAATATTGTTTGGTGATATTGTGTTTTCAAAAGATTTGATTCATTTGTTGAGCATGGCTGCTAACATGAATGCTGGTAGTTCTGGTGCTAACTCCGGTCCTATTGACCCTTCCAATCCATTATTTGTGCATTCTTCTGATGTTCCTGGTGCATGTTTAGTCCCCACTCCTTTTTCAGGAAGTGGTTATGGAGGATGGAAGCGTAAAATGACTATGGCTTTATCTGCTAAAAATAAAATTTGTTTCATTGATGGTTCCTTTTCCAGACCTAGTAATAATGTGAGTTTGCAAAGGTTGTGGGATAGATGTAACATGCTTGTTATGTCATGGTTAACCTCTTCTGTGTCATCTCAAATAGCTGACAGTGTTCAATACTCTGACACTGCACGAAGCATGTGGTCTCAACTTGAGAAGAGATATGGTACTCCTAACAAAACCAAAATTTTTGAATTAAAGCGAGAACTCTCCCAAACTTCCCAGGGTTCCCTTGATGTAGCCTCATACTTTAATAAACTCAAGAGTTTGTGGGATGAGTTAGGGACAATGGTCCCAAACCATGGGCAGAAGTGCACCTGTGCTGCTAAGAATGGTATCATTGAGGAAGATGATGAGAACAAGATTTATCAGTTCCTTATGGGACTAAATGAGACATATTTGGGTGTAAGAAGCAATTTGTTAATGATGCAACACTTTCCTTCCCTTGACAGTGTCTATAATATTGTGTTGAATGATGAAAAGCAAAGACAGGTCAAGTCCATTTCCCATATGAGCCCAGACTCAATGTCTTTTAATGCTCACACTGATAGGCCCCCTGCTGGGTCCAACCAAGGGAAATTGTCTGGTTTTAATTTCAGACCTAAAGTCAATTTTGAACAAAACAGAGGAAACTTATTTTGCAGATATTGCAAGAAGTCTGGACACTTAATTGATAAGTGTTTCAAACTCCATGGTTTTCCTCAAAGCAATTCTTACATCAAGGGAAGGAAATCTGCTGCTCATCTTTCCACTAGTACTGATTGTGTATCTGTTGATTCAAGAATTTCAGGTGTGTCTGCTCCTCTAGGGGATCCTATTGCCAGTCAACCTGTGATACCAGGGTTGAGCAGACAACAATGTGATCAGATTGTGAGCTTGATTCAACAAACACTTTCAACCAGTGATCAAACTTCTTCTTCCATGAGTTCTGCTAATTTTGCTGGTACTTTAATGTCTGAGAGTCTTGTTTCTGATTCCAAGTTATGCATGCTTACACACATAAATTCTGCTACCTGGATCATTGATTCAGGAGCTTCCAATCATATGACTTATGATAAAAATCTATTGTTTGACATTATACCCCTAACTGTGCCTTACCTTGTTTCACTTCCTAATGGATATAAAGTCAAAGTTACTTGTACAGGATCATTTGCATTAACTCCTTACCTCACTCTTCATAATGTACTTCTAGTTCCTTCTTTCAAACATAATTTGATCTCTGTTCATAAGTTGATGAAACAATTGAATTGTTTAGTCTTGTTTACACCAACCTCATGCCTTCTTTACCTGTTACAGGACCTTTCTCTGAAGAGGCTTCTGGATCTTGGTAAAGAGGAGGCTGGCTTGTACAAGTACTCTTGGTCACCCTCTTCCTCTTCTGCCTCTTCCAAGCCTTCTTCTCTTGAGCATAGTGACTCAGATGTTTGTAATGATGACATTGTTTCTGATAACAAACATTCTAGCTCAGTTATTCAATCTTCTAGTTGTAATAATGCTGTTCCTGATGATATGAACTATATTTGGCATTTGAGATTAGCACATACATCTTTTGCTAATATGAAACATGTTTCTAATTTGCCTTTTTCTATTGCTGCTAAACAACCTTTTCCTTGCTCAATTTGCCCTATGGCTAAACAAACCAGATTGCCCTTTCCTGACAGTAGCATTAGCACTACCAAACCATTCCAACTTATTCATGTGGATACTTGGGGTCCTTACCATACCCCTACATCTCTTGGTAGCAAGTATTTCCTCACCATAGTTGATGATTTTTCTAGAGCTACCTGGACACATCTAATGGGTTCTAAAAGTAATGCATTCCCTCTACTACAATCCTTCATTTCCTATGTTCAAACTCAATTCAATTCCCTGGTCAAAGTTGTCAGAAGTGATAATGCCCTGGAACTGGGTTCCAGTGCTGAAGGGATTTCCTATTTTAGTAAACTTGGGATTGTGCATCAAACAACTTGTCCCCATTCCCCTCAACAGAATGGGGTTGTTGAGAGAAAGCACAGGTCTTTACTTGAAACTTGTAGAGCACTTCTCTTTCAGTCTGGTTTGCCTATTTCTTTTTGGGGTGATTGTCTGTTAACTGCAACATATATCATTAATAGACTGCCATCCAGGGTGCTTAATTACAAATCTCCTCATGAATTATTACATGGCTCTCCCCCTTCCTATTCTCATCTGAGAGTTTTTGGCTGTTTGGCTTATGCTGCTGTACCTATCCCTCATAGGGATAAGCTGAAATCCAGAGCTCATTCCTGTGTTTTCCTTGGTTATCCCTTTGGTAAGAAAGGTTATAAACTTTATGACTTAAATTCCAAGAAATGCTTTATTTCTAGAGATGTTGTTTTTCATGAAACTCACTTTCCATTCAAGTCTCCTCCTCCCTCTTCTCCTTCTCCTCCACCTGTTCCATTTTCTGATGACATTCTCCCTCAACCTTTCACCCTACCATCTTCCCATGAATCTTCTCCTTCTTCTTCTCCTCACCCTTCTCCTGATTCTCCAGTGTCTATTCCTTCTCCTATTTTCAGTCATGACATCTCCCCTCCTACATTGCCTGTCTCCCAGCCTGTTTCTTTGCCCAGAAAATCCACCAGATCACATCTCCCTCCTTCTTACCTCAAAGACTATGTTTGTCAAATTCCAGCCTTTTCTGGCTCCTCTTCTTCTCACTTGGAATCTGAACCT
Organism: Nicotiana benthamiana; assembly: GCA_034376525.1. Lineage (NCBI taxonomy): Eukaryota > Viridiplantae > Streptophyta > Magnoliopsida > Solanales > Solanaceae > Nicotiana > Nicotiana benthamiana. The sequence goes on from CM067324.1 coordinate 112,569,184, forward strand.
ATGTTTTACTCTCAAGCTGCCTCTGTACCAGCTTGGCAGGATGCTATGAGGAAGGAATTTGATGCATTGGATGCTAACCACACTTGGGACATTGTGCCTCTTCCTCCAGGTAAGAAACCTATTGGCTGTAAGTGGGTTTACAAGATCAAATATAAATCTGATGGCTCTATTGAAAGATACAAAGCCAGGTTGGTTATTAGGGGTGACACACAGGTTGAAGGTGTGGACTTTACAGACACTTTTTCTCCTGTTGTCAAGATGACTTCAGTCAAGTGTCTCATTGCAGTGGCTGTTAAAAATCACTGGCCATTGTTCCAACTGGATGTTAACAATGCCTTTCTTCATGGTGATTTGGATGAGGAAGTGTATATGAAACTTCCTCCAGGTTTGGTGGTGTCTGATCCTTCTTCTACTTCTTCTTCTACTACTTCTTCTTCTTCTTCTTCTCTTCCTCTGGTCTGTAAACTAAAGAAGTCTTTGTATGGGCTCAGGCAGGCCTCCAGGCAGTGGTATGCTAAGCTGTCCTCTGCCCTTCATTCTCGAGGTTACAGGCATTCTTTAAATGATTATTCACTGTTCTTGAAAGGTAATCCTGATTCCCTTACTGTGGTGGCTGTGTATGTGGATGATATAATTGTTACTGGGGTTGACTGTGATGAGATTGCAGGCTTAAAAGCCTTCTTGGATGATACTTTCAAGATAAAGGATTTAGGGTCATTGCATTATTTCTTGGGTCTTGAGGTTAAACAAATCCCTGGTGGAATTCATCTGAATCAGCATAAATATGTTCATGATTTGTTGCATCATTTCGACTGTGTATCTGTTTCCCCTGTTGTATCCCCTCTGGACATTTCTTTAAAATTACATGCTGATTCTGGTGATCTTTTACCCGCTCCTGATCGGTTCAGGAGTCTTGTTGGCAAATTATTGTTTTTAACCCATACTAGACCTGATATATGCTTTGCCGTGCAACATCTGAGTCAGTATCTCAAATCCCCAAGGGTTCCCCATATGTCTGCTGCTTTGCATGTTTTGAGGTATCTTAAGGGCACTTCCTCTTTGGGTCTATTTTACTCTGATGCTGCTGACTTCTCTTTGTCTGGGTACTCTGATAGTGATTGGGCAGCTTGTCCCGACACTCGTCGCTCTGTTACTGGTTTTTGTGTATTGTTGGGTGGCAGCCTGGTAAGTTGTAAGTCGAAGAAACAACCTGTTGTCTCTCTTTCTTCAGCTGAAGCTGAGTATAGGGCTTTAAGCAAGGTTACTGCTGAACTCACTTGGTTATCTCGTCTGCTTACTGATCTTGGGGTATCCGTTTCCTCTCCTATTTCTGTGTTTTGTGATAGTCAAGCTGCTGTTCACATTGCTAATAATCCAGTTTTCCATGAGCGTACTAAGCATATTGAGGTGGATTGTCATTACGTTCGTACTTTGATACGCAATGGTTTTCTCACACTTTCTCATGTTTCCTCTTCTCATCAGTTGGCTGATCCGTTGACGAAACCTTTATCCGGGACTGCTCTTTCTCCTATTTTGTCCAAGTTAAAGGTGGTTTCCCCCCTTCAACTTGAGGGGGGTGTTGAGATATTGGCTATGATGATACACTATTCTGAGCCTAATAATTGGTCATTTCCTTAATTGTGGCTACTTCTGTAATTCCTTTATTCTTTTGTATTCTTTTGTAAAATAGGCTATGTGTGCAAATAGGTTGTATTTGTAAATAGGCTATTCTTGTAATGAGTATATCTAATATATACTCTCTCTCTTAACTCGACCCTTCAGAGGGGTCATTTGTTTGTTTTGGTAACTGAGTCTTCTTCGAGACTCTTCTATTCTCTCCTCCTTCTCTCTACTTTCTCTTTCTAAATTTTCTCCGATTCTCTGCATGTTTTCAGTTTTGCAATGGACTGGAGTTATTTATGAATGACTCAAGAAAGAACAAGTGTTGGAATTGAAAAATAGCCTCATTTATTACTAAAATTATCTCCCACCAAGGACTAAAATATTGACATCCTGTGGTTCATAACATGTACAAAAATAGAATGACTAAGATGCTGAAGAAAAACAAATTGCTAAGGTACATTAAGCTGCTGATGCCTATAGCTGCTCGAAATAATTGAAATAAGCTCCTTCGCGGTCCATGTTACTTCGGAGAGTTTATGCAGGACACTTATGAGCTCCTTATCTAATGGAGACAATTTCGCCAAATAATCTGAAAATAACAAAGACCAAAACTATGTCAATTTTTTTTTAAAGTAGTTTCATGTACTATGTTGTGTGATAAAGTTAGATTAGTATAGCTTGCAAAATACCACACCTGAATTGTTAGCCAGTTTGAGTAATGAAAGTGAAGCAAGAACTCTTTCCTCTATAGCATTATTGTACTTCAATAGCTTGATCAGATCTGGTATTAGCTCCGAAGATACTATAGACCGAACCCCTTTATCCTCGATGGAACAGAAAAAATTGCTCATCCAGGAAACAGTAACTAGGCTTGCTCTCCCTAAACAGGGAATTCCATTGGCTATTGTATCTACTAGAGCAGCCAATAGCCTCTTGCTTCCACTGTTAAGCAGCACTCTTGATGTTTTCCTTTGCCAATTTCTTGCTGCCTCTTCCTCTTCATTCTGAAACTTAGTACAAGAGTTAGGTGAATTTGAGTTTTGGTTAAAGTTCAATGGGAAAAAAAGGTCATGTGAAGGGGTAATTACCATGTTCATATCACTGTTAAGGATGATGTTCTTGCCATGATATGCATCCCCAGTGTTTTCGTCGTAGCCTGCTTCTTTTAACAGCAATTGCTCCACTATTGGCTCTCCAGTATAGGAAAAACAACTCCCTAGTATATGTAGAGCTTTAGCTATTTGTACTTGGACTTTCTCATTGAATACTCGACAGTCCAATGCTTTTATTATTTCTTCTATTACTTCTTCTCTATATATGCTGCACTCATTCGGATCTCCCTGCAGCATGACTGCAACTAAATGAGGATCTCTTTTTATAAAGGCGGGGATTTTTTCTTCAGTGGATAATTCTTTGAATCGGGTAAGACTATAATGGAAACGGACTTACCAAAAGATCAAGCTGTAACAATATGACAGAGATAACGGGGCGTTCTTCTGGTTGAGCTCTTTGGAGATAAACTAGCAAAATGTGCAAGGTGTTCACCATTCCCCATCCACTTAGTAGACCACGTAAGAATTCTTCTCTTTGAATTTGCCTGTTGTTTCTTACAAAATTAGTACTACTTTTTCATTTGAATGCAAGAACAAGGAGATGTCATATGAGTAGTGCTAGAAGAAAATCTTACTTGTCAATGCAGAGAAGCTTTGTGAGAAATGCAAAAATATGTCCGCGAGCATTTTGCTGGTTTTGAAGCAAAAGAAGAGGAAGAAGATAATCTTTATTCAAGTTGTTGGCCAGGTAATGCCTGCAGCTTCCATCAGATTGAATACAATAGTACATAACAGAAACCACCTTACTCTTTTCTGAGACATCTCCCATTTCAACTCTTCTCAGCAACAACCCCAATCCCCCTAGTGAAATGACTTGCCTACAATTTTCAAAATTCTTGTCTTCATCAAAACCAGTAAGTAGTTGATCAAGCAAGTAATATGCAGCTTCTTGAGGACTACGTTGAACCGTGAATAACGTCTGCAACTGATCTGCGAATTCCAAAACTCGAAGTACTAATGGAATCCACTCAATAGATATCATCTGTTTAGCCTTAGGCTTCACTAGGTAAAGTAGAATTGCAGCCTTAAGAAACAGGCTGCTACTTCTCAATAGTCTCAAGAAGATATCAAGCTGTGGATCCGACTTGAGAATGATTTGCCCATTCATCTCCTTCTTAGTGACTAGTTCTGCTAAGATTGAGATTGCTAGTTCCAAGATCTCATCATCTTCCGATACAAACAAAACGTTCGTTATTCCTTCAATCAATGATGCTGTTGACAATGTCTTTACAATCTCAGGATCTCCACGAGAATCAAGCCAAGATTTTGCGACCAAACGGATTGCCAGTTCACAGTCACTTAAGCTATCCGAGGAACAAATTGCGAAGATAGCTCTACTTAGATCATTTGAAACAGAAGGAGTGGTTTTTTCTTCCTTTCTGATGGAAACACTGCCAATCTTACTGTTTCCTTCTCTCAAGAACTCTACAGGCTCGCTTTGACAATTGAAAAACCGGAAGTAGTCTGATTTTTTATGTGTCTGAGCCCACAGATCATGTTTCGGAGTTCTGTAACTTTGACTTGGTGATCTTCGATGAACCACTGCTTTCTTCTGTCAAAATCAAGAATTTGGTTAGAGTTCTGATTATGCCCTTACAACAATCAATAAAGTAACATGTAAAGGATTCTTGGTCACTTACTGGAACATAATTTGCTTGCTTATTGTCTTCTCCAATGGCTGAAATCTTCTCTTCTTCTTCCTCCTTATAATCACAAATTCTGTTTCTTACAACATCCATGGATTTCCTCTCCATAATCGGTCCAAAAACAGCTCGATATCTTCAGGATAACAAAAAAAATTCAAACTCAAACCTATCCTAAGAAACACAGTACATAAAAAGAACAGTTTTACCATGATTTTGGAGTGTAACTTATGTAATTAAGAACATCCTAACTTACAGTGAGTTATTCTTGATGGAGGAATTGGAAGTGAAAGAATCCAAAGATCGTCTTCTTGAAGGCGAGGGACCCACTTTATAAGGCAAAGGCACAGAAGGAACAGCAGGGGCTTGGGCACCAACCTTGAGCCATTGTTTATAGTAAAGAGCAAACTTTGTTGTACCAATATCTATGTGGTCATTATAGACCTTGTTTAAGGCTTTCATCTGCTTTTCCTTGTCAACACAATCCAAAGTTGAAAAAACTTCTACTTCTTGAGTATGCCAAATCTTGAGATGAAGAAGGTGAGGAAGAAACAAATGCTCCCAAATTTCAGGAAGTAAGTGTGTCCGAGCAAGAAATGGCGAATCAACGAATACCTGCAGCAAATGCCTAGCTGCAATTCTATCATTTTTTTCTAGCTTGTAAACAATGGATAAGTAGAGCTGTGCACAAGCAGAGAGATTGGAATTGGGAATTCCACAAGTTGAGACATTTCCAGTGTTGTTGGAATTCAAAGATGACACAATTGTCAATAGCCTAATAGAGTATTGCAAAGACTTAACTTTTACTTCCCTCTGTGAATCATCAATGCTGTCAACTAGTCTCTCTATACTCTCAATAGCCAATTCCATATCTACAAAAATCCCATTATCTGAATTATGATTCTTCTTCCTCACAAAACAAGCATAGCATTTCTCCTTAATGGTTTCGCGAAAATCTTTGTCCCTCAAATATTGTCCTACAAAGCCACTAAGTATAGAAATGACAGCTCTAATAGCAACTTCATCAATAGCAGGCTCATCTCTTCTTGGAATATTGACTTCAACAATGGACTTTACATTTGATCTTTTAGATGAGTGGACTGAAGAACTAGAACTGGAAAAGGGTCTTCTGGATTTGTTCTTTGAGAAATCCAAAGATGATCTTCTGTCATGGCAAATGTAAATAGGTAAAGCAATGTTGGAATCTTCTTGAAAAGTTGTTCTGTCCTTGAACTTGACTTTTTTGTGAGCTTTTGTAGGTGTTCTTTTTGTACTCTCAAAACCTTCTTCAACTAGCAATTCTTGAAGAGAAGCCATAGGAATAACGGTGATACTGGATTGTGAACAAAGGGTGTTGTGACATTCTTTCTTAATTGTTCAAGATAAACAGAGAGAGTGAGAGACAGAGAGAACAGAGAGCCAAAAGAAGATTATGACTGGTTGATAAAAGCCACAAAAATGAAGACAAGAATCAATGGGCTGGTTTTCCAATAACTTTGTTAACTTATTACAGTTGTGTGAAAATCACTTCTTAGAGATAAATAACAGTTACGTTAAGAAAACTTGTTATCTTGCCGGAAAATTACGGTCAAATTTTATTCATATATATATAATAAATGTTAAATATCTTGGTGAAAATTTTATCTCCGTCGCTACTAACTGTTACTTCCTCCGGTTTACAATAAGTGTTTAATTTACTTTTAGCATGCACATTAAAAAAATACTAAATTGTATATAAAAATACATACTATGACTAAACTAATCCTAAATAAAAATTTAATATGAGGAGTAAGAAATTTTTTTAGGAATATGTACATAGAGGTTATTTTGTAAAAGTAAATTGAATTTTTTCTTAATTATATAACTGAACACTTATTTTAAACTAAAATGAAAAAGCAAATTAAACATTTATTGTGAACAGGAGGGAGTAGTATAGTTAAAATACCATTTCTCTGAAATAGAAATCCTTCTTGATTTGGAAAAGGAAAAAAAAGAGATGTGTAAGTTAAAAATGTGGTTGGAAATCTTGGAGCTATGGATGAGAAAACATATTTAAGGTTCATTAAATAATAAAAGCAATGATGTGGTTGTCAAAGTATGAGACAAAATTACAGCTTGGTTTGAAGCTGAGAGAGCACATGAGCTGCATTGTTCAATGGGGTCCTCTTCAAATATATCTCCAGTTTTCCTTTTTTATAATAGGAAATTTATAAAGGGCAAACCTAAGAGAAGAAAAGAAAATTCATCATCAGAAAATTATTAGTTTTAAAAGGGTAAACTTTGGGACCATAGAAGAGAATGTCCTCCTGGAAATGTTGACTGCCTTAATCAATTCCCCTCCCCCCCCCCCCCCCTCTGCCCCCGGCCAAACCAAAAAAATATGAAAAAAATATACAGAAAGCTGCCTGGAATGATTGTACCTGAAAAGAAAGTAGTATTCATTAATATAGCATATTCAAGTCCTAAAAGATTTCCCTGAAAATTTTAAGCCTTTTATTTTATTATGTATTGTCATATAAAGATATTACTCAAAATTCAATTTGGATAAAAAAGACTGTTTTTTTAGTACTTAGGGCTCCTTTGGGCTTTGTCCATAAAAAAGATTCCCTTTTTGAAAAAGAAAAATTCACTTTTTTCCGAATCGAGTTTTAGCCAAAAAAATTTTAAAATTTACTTGAAGTTAAATATTGAAAAAGAATAAGAATTTTAAAAACTGCAAAAAATTATTTTAAAATTTTTCACTTGAAAGCTCACAAAATTTCAAAATCAATTCCAAATTATATTCATGCCCAAACATAACTTTAATTTTCAAATAACATTTTCAGCTTAAAAAAAATCAGTTTTTTCTGAAATTTCATAATTCTTAAGTCCGAACGCCCACTTAGTATTGATAAATTCGTAAAATTAAAGATGTCAGCTTAGAATATCTTGTGAAACAGACTTGGTTTCCTAGTTATGAAAGGATATTCCTTAATTTACTTCAAGGCAAATAACATAGGCTTAGTTTCTATGACAAGAGTCTGTCTGATATAATATATAGAACACGTGAAGTGGTGAGAATACCTATATGTATTTAATCAAGAGTAGACTTTATTTTATCAATCCAACAATGAGAATGTGGAGATTATTTTAGTCTTCCTTCACTACTCTATAGTCTATACGTACGTCATGTTTTAATAGACGTGCATTCTACTCTTATTGCTCTAATATGTTCTACAATATCGATTAAGTAAGAGTTCAATCATAAATTCGAGAATTACCCTAAACTACTAAATATATTTAAATAGTAGTGTATAACAATTGTAAATGATCAGTAATATGAACCAAAGATAGTTCAGTTTTATTGCATTTTATGATTACAGTGGCAAGTCTGGTAGAAAACTAAAGTTGGGAGTGGAGTGGTTTGGCCAAATTGAGAGCTATCTTTTTAGCGAAGGGACAAAAAAAGACATAATACTTTAAATTATTCTTAAATTTGGCTCAAATTATTAGTATTATCTTCAAATTATACCTGATCTTAATTGTCACTCTTTAACTTGGCCTTTTGAAAGCCATTACCCCCTAAATGCTGATGTGACAAAAGTGTGGATGCAATTACCTGACACGTGGATTTTCTGTCTATGTGATATTTTTTTGAAAAATAAAATATTTTTTTTACCTTTTTAACAATATTATTTTTTAGATAATTTTTTTCGAATAAATTTTATAATAAAACTTGGATATAATTACATTACTTAGGCTAAATATTTTTATTTATCCAAAAATAATAAAGTTTTAATAAATTTTTTTTAAAATTTAACCTGAAAATAAAAATTTATATAATTGAAACAAATAATCAAAATATTTAAAAAGTTATAAAATATATATAGGTACTAGTTTATCTAACCCCAAATCCGATGTGGATTTTGCCATCGTCTTCCGGTAAATTATTGACCTACTATTCTTGCGTTTAGATTTTTGTAAATGGAGGTCAATATTTATGTCCGACTTTCCTCTTTTACCAACTATACATACTTACAAAGTGATACAGATATCGGAACTCCAATGAATGCCATATCTGCAAATGATATTTCAATGGGCTTTTTTTAGTCCTAACACTATTAAAAATTTTATTAACCTAAATATTTATGTTTAGTAAATTACTTTTTCTATATATATATTCCACCTTAAAATGCTTTCAATCCATTATTAGTGCCTTCAATTAAGGGATTCTGTTATAAATGGACTTCTATTTAAGATGAATGTCTATAATTAGAGAGATTCTAGAGTTTTATTCTTGGTAGCTAAGTCATTACCTCCCTATAAATAAAGGGGTCTTCTACCATTGTAAACCACTCCTAACATTCTCTAAGTATCAATAAGAAGAACTCTCTCTACTCTTCTCTCTATTGCTCTTGTTCTTGCATTATTGTTCTTGTCTTTTATATTATTTCATAACACGTTATCAGCACGAGTCTCTAACCAATTGAAATTTTCGATTGTCTTAACTTTTTGTTTGTGTAGGGTTTTGCTTCAAAGAAAGAATGAAGAAAGAAAGAAAAAAAAAGGAGGAACGAAACAGAAAGCAAAAGAAGGAAAAGAAAAAGAAAAAAAAGGGAGGAACGAAAAAAAAAAACAGAAAGCAAACGCTGAAAAGAAAAGAGAAACAGTAGAATAGTTTGCTAAATCATTATTTGCTTCAGACGAAACTCGGCAGATTTTCTATACGAAAATAGACAACTCTTAAAGGTAAGTAATTTACTTTTCCCTTTCAAATTCTTGGAATTCTATAATTTGATTTTATATACAAACATAGACAACAAAGTTTGATTATAACTCTAATGGAGTTTGTAAGAAATTGTAACCACATGAAGTGGTAAAATCTCTATGTCCTGCCATGATTAAATTCATGTATGATTGTGGGCAAAGAATTGAAAATCCGTCCCATTGAATTTGCTCCATTCCCTTTAGAGAATGTGGAAGCAGTATATGATAAGTCTGAAAGAAGACAAAATTATTACCATGAAGGTATCAATGAATATGGACGTGGCAAAGAATTTCGTCCAATTGAATTTGCTCCATTCCCTTTAGAGAATGTGGTAGCAGTATGTGATAAGTCTGAAAGAAGACAAAATTATTACCGTAAAGGTATCAATGGATGTGGACGTGGCAATAGACGAAATTATAATCGGCATTATTGTGATAATGAGAATAATAAAGATTCTCAAAATAATCTTTCACTTTATGAAAGTAATATTTGACATGAGATTGTGTAAAGCACATGATTATGATCCATTCCCTGAAGTGAATGTGATAATTGTAATAGAGCCCGTAAGTATGAACACTCTCTTGATGTAAATCTGTTTTATATCTGACATTATGAAAAGAAAGTTCGTTGCCCTTGAAATTTCGGGCAAGAACTATATGACATGGGTGTTGGATGAAGAAATCCACTTAGATGCTATGGGTCTCGGAGACACCATCAAAGATAGAGAAAAAGCATCCACCCAAGAATGTGCGAAAGCCTTGATTTTCTTGCGCCATCACCTTGATGAAGGTTTGAAGATTGAATATCTCACCGTCAAGGATCCACCTATCTTGTGGAATGGCTTAAAGAAGAGATATGACAACCTGAAGTTGGTCACTCTGCCACAAGCACGATACGATAAGAACCCAAAAGCAAATAGTTTATAAACTATATATTATCGTTGCGGTGAAAACGGGCACTGGTCAAAGGCTTGCCGTATACCATGACATTTGGTTGACCTTTATCAAGCATCTCGAAAGAGTAAACGCCCTGAAATGAATTTTGTCTCTGACGACAACTTTGACATCACCCACTTGGATGTGGCAGACTTCTTTGAGCAACCCGAGGGGAAGATAGACCACCTAATCGGTGATGGATCCGTGATGAAAGAAGATGGAGCTATTTGATTTTATTTTACTTGTTTGTATTAGTGAATGAATAAACTAATAGCCATTAGTATTAGCTCGTATTAGTTAGTTCATGATATAATGTTAGTATTAGTTCTTTAGAATGTATCAATATGCTCAAATATCAATAATATTTTTACTTTCCAGTAGAGGTAATCGACTAACCTGAAAAACTAGTCGGTTATCTCATATTTCGCATAAAAACTGCAAAACAATCGATTGTCAATGATCAACAATCGATTGTCTTTAAACAGTGTGATCTAGAATTTTACAAAAACAGTCAACAATCGATTGTCTATGATTAACAATCGATTGTCTTTAAAACAGTGTGTTCTGGAATTTTTCAAAAACAGTCAACAATCGATTGTCAATGTTTAACAATCGATTGTCGTTAGACAGTGTAATCTGGAATTTTTCAAAAATCATCCACAATCGATTGTCTATGTCTAACAATCGATTGTCGTTAGACAGTGTAATCTGGAATTTTTCAAAATAGTCAACAATCGATTGTCTATGCTTAACAATCGATTGTCTTAAGACAGTGTGCTCTGGAATTTTTCAAAATAGCCAACAATCGATTGTCTATATTTAACAATCGATTGTCTTAAAACAGTGTGATCTGGAATTTTTCAAAAATTGTCAACAATCGATTGTCTATGTTTAACAATCGATTGTCAATGCTCAACAATCGATTGTGTGTGTTTAACAATCGATTGTTTTATGAAAATGCTTAAACTGAAATTTTCAAACTTCATAGTAATCGATTACGGAAAACATATAATCGACTATCTGATTTATTTTAGTCAACTGACATCAGCAGATTTCGATAATATTATGTGACACAAACGGATTGAAGTTGTTTATTCTCATGTTCGTATATTTTCTTTTATATGTCAAACCATGGGAAGTAAATTGATTGAAGGCTCCGGAAGAGCAACTGTAACTCTGCCCAAAGGCATGACGTTTATCTTAGAGAATGCAATATTCTCCTCCAAGTCTAAGAAGAACTTGTTGAGTTTTAATGATATCAATTGCAATGTTCTCCTCCAAGTCTAAAAGGAACTTGTTGAGTTTTAAAGATATCATTCAAAATGGATATCATATTGAGACAATAGATGAGAATAATCTTGAATTCTTCATGAAAACGAGGCTGCCCATTTCGTTTGGATTCACGCCATTTTGCATGCAGCAATGCTAGTTCGTCGGCTGCCCACTTTGGTTTGGGGTCACGCCATTTTGCATGCAGCAATACTAGTTCGTCGGCTGCCCACTTCGGTTTGGGGACATGCCATTTTGCATCCAGCAATGCTAGTTCGTCTCTGACTGACGAATTGACACAAATATTCCCCGTTGCAATTGGTTTTGGGTCATGGACCCAATATATCCCATTTAAGAATCTTTGGATGCGCAGTATATGTGCCTGTAGCACCGCCATCCCGCACCAAAATGGGTCTGCAAAGAATGTTAGGAATATATGTTGAGGTTGAATCGCCCTCCATTATTCGCTACCTCGAAACATTGACAGGAGATTTGCACGATTTGCAGACTGTCAATTTGATGAGACACTTTTCCCAAAATTAGGGGGAGAAGTTGGTGAAACCAAACGGGAAATTTTGTGGAAAAATGCATCATTATCTCATCTTGATCCACATACCTCTATGTGTGAAAGAGGCACAAAAGATTATCCATTTGCAAAGAATAGCAAATCAAATGCCTGACGCATTTATAGATTTGAAAAGGGTAACAAAATCACATATCCCCGAAGTGAATGTGACAACATCTGATTCACGAATACATATTCATTATTGGAAGAATATGAACATGAAATTGGTATTAAATATACCACACTCACCCCTAGAAGGAGGTTTGAGATGATACCACACTCACCCCTAGAAGGAGGTTTGAGATGATATATGGCATGAATGATCGTTGGTCACGTACCTATTGTACGCCAAAGTATTTTGGAAATATGACTATTAAAGGACAACGATAATGCAAGAAACATATCTTGCATATAAGTTTGACATGACCATAATGATATAACTTTCTCTTTAAGAAAGATATTCACCACATGGATGTTGATGAATCTGTGGTAGTACAAAATTAATTGAGAGCTCTAGAAGAGCCAATTATTACTATGTTGGAGAAACACAATTGAGTATTGTGCTGTAGTAAGTCTCAAAGAAACTTATTCAGTTTCCAAAGTACACGCGAAAGCGATTGATTATATTGAGACTATAAATAAAGGAAGGCTTTGATATCTCCTATTACTACAACTTGTAGCGGGGTAATTTGCATATGAAAAGCTACCCGTTTTGTTCTCCAGTTTGTACTACACAAACGAAAGAATGCCACAATAAAGTGGATATCGATTGGTATAAAAACCCATGTCATAATAAACCTGAAGTTTATTGATAAGTGCACATGTCATGGTGTAAATTTGAAGTTTACCAATATTGATAATTTATTCAGTTGGCATTCGTGTTAGCCATCTCATTTTAAGTATGATGTGCAAATTCACATAGGTGAATATCAAAGAACTAGAAAGTTCTTTACGAATTCTCTTGTATCACTTGTTCTCATTAATGAACTGACCAACTAAAGAGTTCGGGTTGAAGCCCATAAATTCTGGAAATATCAAAGGTGAATATGGGCCCATTCACCTGCCATGTATACCACATATGATGCATCTATGATATGGTTACATGCGCAATTGTTATTAACCCGCAGCCTAGCCGGTGCTTGCGAGGTAAATTGCTCAGTAATCTAACTTCGAGCATAATTTCCAGATTTCCTACTCAAGATAGTTCATCTTGATAAATTGGTTTATATCAAAGTTGGTTTAGTAAGATAATTATTGAGTGCTTCCACTTAATAGCTAAACTGTTTCTTATAAGAACAAAGTTATATATATATCAGTTTGATATGCGTTGTATACGAGAGTATATTCTCCCCTCACAAGTGGTTCAGGGTCAAGAACCAAATAATTCTATCTTATTATTAATGTGCTGTGTATATTGACATGATAATGCACAAAGATGATTTCCCAAAGTTGGGAAACAAGTTAGTTTTTCGAACATGAGGGGGAGACATGATAAACACTTGAGAAAAGGTTACATGGGATGAATTATCATTTGTATATGTATATTCCCGAATATCATGATATGAACCTGAAGTTCATAAAAGGGATAATTCAATTGCAACATATTGCAAAGCATGCTATACGCATTTGCTGACCCAAAGAAAGTAACTAAATGGAAGAGATACAATTCAAGAAGAATTGATTCCATATGAAAGACATGTAGTTTTGAACCTATAGTTCAAATGCTTGAAAGTATAAAGTCAAAGGTATGTATAATCAGTTTTCGATATCTTATTTGTCTAGCATGACATGAAAAACTTGATATGCATCTAAAGTCTATTATATGGCTTATATGACTTAACTTGAAAGATTTAAGTTGCTTGAAGCATATGCAATTCTTGGTCCCGAAGTACCACATCATTAGTACAATTTGTGTACATATGTATCTTGCTATAACTATAAGCATGATGGCATTGAGAATGCATCTATGGAGATATTAAAGAGTTATTCCACGACATTATATGAAGATGTTCATATCTATCAAGAATGATGATTTCGAGGTGCGGAATATTTATTCAAGTCAATATGGTTGATTTATTTGTCAAATCTCTACCAAAGATCGTTTTGAAGATGATGCACAAGATTGGAATGCAAATGCTCAAGGATATAAATTGATGTTCTTATTAGGGGGAGTTAATGCGCGTTGCACTCTTTTTCCCTTACAAGGTTTTGTCCCACTGGGTTTTCCTTGCAAGGTTTTTAACGAGGCAACCAATAGGCGCATATTCAAACATGTGTACTCTTTTTCCTTTCTTTAATTTTTCCCATTGGGTTTTGGTTTTAAGGTTTTAACGAGGCACATTGTTGAATAGACATTCAAGGGGGAGTGTTATAAATAGACTTCTATTTAAGGTGAATGTCTATAATTAGAGAGATTCTAGAGTTTTATTCTTGGTAGCTAAGTCATTACCTCCCTATAAATAAAGGGGTCTTCTACCATTGTAAACCACTCCTAACATTCTCTAAGTATCAATAAGAAGAACTCTCTCTACTCTTCTCTCTATTGCTCTTGTTCTTGCATTATTGTTCTTGTCTTTTATATTATTTCATAACAATTTCGTTATACTATTTTCCCTTTTTTTTTCTCCTCTTTCCCCTACAGATTCTGTCTTTCTCCTTCATTTTCTCGAAGTCCTACATTACAAATTAGAATTCAGATATTTCCATACAATACTAAACAGAATGCAAATAATTGCCACTCTTTTTAGCAGCAATCTACTAAGAAATGGACAAGATATTCAGCAGCAGTTATTTTAAACTCTATCTTGGCACACTAACTCTTTTTCAAACAACCAGTTAATGATGATAGGCGTCACTTTCAAAGATGGTTATTCACAATAAAACAATGATGCAGTAGCATAAAAAAAAAAATCTTAGTCCAAAATTTAATTTATATTAAGGTCCTAAGACAAACTAAGCTTCTTAACTTGGTTTGGGATTGGTACAATAAAAACGTTAATTGGTACGATGACTATTTATTTCAATTGTATATTTTTACTTTTTTAGATAAAATTTATAAATAAAAAATTATAGCACCATAATATAGAGCAATATAAAAAATAGCCAAATAATTAATTTCAAATTATGTTTTATAACTTTTTAGATGTCTTTACCATTTATTTCAATTATATAAATCTTTATTTTCAGGTCAAAGTAAAAAAAACTAAAATTTTATTATTTTTGGCCAAATAAACATATTTAGCCTAAATAATATCGTTCTATCTAAATTTTATTATAAATTTTATTTGAAAAAAAATTCTCTAAAAAGTAATATTATTAAAAGGTAAAAAAATATTTTATTTTTTTAAAAAATGCCACATAGATAGAAAATTCATGTGACAGGTGAGTGCCCCATATTTTTTGTCATATTAGCATCTAGGGAGGTAATGACTCTTAAAATGCCAAATTGAGAGGGATAATTAAGACAGGGCATAGTTCGAAGATGATACTAATAATTTGACCAAAATTTAAGAGTGATTTAAGATATTTTAAAAAAAAAAAAAGATAAACAGCAACCAAATATGAGGTGTCAAAGGAAAAGAAGGAATGTGAAACTCATCTCCAGTCCACTGATGCTGACGTTCATGTGGCCTTATTGACATTTAGTGGTTTTGGTCCCTTGTCTTCTCTCTTTTATTTTCTATCTTTTTCGATAATGTAATGTCGTACAAATAATTGACTGTAGAAAAGAATCCTACTTTAATATATGTAATTTCTATGGAGGTGTCAAAAATACATACCCAAGACAAAAACTAATTTGTCTTCAAAGGTAATGGCGAAGGTAAGAATTTCATCAAAGGAATCGAAAAATTCATTTGTTTTAGCTAATCCATGTTGCATTTGGAGATTTAGGAACAAACCCTCAAACTTATATAAAGACTAAAAATGTGAGAGTTTGAGTAAAAGTAAAAGTAAAAAGTATTAAATTTTTATACATATATTTCACTTTTTTAGCCCCTTCTGAATTTCACAGAAGCGTAAATACAATTAACGACCTAAACTGAAAATGATTTCGTTTTAGCTAAGCACAATGGCCAGTCTTACAAGTAAAAAAAAGAAGAGAAAATCTTACTTTATATTCATCAATTTTAAATTATTTACTCTTTAATATTTTAAGTTATTTTCTCTTTTATATTTTTTCTTATTTATTTTTACTGTAATCGCCTCTAGTTGTCACATCAGCAACACGTAATGTTTCGTTCTTATTCGACCTTAATTTAGTTTTAGTTTCAATGGAACCTTAATAATTTGGATATTGTTTCCACTCGCTCGGTTTTCTAATAGAGTACTCATTAATTGTTGAAGTGGTGCTATTATTTTGAAGATATATTGTTTGATTCGATATGATGCTATAACGTATTCCTTATAGTATCTTCGAGTAAGCTTCCCAGATCTAAATTTTTATGTGTATTTGAATATCCATCATTGTTGGGCTTGAAGCTCAATTTATTTTTGATGATTTCTTGTTAATTCAAAGTGGGTGTTGTTAAATATTACTTATAGTACCTTCTAGAAGTTCATACTCAAATTTGATAGCGTTTGGAGCTGATTTGAGGTGATTGAGATCGAAATTTTTAGTTGAAAATCGAAGAACACGGTTATAATATACCGCTACGGTATACAATATTCTATAGGAGTATATAGCTACACTGCAACACTATAATATTATAGTTTACATAACAGTATACCGCTACGATATACTAATATACTATAAGAGTATATAGTTATATTGCAACAATATATTATTATAATATACAGTATATTATTATGATATACTATAATATTATGCAAGATACTGTAAAAATATGATGTAATAGTATACTTATTACCCGTAAATTCACTTGTCTTTTCCGTTTTAATTTGTTTTAAGCTTTTACCCAACGTGAGGGGAAAATTTTTATATATATATATATATATATATATATATATATATATATATATATATATATATATATATATATATATATATATATATATATATATATATATATATATATATATATATATATATATATATATATATATATGATATATGATCTAACGGTATACTCTTACAATTAGATCCTTTTATTCAAAGCATGTCAGATAGTAAACCTGGAAACCCCCCTGACAAAGGGGGTCCTAGTTATACTCAATGAAGTTGTTAGTCTGGAATATTAGAGGTGTAAATAAGAGATATAAACAAAAGGAAGCTAGGGAATACTTTAGACAAAATAAATTTAACACTGTCAGTTTGGTAGAGACAAAGGTTAAAGAACAGAATGCAGGGAGAATAGCTAATAGTTTAGTCCCTGGCTGGAAGTTGCTAGCTAACTATAGGGACTCCCCAAGAGGTAGAATCTGGATCCTATGGGATGATCAGAAGATTAATGTCACTGGTATTCAAGAGGGAGACCAATTTCTTCATTGTAGTGTCAATACTCCTGCAGGGGATTTGGTTTGCCTCCTCACTGTAGTCTATGGTTGCAATGGATTGGATCAAAGAAGGTTAATGTGGCAACAACTTCAGAATCTTGCTATTGGTATAACTGATCCTTGGCTGGTTGCAGGTGACTTCAATGCAGTATTGTCTATTAATGATAGGCAATCATGTAACCAGGTTACCCAAGCTGAAATCCAAGATTTCTCTCAATGTGTTCAAGTGGATGAACTATCAGAATTGCCTTGGAAAGGGACTTTCTTCACATGGTCTAATAAGCAAACTGGTTCTGATAGAGTTTGTAGTAGATTGGATAGAATATTTGGTAATTATGAATGGATGATTAAGTGGAGTCATGTACAAACTGTATATGACCCCCCTTTAATATCTAATCATAATCCAATGGTCCTTACTGTTTTTGAAGATCATAGGCTCAGGAAAACTCCCTTCAGATTTTACAACGCATGCTAACCACAAAGACTTTCAGTGCATTGTCAAGGAACACTGGAAAAACAATGCTCAAGATACTCTGAAGGAGGTCTGGATCAATCTCAAGGCACTCAAACCTTTTCTTAAATCTCTAAATGTTAGAGAATTTGAGAACATTACACAAAGAATTGAGGATAGCAGGGTGGAATTGGCTGACATTCAAAATCAGATGAGGCTGCAATATACTGATGAGTTACAGACTAAAGAAAAGGATCTGATGTTGAAGTTGGAGAAATGGTCAATGATAGAAGAGAGTATACTGCAACAGAAATCCAGAGCCAGATGGATTCAATTGGGAGACTCAAATAATAAATATTTTAATGCTCTACTAAAAGAAAGAAACCAATACAAAAGTATAACAGAATTGGTTAAAGCAGGAGGTACCAAAATTACTAATCCAGATGCAATCAGAGATGAGATCAAGTATTTTTATAAATCCTTGACGGGAACATCAACTGCCTCCTTACCAGCAATTAACAGGTCCTATATGGATAATGGTCCTAAACTCACACACAACCAGATGCAACAGTTAATTGCTGATGTTACTATGGATGAAATTGTAGACAACTTAAAGTCCATAGGTGATCATAAAGCTCCAGGTATCGATGGATACAATGCTACTTTTTTCAAATAGGCATGGTGTATCACTGGCAATCAGATAACTAGGGCTGTTATGGACTTCTTCCAGACCAGTAGAATGTATAAACCAGTTAACTGTGCCTCCCTCACCTTGATTCCTAAAGTTGCTAATCCACAATCAGTCAAGGAATTTCGACCAATAGCTTGCTGTTCAGTTTTGTATAAAATCATCTCCAAGATATTGGCCAATAGATTACAGAAATGCATAGCCAGTATCATCTGTGATACCCAGGCAGGCTTTATTCCTGGAAGGAGGATTGCTGACAATATTATCCTAGCACATGAACTGATTAAACATTATGCAAGGGCTCATGTATCTCCTAGATGCATGATATAGACTTACAGAAGGCATATGATTCTGTTGAGTGGGTTTTCTTACAGCAGGTGATGGAATTTTTAAACTTCCCAAGCAGGTTTATCAGATGGATCATGGAATGTGTTCAAACAGTGAGCTATACAGTCATGGTGAATGGGGAAACTACAGAACCTTTTCAAGCAGCCAAAGGTTTGAGACAGGGTGATCCAATTTCTCCCTTTCTGTTTACTATAGTGATGGAGTACCTCAGTAGAGCTCTTTGTGAACTTAAAAAGAATTCTGATTTCTCATTTCATCCTGGCTGTAAGAAGTTAGTTGTTACTCATCTCAGTTTTACAGATGATTTGTTGCTGTTTGCCAAAGGAGACTTGAAGACTGTGTCCACTATACCTCTCTCATTTCACTAAGGCATCTGGTATGAATGCTAATATAAACAAAAGTTCTGTCTATTTTGGTGGTGTTCCTTCTGATATACAACATCAAATTGTAGCTCATCTTGGTTATGCACATGGGGAATTACCTTTTAAATACCTGGGAGTTCCCCTATCTACCAAGAAGATGTCTTTATTACAGTGGCAACCACTGGTGAATAAAGTTACTGCCAGGATAACATCTTGGACTGCCAGGAAGTTGTCCTATGCAGGCAGAATTCAATTGGTGCAAACAGTAGCTTTTGGCATACAGGCTTACTGGGCTCAAATCTTCCTTATTCATTCAAAAATTCTAAAGCTGTTAGATGTAATATGCAGATCTTATATTTGGACAGGTACTGCCAATATATCAAAGAAGGCATATGTAGCTTGGGACAAGGTTTGACTGCCTAAATCTGCTGGATGACTAAATATTATGAACTTGCTACTATGGAATAGAGCTGCCATTGCTAAGCTTGGGTGGGACTTGGCTCACAAGAAGGATGTACTGTGGGTTAAATGGATTCATGCTATCTACATTAAGCAACAACAGCTTCATACCATAAAAATTCCTAACCAAGCCAGCTGGATGGTAAGGAAGATTATAGAAGCTACTGTTACATTGCACCAATCACAGCTATTGTCCCAATCAGATTATTCTATCAAGAAGCTGTATCTTCAACAGATTGCGCAGCTGCCAAGAGTTGTGTGGAAAAATCTAACCATCCAAAACTATGCCAGACCTAAGGCAGTGTTTAATCTCTGGCTGATTCTGCAGGATAGGTTACCTACCAAGGATCGATTGAGACAGTGGAATCCAAACATGGACAGCACCTGTACACTATGCCAGCAAGACATGGAGACCAGGGATCACCTCTTCTTCTCCTGCCACTTCACCATGTTACTGAGACATCAAACAATGCTTTGGATTGGGGTAACTCAGCCTAGCTTTCAAAGCTGGGATCAATACATCCAATGGATCATAACCATGGCTAAAGGGAGGACTACTCGAGCTCATAGTATTAAAATGATCATTGCAGAAATGTGTTGTAACATCTGGTTAGAGAGGAACTCAAGGTTGTTTAGGAATGTGTCAAGTTCATATGGGCACTTACTTAGAAATATTGCATACACATGTCATATTAGGAGTCCTATTAAGTTTAGCCTGCAACTCCAGCATTCTCCCTGTAATTAGAAATAGAGGCATAGTAAATAGATGTTGGCTACGTCTCTCTTTTTGTGATAGTCAGCTGTGTGTAGCTGGACTATAGTTATGTAAAGATTTTCCTTTGGTGATTAATACAACAACTTAATTACCAAAAAAAGAATATTAGATCCTTTTAGAATTTTTAAATTTTTTGGACAACTGATATTATTTCAGTTTAATAATTAAATTAATTTTTTTACTCTTTGCGTACAATTGTATATCTTATTGGTATAACTATATACTGATATCATATGTTAGTTAATATTTTTTGATTGTATTAATTACATTTAATTGTACACATTTTGATTTTTCTTTAGTAATAATATAAAAAAATAATAAAATTAGTAAATAAAATTAGATTATGAAGATAAAAAGAATATAAAAAATATAAGTTAACTTAAATTATAAAAGAAAAAAAAAGAAAAAAAGGAGAAAAGGAAAAAAAAGAAGAAAAGAAGCATAAAAATAAAAAAGAATTGAAGAATAACGAAAAAATTTCTCACAAAACTTAATATAGGTAGAAAATATAATTAATTTATAGATAAAAAATAAATAAATAAAAATACATAATTTTTTTTATAAGTAATTGTGTCAAAACTCAAAAGAAAAAAAAGGAATTTTTACATATATATACCATATAGCAAACCTTATTACCTCCCATGTTTAAAGTTTATGTTTATTATATTTAAGCATACCAAATTTCAATTTATGTACCATAATTCATATTAAGGGTATAATTATTGCTTCATTTATTCTAGGCATGATTTTAGGAGCATATATTCCTTTTTCCTTTTTTTCCTCTTCTCTTTCCTAACGTGATTATTGCACAAACACAGTGTACAATATTTCCTTTAAGAATCTTAGAGTACGTAGTTCCATTCCTTCTTTCTTTCTTCTTCTTGATCTTCTACATTAATTTTTCTCTCAGTGGATTAAATAACATAAATTGGGATATATGACATAGTTAAATTTTTAGGACAATTTTGCTTTGCTACTGCACACTTTTCTAGTTCTAATCATCCAACTTGTAATTCTATACTTATTTATTTGAATGACATAGCTTCATTATCAAAATTAAAATTTTGAATATTAAGAATTGATTAAATTTGGTATGCTTAAATTTTTTTGACACAAGATTGTAGTTTAATTATAGTATAAATGTAATAATACAATTAATCTATAATTTACTATTTATCTACAAATTATCTACATTTTATCTACAATTCTACAATTTAACTATAATTTAACTACATTTTAACTACAAATTCTGGAAAAATATGTCTTCTTCTTCTTCGACGAGTTTCAATCTGAAATTCAGTCAAAACCAAGTCTAATCTTCACCAAAACCCCTCAAAATTGAGATATAAGCTCCTAAACATATCTTTCCAA
This sequence comes from Nicotiana benthamiana, assembly GCA_034376525.1. Taxonomy (NCBI): domain Eukaryota; kingdom Viridiplantae; phylum Streptophyta; class Magnoliopsida; order Solanales; family Solanaceae; genus Nicotiana; species Nicotiana benthamiana. The sequence goes on from CM067324.1 coordinate 112,590,986, forward strand.
TCTACAATTTATCTATAATTTATCTATATTTTATCTACAATTTATCTACAATTCTACAATTTAACTACAATTGAACTACAATTGAACTATAATTTCTGGAAAAATATGTCTTCTTCTTCTTCGACGAGTTTCAATTTGAAAATCAGTGAAAACCAACTCTAATCTTCACCAAAACCCCTCAAAATTGAGATATAAACTCCTAAACATATTTCGAATTATTTACAACAACACCCAATCCAAACAAATAATAATTTTTGAAAATTCAAATTTGAATTCAAAGCTTTCAAGCTTTTTAATGGCTATCAATGGTGGAAAATATATGGAGAAGGAGAGAATTACGCTGCAATAGATTTTCTTCCGTTTTAAATTTCGAAATTAATGGTGATAGAATCACCATTAAATGTGATTCCTACAAATTTGGAGCCTTTTTAGGGTAGAATCTATCTATTTTTAGTTTGGTACAATTTTTGTAAACAAAATATGGTATAGGCGGGTAAATACTAAATCATACACTATTTTAGTAATAAAGTTTGCTATATGGTATATTTAGGTAAAAATTAAAAAAAAAAAAAGGAAAGAGGTCCATTCTTCTACATTTAATAGACCATTTGCCCATATTTGGGCCTTCAGTTTGGTCAAATTTGCAGAAATTAATTGATATGTCTCCTTCCCAAGTTATTGCGCTTTCTATCTCCATTTCTGATGAGATTTTACTGGCTCAATAAATCCTATTGGGATTGGACAACTTTGGGGAAGTTTTCTCTAATGTGGATATGACGCTGAAAGTTACCTCTTACTCGGGCGGAGCTAGAGTGCTATTAGCGGGTTCGATCGAATGTAGTAGCTTTAATTTAAATTTTATATTTAACTTAAAAAATTTATTGAATATATATAATTTATTAATTTAAGATTTATTAACTTAAAAAAATTTAAATTCTGAATCCATAAGCTTGAAATCTTAACTTCGTCTCTACTCTTAACGCAGCTCATATAAAAAGAAGAAAAAACACATGTTTGTTTCGTGTGTATTAATTGTCATAGTACTGTTATAAGCAAATGCTTCCCCCTTCATAGAAATATAAACAATGGTTTTATTAAAAATAGTAAAGTAATAAAATAACTCCTGTTTTTTCTTCCTTTTTTCTTTTTGACTTCAAGCATCCGGTATCTATAATTTACTGGCCTAAATGATTTTTCTCTTTTGGCAATCGATGTGTAGAACACAATGGAACTTAATTTAATTTGTAGTTGCCAAGGAAAGGAAAAGTAGATGAGAATTTACAACAATTATTTATTGACAACGCTGTCAAAAACAGAGGTACAAAATGAAAAAAAATTCCAATAATAAGGATTAATTGTGCTTTGACAATATCACCACCTCATTTTTTAAGGGTGAAAAAAGCATTTATTCATCATCATGATGAAATTACATAATATATCAGATTTCAACAAATGAAGTTTCGGATACCAAAAGAATGCTAGCTCCATTCACCATATATAAAAAAAAAGAAATGGTTACAATAATAAAATTAGAAAATCAATTTTCATCTTCCCAACTTTATTTTCTCCTTCAAATGATTTTAAATAATATCAGGCCTGGTTCTTTCAACAGCCAAACAAGTGCTAAGCAATTTCTTACTACCTTTATAAAAGGTTGCAAATTCAGCTGGCATTTGTGTTTTGCTAAATTCGTCTGCGCAATCTTCCAATCTTGTATAGGCTGAAGATAACTTGATATTAGCAATCTTAGTTTTGTCACCAATTTTTAATGCCTCTTCTACCTCGTTGAGAAAATCAAGAACATCCTCATACGACTTTCTGCAAGCTAATCCAATGTTGTCTTTAGATTTTGCATCCAATGTAGAAGGCAATGTTGTTAATAAGTTAGCCATAATTGGCTCTGCCATTTTGGCTTGCATTATTGTCTCTGATAAAACTTCAGTGATTGCTTCTTGCCATGTGTCAGCCGGCTTTACAACTTCTGTACAAAATGCCTTGTCTAAGGCTTTAACACAAAAGGGATTGATATTTACACCAGGTTGTGCATTTGCATGGCATGCAAATAAAAGGGAAGTTAAGGCCAGAGAGACCAATGAGAAAGCAACCCCATTTCTAACAGCCATTTTTATCTTCTTTTTCTTTTATTTTTTTCTTGAGATACTTTGTTATAGTTTTGTCTTTTTTTTTGGGTTTTTGTTGTCACTTTTCTCTCTTGGATATGGTCTTCTCTGGGGTAGTTTGAATGATAGAGAATGGTAAAAGTATATATGAGTCTATTTTGAACGGAAATTGAGTGGAAGTTTGAAGCCTACGGCCTGCATTATTTTCAAGTTCCGGAATGAAAGCATTTCTATTAATTAGGACTCACAATTTAAATTTGTTTTCGTGCATATTAGTCAAGCCCGCTTTAATAGCCACAATGTACTTTTGACCACCTCTTTCCATAAAAGACGGTTCATGTTTTGGGTTTATTGTCTTAGATTTAATTTTTTATACACTGAGGAATAATTTGCAATTGCGTTTGGATTTAGTGGGCACAAGAGTAGTATAACAACAATAATAACCCAATATAATTTTACTTAGTAGGATCTGAAAAGGATAATGTGTAAGTAAACCTTATCCCGGGTGGGGTAGAAAGGCTGTTTCCAAATAAATCCTTGTCATTTTTACTTCCAAGAACTTCCCACCTTGCTCTTGGGGAGACTCGAACTCATAACTTCTTGTTGAAAGTGGAGATTGCTTAGCATTAAAGCAACACCTCTTGTCAAATAAGAATTTTAAAATTCCAAAAAAATAAATAAATTATTTTTTAGTGAAAATGGTATTTGAAAATTAGAGTTGTGTTTGGACATTAATATAATTTTGGGTTATTTTTGAAGTTTTATGAGTAATCTTAATGAAAATTTTGACTCTTTCACCCGCCCAAAATCGATCAACCACCCATTGACACCCCTATTCAATGTATAATATCGAATTCACTAACACTATGTAAACGTTATAACCACACTGCAAACAGATTTTATGTTAATATTAAGGCTGTAACATTAAACAACAGATGAAAGTAACAAAAGGCCGAAAATGGCTTTATAGATTGTAAAGAAAACAATAAAAGATGAAAGTAATTATAATGGAACCTTTTCACATAGTAGTAGAGAGAAAAAATAGCTAAAATACAAGGAAACGGACGTCGAAGAAAAGATATTCAAACTTGAAAAAGGGGGGGGGGGGGGGGGGGGGGGTGTTGGTCATCCGGCCGTAAACGACGATGGGTTATTCGGAAATTGTGGCTTCTTCCTTCGTTTGTTCAATTTTTAAAACTTTAGAAAATAATTTGTTTTGGTAATCAAGGAAGCATTTCTATTCGTTAAAACTTTTATTCTTCACAATTTTAGGGGTCAAAGTTTCGTTTCATATCTAAATAAGATCAGAGAGGTTTTGCTCTAAATTTCTCTTTTCTTCGTATGCAAATTTTGATATGTTGATAGAGGGAGAAATTAAAAAAATAGACAGATTTATAATTGGTAGTTCAAAAATAACTCAATTTCAAAAGTAGTTGAAATGTAGCCACTTTTTATATAAAGATAAATTTGAATGAAAACACTATTCAAAATCCGAAAAATACTCCAGTATATTATGCTGGAGTTCCAGCATAAGTATATTTGAACTCTAACATATTATACTAAAGTTTCAGGATAAGTATGCTGGAACTCCAACATAATATGATGAAGTTCCAGCATAAGTACACTAGAACTTCAACATAATATATTGGAGTTCCAACACGTATACTGGTCCGGTATAATATACTAGAGCCAGCAAAGTATATCGATCCAGCATAATATGCTGGAGCGCATTCACAAGTGCACTGAACTCCAGTATATTATGCTGGAACGATCTCTATTGCAGCAACAAGTGACTATTTTTCATTGACTTGGTAAATGCTGGTTATTTTTGAATAACCAGTCCGAAAATTGGCTATGCAATGCTATTTTTACGTTGATAGAGCCGTCAATATGGCCTACCCATTGGGCTAGCTCACCCCAGCTTAGCTTATGATTTAGCAAGGTTTAGGATTAGAATTTTTGGAGCCCATTTAAAAATAAGACTTTTAATTTCGGCCCGAATAAGTCCAGGCCGTGATTTAGCAAGATTGGACTAGAATTTTTGAAGCCTATTTAAAAATGAGATTTTTAAGCTCGGCGCGAATAAACTCGTGGCTCGTGAGGCTTGAGAGAGACTAGGTCGGGCCAGTCCGCGAGCCTAATAAACATATGTATTTAAAAAATATAAATATAAAAAATATATGACACTAAAAATAATAAGAAGAGTACCCCAAGCTTAACGTTTATTAAGTTCACCATGAATATTAGAAGATCAACGTCTTAAAACGTTAATAAATTTTAAAAATTTAATTATTCTTAATATTTAACTAATTACTATGATGTAGATGAAAGTGAAGATTTTATGGCCTTCTGACAAGCGGATTCAAATGTATTTATGATGTGTTGGATATTCCATAAGCGTCATGAACGTTCTCTTGGATAGTTCATTTTGAGTTTTGACTTTTAGTGAATGAAATATAGTCTTGCATTTACCTTTTAGTAGTTGTTGTGATATATTGGAACAATATAAAAAGTTATTAAGTTTCGTAAAAATTTTCTAATAAGATTTGCTTAACTTTTAAATCTTTATCTTTTTCTATGTTAGAACTTAAAGAACAACAACAACAATAATAATAGCAAACAACAACAAAAAATCCAGTATAATTTCACATGCGGAGTCTGGGAAAGGTAGTATGTATGCATAACTTACCCTACCTCGAAAAGCAAGTTGCGCAAAATATCAAATTATATTTTAAAAAAAAATGGGCCGGCTCGTGAGAGCTTGCAGCCCATATATGGCTGGGGTGGGCTAACTTTATAAGATCGATCAAAATGGTGGGCTAGCTCAATCCAACTTGTCAATTGCTAAAGCCCATGTGGGTTGGGATGGGCTTTTCGCCCCCCGCCCATACTGGCAGGTCTATATATTGATGACAAAGACGTAAAAATAGCACAGACTAGCCAGTTTTCAGATTGATCATTCAAAAATAGCCAGCATTTGCAAAATCATTGAAATAGCCACTATTTTGCTGCAACACAAAAAGTTCCAATGTAATATACTGAAGATCGGTGCACTTGTGTATGAACTTCTAGCATATTATGCTGGAACTCCATCATACAGAATGTTCCGGCATAATATACTGGAAATTGAAGCATCTATGTATGAACTTTTAGCATATTATGCTGGACCAATATATTATACTAGAACGATTGAGTTCTCGGCCTCAGGGCTTGCCGAGGTCCAGCTCGAAAAAGCAAGGTCCAAAGCTGGGATAAGAGAGAAAATCTCCTAGGCATGTGGCTAAGCCTGACATGCCCGACCTACTTAGAGCCTACTGAGGCTTTTGTCAAGCCGTCCTATCTTTGTACTCTTGCAATTAATACACATGTAATGTACCGAGTCCCCTCGCCTATATAAGGGGGACTCACCCTACCTTGTAAAGCACTGATGTTTCTCTACTCCTCCACTATGCAATATCTATCTATCTCTCTCTCTCTCTCTCTCTCTCTCTCTCTCTCTCTCTCTCTCTCTCTCTCTCTCTCTCTCTCCCTCTCTCTATTCTATGATATCTGCCTTCATCAACATCGAGGTCGTCTTTGCATTTTATCATTTCTTAGTTTGTCCTTCATTATTTGTCTCAACATTTGTAACACCCCATATATTTGAATCAGTTGTGGATGCATTAAATGAGTATTAATGTGATGGTTATTATACGGTTATGATAATAAGTGTACGAGGCATATCATAAGCGATTTGGGGTCCAAGGAAAGACCGAAGTCTAAGCCAAGTTGAAAATTTACATGATAGATTAAAATTCTAAATGATCACGCACAAGACTATACTTTGGACGAGCATATCTATTTATATAAGGTATTATATGATTCAAAACTTATCAAATTAAAGATCTTTGAATTATTTTTAACGCTTCAATAGTTCGTCATTTGGACATTCCTACAAGAAGTTATGACCAAGGTACTAAAGACATACTACCCAGTTATTTTGGCGGATAGCGAAGCGAGCTCGCTTTGCCAAAGTAGACGTGGATTTTTGTCTTCTCTTGAATGCAATGGACAGCGAAGCGAGGGAACTTCGCTAGATTAGACGCGCCCCAGTCCCAGCTCTTTTAAGCAAATTTCAGGGTTCATTTTTCCCTATTTCTTTTGACGAATGTTGGGGTCTTCTTCCACCCTCTCAAGACCTCTAATCCCCCCATCTTCAAGGTAAGCAATTTCCATTAACTTGGTGTGAAATTCCATCATTCATACACTAGTATTGATGAAATTACTAATATAACACATAGATCTTCAAGAAATTCCTTCAAGAACTCAAAGGAGGGTGTTGCAAGATTTCTTCCAAGAAGGTAATCCTACACCCTTAGACTTACATGAATGGATTTACTAAGGGAATATGAGTATGAATAAGTATTGGAACTCTTAGTATGGTGATTGGAAACCATAAGTTCCCAATTTAATTACACAACTATTATAAAGATTGAAATATGTTTATTTAATGAAACTTTATTGGTTAAGGGTGTTGTTTAAATTATAGGTGATAAAGAATAATATTGATTATAACCATTTGATTCTTTAGAATTTATCCAAGAGAAAGAGAATAGGTTATTGGGTGTAGAAACACCATTAAGCTAGAGTAACAACTAAACAGAGTCGCAGGTTTTTCATATTAACCTTTTTAACTACAAATATGTTTCAAACTATTATTAGTGTTTCCGCACTTTAATTTATCATTCAGACTTTCAATATATCAGCATGTGTTAGTTTATCTTCCCCATTCAGTATGTTATGATACCACATGTTAATTTAGCCAGCCAGTTGGTTCGCTTGATCACATTTAGTTAGGCACCGAGTGCCATGTTACGTCCAGACCCAGGTTTGGGGCGTGACAAAGCTTGGTATCAAAGCTCTAGGTTCAAAAGTCATAGGGAGTCTATGAAGCCATGTCCAGTGGAGTTTCCTTTATATGTGTTTGCCGGCCACTCATACAAACGGTTAACTGCCGGGACATTTAGGATTGTCTCACTTCTTTCTACCCTAAACCATGCCATGAAGCTTATAGCAATAGTTAACCTTCTCTTACTATCGAATTTCATATGTGTCGAATGCCCAAGCAGCAGGCAAGAAAAGTGTAAGGTTCAAGAAAGGATGATTTTCCTATTGTAGTATTACTATAGAGTACATGTTGGTAACAAATGAGATTTGAGAAGATGTTGAAAGTGGGATGCAATGGATAATAATACAGATTAGAGCATAACCTTATTAGATAGTACAAAAACAGTCATTATGTTTTATGGTTATCAGTTTAACTCAGCTACCAGTTATGTAGTCTTTCAGTTAGCAGGGATATGGTTATTCAGCATGGCAGTTGTTTGTTAATCAGTTAACACACCTCCAATTTTTAGTTTATCAAAAATTCTGGAGATTTGTGAGTATACAGTGATGCATATGGATGCTAAAAAAATGTAAGTAATTGTGATGATAGCAAGATCTTTGTATGTTTTAGGTATTGCGACCCAATACTCACCGGATGGTGCATGAAGTGATTATCAGATGTGTATGGCAGTGTATCCACATGTCAGACCTCATAGTGTAACAAGTTAGGGATTCAACTGCAGCATGCATATAATTTATCACTATAGTTTTTGACAGAAAATAGCCTACGGAAAATATAGCGAAGAATAATATCATGTACGAAATGAGAACCAAGAGCATGCGACATAGAATTTTAGGGAATGATTTTAAGTTGGTTAGATTTATTCAAATCAGAACTGGAAGGTACCATGTTACTGAATTTGTATACGAAGTGGCTATTATGGTGAGATAAAAGATATGACAGTTCCCCCTTCACAAGATGTGACTATGTGTTTACGCCAGAGGTTCATAGTCTGAATTGATTTTGAAGTGTATAGAAAATTTGGGGTTAGATATTCCAATTTTGTTTAAGTCAGATGAAATTTCTCTAAGTGTGATCGATGTCCATAGTTCAAAAAGAATAATAGTGTATGGCAAGAGAATATGGTCAGATGATGAGGGAAGTTAGGATAAACCTTATGCTACATTTTAGTTATTCAAATCAGAGCAAGAAAACATGATGCTAGCAGGTGGTTAATAAAAGAATAATAAATAAGTTTTGAGTAAAGACTGTACAATTAGCAATTTCAGCAGGGCTAGTAGAGGTATGATTTGATTCACTTAGCCGGGTTAACTCTAGTGAGTGGATGATAGTTTGAAATACCGAAAATGTGTTAGAACCCAAAGAGTTTAAGTTAAATCCGAAGACAGTGACAGAGAAAAAATACAACTAGTAGTAAAAGAGGAAGCAGTAGAAGAATAACTTTTAGGAATTATCAAAATGTGGTTTCTCCAAGATTGATAGTGTGAGCAGAGTTAAATTTTAAGATGGTGCACGATAATTGTGGTTATATTAGCTTTCTATTATGTGAATAAATTAGTTTTTCTAGCTCAGAAGTAAGTTGGAAGATGAGTTGTCATTGACGTAGAGTGCAATGAATTGCAAAAAATAAGGAAAGTTATTCGGATCCCAACAAAAAGAGAAGGATCCGCAAGTATAAGATCTTTGGTCTGATGGGTGATGTGAAAATTTCAATAAGTCAAGTTAGAGAGTTGAAACCCAAAATAGTTAGCATGAAATATGAAAAATAAAATCAGTTTGGTAATTAGGAAATTGTATAATTACCATAAGGAATAAGTCTTGCATGTGTAAGAAACACAAAGTGAGAAGAATGATCACCGAGCTTAGTTATTGGTGATAAAGTAATCATAGAAAAGCTATAAAATCATGCCCAGTTATGTATTATGAGGGTAGTGCCATTGCACAAGGCTCTTCTGAGTAGTGGTAAGAAACCTAGCTCACAGCAATACTATATGTGTTTTCAGGAAGTGCTTAAGAAGATAATCAAGTGTGGGAAGTATGGCTCATGAATGAGGTAGACAATGAAACTATGTTGAAAGAAGTTCATTGCTTAGTCAAGGTAGGCGTTTGAGTTTCGGACACCAAAAATAGTGGAGTTGTTATCTAGAACAGGACATGTTCCTCCTTAGTAGCCGAAGTGAAGGAGAAACGGTTTGGTGATCACTACTTACTACAACTGAAGGAAGGAATTCACAAACACAAGACTATGGCTTTTGAACAAGGGGGAGATGATAGTACTTTGAGGTACCCCGATAGATTATGCATTCTAACCATAGATGGACTTAGTGAGGGAGGAAGATTACTATTTCCTACACTCTTGCCGGCTCCCTGCTTATGTTTAATCTAGTTTCATTCCTAAGGATGCTATGATTTGCCCCCACCCTCTTTTTTTTCTTCTGAAATTATGTTTTCTTTATGTATGAACTCTATCAGTCAATTATGAATCCTAAACCCCACATCCCCTATGCGTTCTGTATATTTGGTTGGTTTCTGGTATGACGACACTGAACATTGTTGTGCATGACCCAAACCTGATTCCTTGGGGATCATAACCTCTATATGCTGTGTGTTTTGGCTGGTTTTTGGGCATGCCAGCTTCACTTATTGTTGTGCATCTCCATACTTGACCCATCTCAGGGTCACATGCCATCTGCAATGTATTCCCACACCCCTACCCCTTTGTACACTTGCTGATACTGCATAATTTTAGCTACTATTTTCAAACCACCCTTATCCGGTACTACTCTTAATTCAGTTTTAAACAACTTTCTGCTCATATACTTCCACTCTACTCTTGGACTTAGATTCTGCCCATCTTGTGTGAGCCCTACTTTGGGACCCATGAGCTCCCTCTGAACTTGGATACATAAGGGATAGACCTTCCACACTGCACTCATCTCTATCTGGTTATGCAACTTGGGTGTAAGCACTACTCGAGGCCCGTTTAGACTCTTGGGGAACTCTGACACACCCAGGTCTGAGAAAGACTTTGAAATTAATGGCATTGGCAATGATACAGTTCATTGCATATCTCAGATAGGAAGTGAAATCAGGCTTTTCTATGGTTGTAGCTTTTTCTTTCATTCTTTCTTTTGTAAATTAGTATTTCTAGTTTGTAATAGGTTGTAATAAACATTTAAGGTTGGCTAAGTAAAAAGGGCTAGGTAATTATGCATGCTTAAGGGTAGATATCATGCCTATAAGATCCATTGTTTAAATTCTACACGTTTTATGTTCAAGTTGCATTCAGAAACCATGTCTATAGGACCGCTTTTAATTCTCCATGTTCAAGTTGCATTTAAAAACCATGTCTATAGGGCTCACTTGAAATACTGCATGTTCAATTTCACTTCTAGATAACCTGCCTATAGGAATTATCTAAATTTCTGCATGTTTGTCATCATTTAGATATCATGCTCTTAAGGTCTAATTGGTTATAATCTAGCATCATGTTCAAATCAGTGCAATATATAGAAATCATGCCTATAGGAATATCTATCTAAAAATCTTACATGTTTCCATTATCGACTAGATATTATGCCTATATTGTTTTACATTATTCATTTAGATACTATGTCTATACGGGTTTAAACTATTCATTTAGCCATCATGTCTATAAAGGTCTAAAATTAACAATTAGATACCATGTTTATAGGGGTCTAAAATAAGTAATCGTAGATATCATGCTCATAAGAATAAAAATCAACAGTAGTGGATACTATCATATGCAGAAACTGAAACTAGTTTAATTTAAAATCATTCTATTCTAAACCAGTTTTTAAGTAATTCAATATCTTTTTTTAACGCGATTTAGCAAGCATGCCTATAAGATGTCAAACCATTCATTTTAAATGATTACTACTTTGCCGCACTCAGAATCAACAATAGATTCCATGTTCCTAATGGTGTCACCTAAAAACTATGGCAAGCCTTAGGTAATAACAACAATAAAATTGAATTCACCTCTATTAATTAGTAACTGCTCCAACCAGCAGGCATGCCTGATTTGGACTTCTTATCAGAGGTATCTGATGAATCTGGCTCTGACTCATAATCCCCTATTTTAGGACTTCTAAAAAATTCAGACTTTGCTTTTTGTTTGAGTCATGCTATCTAATTGCTTTGTTTGAGGAGGTGTACATGAGCCTTCACTATTTATGTGTTTCCCCATAATTTGAAGTCCTAAATATTTTGTTTATCGCCTTAGATTTTTTACCTTTGAAACCCCAAGTTAGCCTGATATCCCTCCCTTTAGGAATAGTAGTCCTAAGTGCCTCCGGGAATGATATGAGTGCGGCGGGTAAATGCATGCAATAGTAGTCGAGACCAATCCGCGGTTTGGTACATTTAACGGGGTGGGAAAGGGTAGACATGGATATGATGATCGGTGCGCTAATACCACGTGTAGCCCCTCTCTTGATGAGTGATTATCGTGTATTGCGTTGATATGATCCCTATTAAAAATAAACTTAGGGCCCCCTTCCTTTATTGCCTTTTCTTTTCTAAGAATTGTAACTCCTTGTTTAAAAATCAATCCTTTTTAATTGCTCTTTCAAGCTTTTTTTACTTTCAAACGATTATGTATTAAAATTCCCTCTTATTTGAGCCTTATCTGTTTATATGTTAACTGCACCCCAAATTCACAAAGAACTATCTGGATGGGAACCACACTAGTGGATCTTGAGGGGTGCCTAACACCTTCCCCATAGGATAATTTCAAGCCCTACCTTATCTCCGGTTATCAAACAATCCTAGAGATAAATATTATAGGTGTCCTAATGCACCATAAATCATTAGGTGTCGATTCTTCACAAATTAAAAATCTAGTTCCCAAAAGGAACGAGTTGTCTTATACCCAAAATGTCAGGAATTTGTCGATGTGAGAAGGGGAAAAAGGGGGCACGACAACATGGCGACTCTACTGGGAAAAATTAGGCTTTTACGATTTCAGATTATACTTGTGAATTTGCACTTCCCCTTCAAATACAACTACCTGTTTAAATTCTTTTAAGAATTGAATTTCTTTTACAAAGAAAAACTAACTTATCTTCTTATTTTCTTTTCTTTATTGCTACTCCACTGTTATAAACTATTGTATTTACTGATTTCTTAAACATGCAAATACATGACAACATGTTTTTTTTTAATTTATTGCATAATCATGCTCAACATCATATTCCGCTCATGCCAAAGAAATACCATATCAATGCTTATAATGAGTGGTTGTGCTCTTCCTCTATTATTACCCCTAAATTCTGAAAGGCATATTTGTGGTAAAACTAGTCGATCAACGGTGAAGTCTATGGTTTCTATGCCTTCCCTCTTGAGTTGTCCGTTCAAGGGCACCCCTCTAAAACCCCATAAAAACCTTCCTCTGTTCAAAATGTGCATGCATCATGGTAAAACCTAGCCGGATAAGTTATGTTGTTCACATAATGATCCTTTAAGATAGCCTTATCAGTCCACAGGGTTTCCCTAAACCCAAACGAACATCACCAAGTTCTGTGCATTTATTTTGAGAACTAAAATGCATCATGCTAATTGTTGGTATTAATAGCCGAGTCCAATGGGGGTAAGGGCCTAAACTTATTTGCCTTGAAGCAATATGAGGAACGAAGTCCCTAGGCTCGGCATGGTCACCAACATCTATCCAAGGTTTCTAAGTTAGTGAAGGAATCTTCACTCTAGTGATCAAACTGCCCTTCAAAAAAATTTAGGAAATCTACCATCCCTTTTGGTGATCCAACCCAACAACTAGATCATAGAGTCTGCTACATTGTTCCGGGAAAGTGAAAGAGCTGTGTTCCATTTTGGGGACATTGAAATGACACCCCTATTAGAAGAGATAGGAGGGTTAGTCGGTCTAGTATTGAAAACTCCGGGTCTGTTGATGCCTGAATACCGTAAGGGCAGGGGTTTCCTCAAAATGATAGGGCTAAAGAAGAATCCGTAGTTAACATGTCTAAAGGAATCCGACATCCCCTTGGACTATATATATTAGAGGTACGGTCACAACAAATCCTATCGTACCGGATGAGTTTTCCATTACATCTTTGGGACACTTTGATCGAATGGTCTTCATATTTATGTTTTCCTGGGGTAGATCGTGTTTCCAACAAACAAAGCGAGGATGCACAATAGGCTACCCTTGATAACTAAAGCCCTTATGGAAGGGATTTCAGTGCAACCATTTAGCATTGTGCCCATGATAATTGCGGAAATATACCGAGCCTTGGAGAAGTGTCAACAAGGTGCAAAGCACTTCGAGGGCTGCAATTTGCTACTTCAACTCTAGCTTATGGAGCACCTCCAAAGGGGTGAATACCAACAAGAGATCTAGCGAAAGGACTGGGATGACCATATCACTTTCCATCATCCAAAGCGAATGAATTACATGCCCAATATGTTCGCTCATCTACAAGATGCCAAAGGATGGGTAGAGCTAATAACCTAACCGAAGAACAGGTCTAGTGGATGTTCGAGTGGTTTACGATCGAGGAATTCATCACCCGATCCAGAAATGCACCTTTCTGATACTGATCATTCTAAGGGGAACATATCCTTACATCTTTCTCCGTGTTATACTTGGAGCGAGGGATAGTGGAGTTGGAGAAAAATTTTCTCAAGAGGGTTGAAGATTGCCAAAATGTTGATGGAACTGAAAGCGGCCACCTAGCAAGGGCCTACCTATTGCTGGGACGTCGCGAGTTGGGAAAGCTGTTCGATAGAGCCAGGGATGCCGAATCTGGGGAAGGTCCTTCCACGACCAAGTAGATAGGAAATTTTATTTTTGCTTTATAAAGTGTAATAAGGCCAATGGCCATTAGTGATTTTCATTTCTTGTTCATTAAAGTATCAATCTAGGATTCATCTATTTTGTATCAATGAAATGAGGCATTCAACATCTTAAGTTTTCCAAATCAACTTGTCTCTAGGCCTACCTCGGGCACAGTGAGGCTCCCAAATTAGGACATCCTTTATATTCCTACACTGTGTGTTTAAATATTGCAACATTTTTAACGATCCTTACTAACTTGGTTACCTTTTTGTTTTATTTTTGTTCTGTTATTCCCCCTCCCCAAAGGTTAGTTCGATCACTCTAGCAACATCATCCTATTCCACAAGATCCAAGGTCCCTCTACCCATTCCTCATCTAAATCCTACTAAGAGCAAAAACAAGGGCAAAATGGAAGATTTGAATGTCAGAAAGGAGATCGCAATAGCAGAGGCCATTGATGGCCATGGTATTTGGTTTCCTAATGAAAATGTGTCACGACTCTACAGAAATTGCTGAAGTTTCAAGAAGAGCTTGATCAGGATCGGAACCCGGCCAACCTATCCTTCTCTCTCAGCACCCCAGACACCATCCTCCCCAACGGCCAAAATCCCACACCTCCAAAAACGCAACCAAATCATCCCACTATTCCAATGCAACACTTGCCATACTCCAAACAATAATCCATTACTCATCCCCGAACCACAAAACTCTACAAATGACCACTTCGGCGACAACAACTATCCCATTTACATAGAGACAATTCCATTCTCCACCCAACCTATATCTTATACCTGTCAGACCAAGGAAAAAGATCTACTCATCAAAAACTTGGCTGAAGAGCTTAAGAAATTGACTAGCCAAATCCAAGGCGTCGAGGGAAGTAAAGGTAATTAAGGTTTGAACTATGAAGATCTCTGCGTACAACCAGATTTTGAACTGCCAGAGAGGTACAAATCTTCTAAGTTTGAGATGTTTGACGGTACAGGTGATCTGAGGGTCCATCTAAGAACATACTACAACAAGCTGGCCGGGGTAGGAAAAGACAAAAGGATCCGCATGAAGCTATTCATGAGGAGTCTGAAGGGAGATGCACTAACCTGGTACATCAGCCAGGATCGTAAGAAATGGTCAAATTGGGTAGGTATGGCTTCTATTTCGTCAGGTCCAGATTTAACACAAAAAATGCACTGAATGTATTCTACATTTAGAATCTGAAGAAGAAGCCTACAAAAACATTTTGCGAGTATGCTACTTGCTGGAGGTCGGAAGCTGCTAAGGTCATACTTGCCTTAAAGGATGATCAGATGAGCAAATTCTTTGTCCGGGCTCAGAAACCACAGTATTATGAACGTTTTATTGAAAATCATAAGTTTTCTGACATCATCATGCTGGGAGAGAGAATTGAAGAAGGTATCAAAAACGGCATGGTTACAAACTTTGAGGCATTGCAAGCTGCAAATAAGGTCTTGTAGTCTGGTGATGTGTCTAAGAAGAGAGATATAGGGGCCGTAATGGTTGCACAAAGGACCCAGTCTCCCCTAAAATACCAAACCTACCCTACACCTCCACTCATATATGAGTTAGCTCTAAGCTACCAAGCACCTTCCTACCAAGCCCCAGCACCAACCAATCAGTTACCTCTACCTACCATATATCAGCCTACCTCACCTAGATATTACCAATCTGCATATGTATACCAAGCCTACAATGCCCAACTATCTCATTAGCAATCACCCCACACACCAAAACTTTCCTAGGCCTGCCTCAAAACAATACACAACCATTTCCAAACCCATTGATAAGCTATATGAGAGACTCAAAATCGCCAGTTATGTCACCCCCATCCCTGCTTCAACCCTTGAGAACCCTTCTCAGCGGGTTAACCCAAACAAATCTTGCGCATACCATTTTGGCATGAAGGGACACACCATTAAAGGAAGCCGCTCTAAATGTTTGTAACAACCCTTTATCAGATCACAATTGCGCGGGTGTTTAGATGATTGAAATAGAGGATGATTGAGATCCTGAGGGATCCATCGGGTTGATCGCGGAAGGCGATGATACAAAGAAGCCAACAACTACTCTTAATCCCATCATGGTATAGATTCAACCATCTGAGGTCACAGAGGTAGACATATCCATCTTGAGTTCGAGGCAACACCGTCAACCAAAGCACCGTCATCGTTCGAGGTTACAATTTTACTACCCAAGGAACATGTCCTATTTGAAGTAAAGGTAGCTGCACTAATCATAGTGGCGGACCACTATGCTGTCATTTCAGACAAAAGCTATTCCTTGGGATTATACGGTCAAGGCTAGGAGGAAAGGCAAAGTCAGGTTCTAAGAGACTTGCAGCACAGGGTATGACAAGGATTGAAAGAGTCTATACCCTGGAGCACATAGCAGAGTCAAGTAAGCAAGCTTCCAACCGGTCGCTCATCATTGAAATAGGTCCAGATGACCTGTAGAGGAAGATAGAGGCTAAGGAGTATTCATTCATTGAACATCTAAACAAAACACCAACCCTGATATCTATTCTCTCCTTGTTGCAGAACTCCAAGACACACAAAAATGCTCTGTTGAAGGTGCTGAGTGAGGCATACATGCTAAGTAACATCACTAGTGGAAAAATAGCCAATATGGTGGACAAGTATTAGAAAGCCATAAAATCACTTTCTGTGAGGATGAGCTGCCGCTTGAAGGGTTGGGTCACAATAAAGCATTGTATATCACTATGCAATGTGAAGACTAATTTATCTCTAGGATCCTGATTGATGGGGATTCCAGCCTTAATATATGTCCATTGATAACACTCAAGAAGTTGGGTGAAGAACTGCACAAGATAAAAGAAGGAGCAATCAATGTGAATGCTTTGATGGGTCCCATAGGTCCAATATCTGTAAGATTAGCCTGTGTCTCCAAATGATACCAACTTGGCTCGAGGTTGACTTTCAAGTGATAGTTGTGCAGCATCCTACAACCTGATGTTTAGGGCACCCTTGGATTCATTCTGCGGGGGATGTGGCTTCGACACTGCATTAGGCCGTGAAATTTGAATGGAATCACTAGGAAGTGATCATTCACGGTGATGGCAGCAATCCTATACATAGTTGTCAGACTATTCCAGCAATAGGTGGAAGAAGAAAGTTAGGTAGAGAGACATACCACCACATTGAGTGAGTCAATGCTATAGACAAGGATAACTTGTGGGATAACAAAATTGAGAGTATAATGAATTTGAGTGGGTACGAATCGGGAAAGGGGCTTGGCAGAAAACTCTAGGGGATTTCTAAACCCATAAAGCTCAAGATGCACAGCAGTACTATTGGTCTAGGATACGAGTTCACTTAGAAAGAATTTAACAACCGATCGACACCATGGCGCGGTCCTTACTATCCGCTGGGACAACCAATACCACCTTTGGAGTAGACTTTCCAATAGGCTGGCATTATTTATTGGATAGACAAAGAGGAAGCACTTGCAGTGATGAAAAACTTGTTCTTAGAAGACAATGACATGGACTGCTATGTTGTTTTCGAGGAGGAGAGGGGGAAGGTTTTTCCATACAAGCTATGAGTAAAGGAGCATACCTCAACAATTGGACCATCATGACCACCAGAGCCCGGCGAGCCTCGGGGTAGCAAGGGTAAACAAGCATCATGCACTGTTTTTATTTTTACTAGATGATTTTTCTTTTCGCATTTTTTATTTCCCCTAATAAGAACTTCAATGTTCAAAACAGCTATGGAATTTATCAAAGATTTTCAATTTTTCTTATGAATCAACACCTTATTATTTTTTTGCTCATCACTTTACCTGCGCAATTTTACTATTACTTATCTTGATGAACTAATGACTGTGACATGCAATGAGACAACACAAAAAACAGACATTGACTCAGAAGAAGATGACATACCATGGGAGATCGTCAAAGAAGTTGAGAATTTTGAAAACACACCTAAGTCCAACCGGAACAAGACAAAAATTGTTATCCTAGGAGATGCAGAGAATGTTAAGGAAATACGAATCAGCGTTTATTTGTCGCCATCGAAAAAGAAGGTGTACATAAAATTTCTAAAGAAATATGAGGATATATTCGCCTGGTCATATGATGATAGGACTGGTGTAAGTATATCTATTGTGGCCCATAAACTGCCAACTAATCTGACATGTCCACTGCTAAAGTTGAAGCTTAGGAAGTTCAAGCCTAATATGAGTTTGAAAATCAAGAAAGAAGTCACTAAGCAAGTCAAAGCTAAATTTCTCAAGGTAGTTGAGTAATTTACATGGTTAGCCAACTTGTACCAGTACCAAAGAAGGATGAGAAGGTAAGAGTCTGTGTTGACTACCAGGATCTCAACCGGGCCAGTCAGAAAGACGACTTCCCCTTGCCAAATATACACATCTTGATCAACAATTGCGCCAAGCATGAGTTATAGTCTTTCGTTAATTGCTTTGCCGGTTATCATCAGATATGGATGGATGAAGAAGATGCTGAGAAAACGGCTTTCATTATGCCATGTTGAATGTATTGTTACAAGATGATTCCGATTGGCCTAAAGAATGGAGGGGCTACCTAGAAGAGGGCCATGACTACCATTTTTCAAGATATGATACACAAAGACATTGAAGTATATGTGGATGATGTTATTATCAAGTCCAAGAAGACCATTGATCACATGGAAGATTTGAGAAATTTCTTCAACATATTGTGAAGGTACAACCTAATACTGAATCCTGTGAGGTGTGCATTTAGGGTTCCCGTCAAAAAGTTGCTTGGGTTTATAATGAGCCGCCAAGGAATAGAATAGATCCATCAAGGGTCAAAGCCATTCAAGAACTCCCACCGCCAAAGAACAAGAAGGATGTGATGAGTTTCTTGGGAAGACTTAACTATATCAGTCGGTTCATAGCACAGTCCAAAGTTATCTGTGAACCAATCTTTAAGATGCTGAAGAATGACGCCACTACCAAATGGACCGATGATTTCCAAAAGGCCTTCAATAGAATCAAGGAATACCTGGAAACACCACCAGTCTTGGTCCCGCCTGATCCAGGTAATCACCTATTACTCTATATCATAATACTAGATGAGGCCTTCAGTTGCGTTTTCGGGTAGCATGATGAATCAAGGAGAAAGGAACATGCCATTTACTACCTCAGCAAGAAGTTCACTCCCAATGAAGCCCGGTATTCTCTTTTGGAATGCACCTGCTGTGCCTTGACTTGGGTTGCTCAGAAGTTCAGACATTACTTTTGTGCCTATACCACATATCTCATATCAAGGATGGACCCTTTAAAGTACATCTTTCAGAAACCCATGCCCACTGGGAAGCTAGCCATGTGACAAATACTACTAAGTGAATTCGATATTGTATAGATATCTTAGAAAGAGATCAATGGATAATCATTGGCAGACCACCTTGTTGAAAACCCCGTGGATGGAGAATATGAAACATTGAAAACATATTTTTTTGATGAAGAGGTACCGTTCATAGGAGAAGACATTGCAGAGTCCTTTAATGGTTGGAGAATGTTTTTTGATAGAGCAGCAAAATTCAAAAGAGTTGGTGTAGGAGAAATCTTAGTGTCAGAAACCAGTCAGTATTATTCGGAATCTGCCAAACTCAGGTTCCCGTGAACCAACAATATAGCCGAGTACAAAGCCTGCATCTTAGGGTTCAAGATGGCCATTGACATGAACATTCAAGAATTGCTAGTATTGGAGATTCAGACTTACTTATACATCAGGTACGAGAAGAATGGGCTACAAGGAACTCCAAGATACTAACGTTTCTGCATCATGTATAGGAGTTAAGAAAGTGGTTCATAAGGATAGAATTTTAAAATGTTCCAGGGTCCAGAACGAGTTCACTGATGCATTAGCTACCCTATCATATAACATCTAGACAAGAATTTCACTAATCCCATTCCAGTAAGGATCCATGATCAGACAACTTATTATGCACATGTTGAAGAAGAAGCATACGGAAAGCCTTAGTTTTATGATATCAAGGAATATTTGGAAAAAGAAGAGTACCCGGAGCTTGCCAATCATACTCAGTAATACACACTGGGAGATTACCTAATAACTTCTTCCACAGTGGAGGAATCACGTATAATTGGAATCCTGATTTGGGATTACTGAGGTGTGTCAACGCAAAGGAAGCATCCAAGCTGCTAGAGGAAATTCATGCTGGGATTTGTCGTCCATATATGGACGGTTTTGTCCTAGCAAAGAAGATACTCCAGGTTGGTTAATTTTGGATGACTATGGAAACAGACTGCATCCAGTATGTCCGAAAAAGCCATCACAGTCATATACATGCAAACATGATAAAGGTACCCCCGAGCAAGCTTAACACAACAAGCTCACCATGGTCGTTCCACCCGGGAATGAATGTTATTGGACCAATTGAACTTGTTGCTTCCAACGTACACAGGTTCATTCTAGTGGCAATTGACTACTTTACCAAATAGGTTGAAGCAGGATCTTATAGAGCGATGACTAAGAAGGTCGTGGCAGACTTTGTCCGCGGCTGCATTGTTTGCTGATTCGGGATTCTAGAATCAATCATTACTGATAATGGATTGAATCTTATCATCGACTTGATGCTATGTGTGAAACATTCAAGATCAAACACAAGAATTCTACAGCCTACAGGCTCAAATGAACGGAGTTTTAAAAGCTACCTACAAGAATATCAAGAAAATATTAAGGAAAATGATAGAGAGCCATAAATAGTGGCACAAAAAGTTATCATTTTCTCTGCTAGGGTACCACACCACAATCTGCATATCAACTGGGGTAACCCCCTATATGCTGGTTTATGGTATAGAACCGTCATTCTCGTCAAAGTAGAACTTCCTTCCTTAAGGATCATACAGGAAGCTGAGCTTAGCCATGCATAACGGGTGAAGAGTCGTTACGAGAAACTCTTTTATAGATGGGAAACGAATGAACGTAGTGTGTCATTGTCAACTTTATCAGAACAAAATGTACAGAGCCTTCAACAAGAAAGTCAAGCCGAGGCAATTCACACCGGGGCAGCTAGTAATAAAGAAAATTTTTCTGCATCAAGATGAAGCCAAAGGGAAGTTCTCTCCCAACTGGCAGGGTCGATTCATCACTCACCGGGTTTTGAAAGGAGGAGCCCTCATACTTGCAGAAATGAACGGAGAGATCTGGCCAAAGGCGATCAATTTAGATGCAATCAAGTGTTACTATATGTAATTTCCATGTTTTCCCTATAAGATGTAAATTGAACTATGTCTGACCTAATTCCCGTTTAAGAGGGGATACGTAAGCAACTTTATGGGTTCGTTCACAATTAAATATAATTTTCATTGCCCCAAAAAATTGGAAACTGGGGAAGAATTATGAGGAGAACCCTCAAAATTCTAAAGTAATTTCATCCAATCGTCGCACGAGTAGCAGTTAGAAAAGTCGACCCATCAAACTGGGGCAGAATTTTGAGGAGGTCGCTCAAAATTCTGTACCGGGAGAAGTTGCAAAGTTTCAAACCGCGTCATAGTAGTCGGTTCATGTAACAATTATTTTAATTATATGTTTATGTTATACTCTTACGAAATCATACATGATTTTTATCAAAACTGCTTTGTTTAGCAACGCTACCCCAATGATACATACAGGTCAAAGACGAGCAGAGCCAGTAGGGATACGAACTAACCTTTTCCCCTTTAAAGAACTCATGATTTTTCTTTGGATGCAAGCACCAAGATTACAAAATCATTGAATGCATTGTACGTACGTACAACCAACATTATTCGAGAACACGATTCTCCAAACCATTTCACTTACTGACATATGCTATCAGCATACGCCCATAATGTTCCACACATCACAATGCTCCAAGAAATCACCTCGTCGCAACCTGCTACCAACTAAGAAAATCTACTGCCATTTGCTATTTTATTTCTTGCATATGGCTGCCATTTTTCTTCCGAGGTTAACCACTACCTTTATATACATTTACATTGCATAAGGCTACCATTCTGCCGTCCAACTTGCATAAGGCTACCATTTTTCCTTCCCACTTGCATAAGGCTACCATTCTGCCTTCGACTTGCATAAGGCTACTATTTTTCCTTCCGAGGTTAAGCTCTACCTCTATCTGCATTTGCATTGCATAAGGCTACCATTATGCCTTCCAAGACTAAACATTGTCTCCATCCATATTGTATGGCTGAAAGATCGGCACATTGCACGGCTGAAAGATCGCCATATTGCACGGCTGAAAGATCGTCACATTGCACAGCTGAAAGATAACCACGTTGCACGGCTAAAAGATTGCCACGTTGCATGGCTGAAAGATTGCCACATTGCATGAATGAAAGATCACCCATTGCACGGCTGAAAGATCGCCACATCATACGACTGAAAGATTGCCACATCGCACGGCTGAAACATCGCCACATTACACGGCTGAAAGATTGCCATATGCTATCATATTCACGAGCTAAAACATTTCCAAATTATCCAAAGGCATCATCACTCGGAGGCACCATCTTCATAGGCCGAGAACACCATGTCATGGCCTGAGGATCCCTTTCAATCTTTTGCATATCATTATTCAAAGGAACCATGGTTCAAAGGCACCATTTTCATAGACCGAGAGCATCATTTCATAGCCTGCAAATCCTTTATTATTCATGGCCCAGGAAATCATGGTCTAAAGATGTCATCATAACCGTCCGAAGACAACACTCATGGTCCAATGGAAATTTGCATCATGTTTAAATTTGCGCAAAATATATGCTTGTATTACTTATTTGCAGGCAAATCGGCAAGCAACAGCCATCACAGTAGGAGCATTTTCGCTTTAGTGCCTGCAACCTTTTAAAACCTGACCACTATCGTAAGCTTTGTACTCACACCGACACGTTGTGTTCGTTCTTGGAAAGTACCTGTCGGCATACTTCGCCGACGAATCCTTGAACTACATATGGCCTGATTCCTATCAAATCAGGGATACATAGGCAGCTCAAAATCCAAGTCACAATCTATCTTCTTCAAACTGATTCGTCCAATCAAAATTTGGCCATCATATCTTTACCCGATAACTCTTTCATCTTTTTCGGGTAAAGATGAACAGTTGTTGATATCCAACTTTTCCCTATGTATATTTTTAGTATGCAAATTATATTCAAATAGCATATGAATGTATATATTGGCATATCCACATATCAAATTATTATTATTTTCCTTAATTTTTTAAAGATTTTTAACAAATTTATTTCGCTATTTTATTCATAAAAGACCAATAATAATTACCAATATTATTATTTTTTGGTGATTCATTTATTGTATCATCATATTTATACTAAACTATATATGAGATAATTTTTCATATTTTTACAAATTCATTTGATATTCTTTAAGCTAGATTGCATATAATTGCAATGTTAGCCCCTTTTAAGATTTAATTGTGTTTATAATTATAAAAATTAAGTCTAGTGTTTTTTTAAATTGATAATTTTATGTTATAAACCATTTTAGCACTTTTAATTTATTTCAATAATTTAATTTACTATTTCTTATAAAATAAATGGGAAATATGGCTATTTAAAATCTAACCAGATTTCATTTTAATTGTAGACCAATTCTACCCCAATTTAAACCCAATTATCCCCAGCCCAATTCCTACTCGTACCCGACCCTCAATCTAATTAAATTTACCCATACTTAGATCTTCACCTATCCATGTTAATCCCAATCGTTAATCACTTAGATCAACGGCTCCTGTTCCTCCCTTCCTAATTAAACTGAAAAGACCCCATCCAAACCCTCTCGTTGTTCACCATACGCCGCCTTTGAAATTTATTCTCTCCCAAATCCTCTTTACAATACCCCCAAACCCTAGCAGCCGCCACCTTAATTCGCCCTAACCTATGGCTTATCAAGGTCATCGAAGACCTCTACTAGCCTTCCATGGCTCCTTTGTGTTTGTCCTTATGATTTCAAGGCTAGACTATGAAGGATTATGGTCCATCCGTTTCTTGATTTTAGTTCATGGCCCTTCTTCAGTCTTCTTTAATTTTCTCCAGCCAGCTATGGCCATTCGAGTCAAATCTTTGACGCTCCTGATTAGATCGATAGCTTTCAAGGCATTTCTCATTGCTTTTAAGTTTTTCCTGAAACTCTAATCTCTAAGGTTCTTTCGATTTCTTTCAGACATGCTTCAGACCTATGCTTGCTTTGAACTTCTATGCATTTTCACAAAGTTCTTTAAAACTTTTCTTTCAAAACTCTATATCTTTTTCAATTAGGGTTTTCTTGTGACATTATTCCAAATCTCGACTCTGATTTTTTGACATCCTTTGCTATGTTTACTCGTATTGTTCTGCTATCCGAGTTTGCATGATAAAAGCCCTAGTTTCTTTTGGTTGTTTGTTAGATGAATGCTTTTGTAGTTGATTTTTTTTTTGATTTGTTTGTTTATCATCTTTTAAACACAACTATCGTTGAAAAACCTTATGTCTTTGGGTTTGAAATGGTTCGTTTAAATAATTGACTCAATTTGAAGTTTGTTGTTTCAGAACCTCTTTCTCCTTTATATGATTTCTTTGATTCTGAGTTTCTATTATTTTCAAAACTTGACTATGATTGAAATCCTAAATTTGTTTCAAAAGGGTTTCCTTACTTGCTGCTGTAAGACCTTCTCATGCTTTTGATACTCTATGCTTTCTTCACTACTGATCCAACACGACTTGACCTATTGGGCTATCATGTTTCGAGTGTTGCTATCTACTAAATTTTTTCGTGCTACTATTGCATGCTATTTCTTTTGCCAATAAGTTTGGCCTCGTATATATAGTGTTCGTGTACTCTATTTATATTTTGAGATTCCCTCTTTGAGTGATCTTGAATCTTGTGACTGATTTCAAACTCTCCCTTTGTGAAAACCTGATTTCACTCTTCTACTAAGGTTAATTGATTCATTTCCTTGATTTGCTTTACTAAATCCCTTCCCAATATAAATATGTTTCTGTATTTAGGCTTGATTACTTTCTCAATTGTTTTACTACTTATTTTATGGCAACTATTAGTTCGATTACAAATTAATTTCTTCCCATATTATGAACCTATCATCGTTCGTTAGGCAATTAATCCCTTATTTAAAGGCAATCACTTGTATAATAGATCGTTAATTACGATTGTTTCCATGTTTGTAGCGTATTACTTATCTTTAACTCGTTTTCAAAAAGCTGTAAATACACTACTTCTCTTCTTTAACAAGCCACGAACTACTGGAGTTCAGAACACACACTTCACTCTAAAAATTCTCTCTCTCTCTCTCTCTCTCTCTCTCTCTCTATCTATCTCTCTCTTAGCTCTGTTATTACTTGTGTTGCTGTCTTACCTAGTCAGCTGAAAGCCAAGGCTACGTTGTGGAAAATTTGTTTACTTACTTTCTACATTTTCTTCTTTACTGGTATGTTCTAATTAATCTTTAGCATCAACAAAAACATTTTTATTTAGTATTTCCTCACTCTTGCATGCTCCCTACTTGTGTTTAATCAAATTTCATTCCTAAGCATGCGATAATGTGCTCCCACCCGTTTTATTTCTTCTGAATTTATATTTCCTTTATATATCAACTCTATCAGTCACTTATGAATCCCAAACCCTACATCCCTTATGCTTTTGGTATTCAAACCTGATTCCTTGGGATCATAACCTCTATATGCTATGTGTTTTGGCTGGTTTATGGGCATGCTAGCTTCACTTATTATTGTGCATGTCCATACGTGACCCTGATCTGCAATGTATTCCCATTCCTCTGTCCTTTTGTGCACTTGCTGATACTGCATAATTTTAGCTACTGCTTTCAGACCACCGTTATCCCTTAATGCTCTTAATTAAGTTCTAAACAACTTTCTGCTCCTGCATTTCCTCTCTATTCTCTTAGGCTTAGGTTCTTCCTCTCTTGTGTGAGACCTGCTTTAAGACCCATGAGCTCCTTTTGATTTGCAAGCAAAAGAGATGGCCCTTTCACACTACACTTATCTCTATGTTGTTATGCAACTTAGGTCTAAGCATTATCCCGGGTCCTTTGAGACTCTTAGGGAACTTTGACACACCCAGGTCTCAGAAAATCTTTGAAATCAATGGCATTGGCAATGATACGGTTCATTGCATATCTTAGATAGGAAGTCAAATCATGCTTTCCAATGGTTGTAGCTTTTTCTTTCATTCTTTCTTTCGTAATTCAGTATTTCTGGTTTGTAATAGTTGTAATAAACACTTGGGTTGGCTAGTGAAAAAGGGTTGGGTAATTATGCATGCTCAAGGGTAGAAATCATGCCTATAAGATTTGTTGTTTAAATTCTACAGGTTTTATGTTCAAGTTGCGTTCAGAAACCATGTCTATAAGACTGATTTTAATTCTACATGTTCAAGTTGCATTTAGAAACCATGTCTATAGGACTAATTTGAAATCCTGCATGTTGAATTTTACATCTTGATAACCTGCCTATATGAATTATCTAAATTTCTGCATGTTTGTCACTATTTAGATATCATACTCTTAGGGTCCAATTGGTTATAATATAACATCATGTTTAAATCAGTGTAATATAGATAAATCATGCCTATATGAATTCCTATCTAAAAATCCTACCCATTTCCATTGTCTACTAGATATTATGCCTATAGGGTTTAACATTATTCATTTAGATACTATGCCAATAAGGGTTAAAACCATTCATTTAGACATAATGTCTATAAAGGTTTAAAATCAGCAATTAGATATCATGTTTATAGGGGTGTAAAATCAGTAACCCTAGATATCATGCTCATAGGAATAAAAATCAGCGGTAGTGGATACTATCATCTGTAGAAACTCAAACTAGTTTAATTTAAAATCAGTCTATTCTGAACCAGTTATTAAGTAGTTCAATATCGTTTTATTAATGCGATTTAGCAAGCATGCCAATAAGATTTCAAATTATTCGTTTTAAATGGTTACTACTTTGCCGCATTCAGAATCAGCAATAAATACCATGTTTCTAATGGTATCACCTAAACATAATAACAATAAAATTAAATTTGCCTATTTTAATTAGTAACTGCTCCAACCAAGGCAGGCCTGATTTGGGCTTCCTTTTTGAGGTATCTGATGAATTCGGCTCTTACTCAAAATCCACTATTTTAGGACTTCTAAAAAATTCAGACTTTTGTTTTGTTTGAGTCATGCTATCTAATTGCTTTGCTTGAGGAGATGTACCTGAGCCTTCGCTATTTATGTGCTTCCCCATATTGTGCAATCCTAAATGTTTTGTATTTCGCCTTATATTTTTCACCTTTGAAACCCCAAGTCAGCATAATATCTCTCCCTTTAAGAATAGTAGTCCTAAGTGTCTCCGAGATTAATAGGAATAGGGCGGGTAATATCATGCAATAGTGGTCGAGACCAATCCACGCTTTAGTACCTTAAATAGGGTGGGAAATGGTAGATATGGATATGATGGCTGGTGTGCTAGTACCACGTGTAGCCCCTCTCTTGAGGAGTGACTACTAGGCATTACATTGATTTGATCCATATTATAGATAAACCCAGGACCCATTTCCTTTATTGCCTTTTCTTTTTTAAGCATTGTAACTCCTTTTTTTTTAAATCAACCCTTTTTAATTGCTCTTTCAATCTTTGTCTACTTTCAAATCATTGTGTATTAAAATACCTTCTTATTTGAGCCTTATCTGTTTATATCTTGATTGCAGCCTAAATTCAAAAAGAACTATCTGGCCGAGAACCACACTAGTGGATTTTGAGGCGTGCCAAACACCTTTCCCTTAGGATAATTTCAAGCCCTTACCCTATCTTTGGTTATCAAACAATCTTAAAAATAAACCTTTTTAGTGTCCTAATGCACCATGAATCAATATGTGGCAACTCTTCACAAATCAAAAACTCAGTTCCCAAAAGGAACGATTTTTTTTATACCTAAAATATCATGAACCTGATTCTCCCAACGCGAGGAGGGAAAAAAGGAGGCACGATAGATACAAAGGTGATTGTTCACACCGACCATGCGGTGCTTTGGTACTTGATGAGCAAGAAATATTCTAAGGCAAGGTTGATGCGGTGGGTGCTTCTATTGCAAGTGTTTGATCTAGAGATTTACGACCATAAAGGTAGTGAAAATCAAGTGGCGGACCAGTTGTCCCGATTGGAGAAGGAGGGGAGGCCACATGACGGCCTTGAGATCTATGATTCCTTCACTGACAAGAATTTTCTAGACATTTTAATGACCAAAATGCCATGGTTTGCTGACTTAGCGAACTATATTGTAATTAGCATTGTACTGAATGAGTTCACTTCAAACCAAAGGAAGAAATACAAACAAGATTTCCTTGACTATTATTGGGATGACTCACATCTTTTCCAGATATATACCGATAGTGTGATTCAATGATGTGTGCCAGAGGAAGAACAAATGGGAATTCTTGAGGCTTTACACTCTTCACCGTATGGTGGTCACTGAGGGGGGAGTGAGAACGGCAACAAAAAGTGTTGGGTTGTGGATTCTATTGCCCTGCTCTTTTCAAGGACTCTAATGATCTAGTCAAGCATTGTGATGAATGTAAAAGGGCCGGTGGGATTTCTAAGAAGAATGAGATGCCCCTCACCACCATCTTGGAAATTGATATCTTTGATGTTTCGGGTATTGATTTCATGGGAACATTAGTGAGATCTTGTGGGAATTCTATATTTTGGTAGTTGTGGACTATGTGTCAAAATAGGTTGAAGTCGTGTCTTTACCCAACAACGAAGCTCAAAGTGTGGTGGCATTTTTGAAGAAGAAAATCTTTACCAGATTCAGTACTTCTAGGGATATTATTAATGATGGGGGTTTGTATTATTGCAACAAGGCTTTTGATACCTTACTTACCAATTATGGTTTCACTCACAAAGTCTTGACCCCCTACCATCCTCAAGCAAGCAGACAAGTTAAAATCTCTAATTGGGAGATCAAGAGTATTTTGTCAAAGATTGTGAATGCCAACCAGATGGGATTGGTCAAGAAAACTTGATGATGCTCTTTGGACTTATAAGACAACTTTCAAAACACCGATTGGGATGTCTCCAGATTGATTGGTATTTGGGCAGGCGTGTCATCGTTCACTGGAACTTGACCATGAGGTCATGTGGGTTTGAAGAAGTTGAACCTTAAGTGTGATATTGCCACAAACATAAGGGTGGCACAATTGAACTAGCATGATAAATTTCAGTATCATGCCTACACAAGTTCGTTCCTTTACAAGGAGAAGAAGAAGTACCTCCATGACAAGTACAACAATAACAAGGAGTTTAAAGAAGGTGATAACTCGTGATATTCTTCAATTCCTGGACACGGATGTTTCTAGGCAAGTTGAAGTCTAAATGGAGTGGTCCATTTGAAGTGGTGAATGTAAACCCCTTTAATGCTTTGGATTTGACAAACAAGAACGACGAGGTGTTTAGAGTCAATGGGAACCAGGTTAAATATTATCATGGCAAGGTTGATGATGGCCACATTGTGGCAGTTCTTCATTTCAAATGATTCGTAATCTGCATTGTGCCACGACGTTAAATTAGGCGCTTCTTGGGAGGCATCCCATGCGTTGATTTTCTCTTTTTCTTGGTAATGTTAAAATATGTTCATATATCAAAGTCGTCAAGTATCTTTACAAATATATTTGTAAAGGGAATGACAAAATATCATTTTCTGTACACAATAACACAACTATAGAAATAGATAAAATAAAAGAATATTGATCAGCTAAATGGGTGTCACATCCTGAAGCTATATGGTGTTTATTTCTTCTTTAGATTAGATAGGATTTGTTTTGTTTTAACTAGTTTTGAAGTGTATCAGTAGTAGGTGTGCATTGCAGGGACTATGAAAAAAAAATTTCCTAAGTGTCATAAAAGTGCAGATTGCACCAGAATTATGCAAATCGCATTATCAATGTGCGGCTGCGAATTCCATGTGTGGTCGCATAGCTGGAAGACCAAAACTTCATGTTCTATGAAGATTGGCTTGTCAAATTTCATTAATAATTTATGGGCATTTACAAAATTGTTCGGTCTGCATAAATTCTATGACCGCACTCACTTTTGTGCGGACTGCAAAGCTTCTTCACAAGGCAAGGTAAAGAGTGTGGTCCACACTCAAAATTGTGCAGCCGCACTCAAGTAAGTTTTGCACCGACTAGGTCAACCTACAAATAGGACTTCCATGGACTATTCACACTATAAGCTCTCTAACTTCTTGATACCTAATAAAACAGAGTGCATATCCCATTAGTTCTAAATCTTCCCTCATTTCATCAAGTTAGCTTCTCACATGCATCAGTCACTACTGGTATATTCAATCCATGTTAAATTTTTGTTAATTCTTCATAATTTTTATTTTTTTAGTTATTTTAAGGCCTAAAAATGTCAAATGTACTTAATATATGCTTCAAAATCATGTGGGTAGCTTTGTATATGTTCATTAGGGTCTGATAGATCACTAATCTTGTTAGTTTGTGCAAACCATATCTTATTTGTGAAAATTGCATGAACCCTAGCATACTGCCACGTGAAATTCAAATTATGCAGCCGCACACACTATTGTGCGGCAAAATATTCTCTAAGTTAGGGCATCTGTATTGATATTTTATACATCAATACCACACAAGAGAGGGGGGTTGATTTGTGTGGTACCGCTTAAACTACTTATGAAGGACCTGGTTCTTCTATGTGTTCCATCTGCTACTAGAGCAGTATAATAAATACGGAAAATAAAGGACATAGATATTTTACGTGGAAAACACATGGCTCAAAAGGTGAAAAAATCACAAGCTACTGCTCAGTAGGATTTTCCCCAACACTTCACTAAATCACTGAGCAAAAATAGCATTTACAAAACTCTTTGCAAACCTAAGAAGTACCTCTCATCTCGTTGTGGTAGCCAACCTCTAACTGTTGCGACAACTTTAAGTTAACTCTAACTTGAACACTCTAGGTATCTAATACAATTGCTTCTATGAAAGCCAAAAGGTAGAATATGAAAACACCTACTATAATTGAACTAGAAATAAAGAAAGACACATAAAACTCTTGATTGAGCTGGTTCTTCAATCTGATTCAGGTAGCTTCAGGTTTGTACACTTGAATTACACACGAACTGCTTGTATAAAAGTCTTGCTATTTTTCTCTCAATTCACGTTTAATTTCTACGTTTTTGTGCAACACTTTTAATGTGAGAACATCCTGCAATTTATAGAATTAGTAAATGAAGAAATAATTAGAGTTCTGATACAACTCTTCCTTGGTGGAAGAGTTCTAGTTGATTTCAGCTTCTAACTTCTTTTCTATCTTAGATAGTGTTCTTTTTTATTAAGGACTTCTTTCCCTTATCAATTAAGCAACCTTTTTGATCAAGAGATATTAAATACAATAAGTTAAGCTTATCTCCTTCACGTGCAACCCACATGCTCGAATCTGCCCATTTTTGTGCACCTGAGTGATGGACCTTGTTCATCATGAGTTTCTTTGTCAGCCATCAAAACAAACCTTTACTTGGGCCAACAAATTCTCCCTTTTTGATGGTGAAAAACTCTGTGCATTTAATAAGCTTAGGCCCTGTTTCAGCTCAGCTCAATATCAACAAAATATTAGAAATATTTTTCTTTTTTATCACTTATCATCAAGGACTAGGTACATTAGGTTATAAACATCCCTGTATAAAGTGTAAACATCACTTGTTTAAACTAGAACATTTTTTCCCTTTTGGCATCGCAAAAAGTTGCATAAAAAATGTGAGATAACCAGATTTTAAAGTTTAATCATGGCTACTAGGGATACTTCAAATGCAAACATGGATTAATCATCATCGATCAAACTAAAAATTTCAACTATCAAAGAAATATAAACAAACAGTTAGAGCAAAACAGTAAATGTCATTTATGATTGATAAGATTCTACCACAAAGCATAAGAAGAAATAAAAATACTGAAAATATGAGCAAAAGATACGAAACGTCCTAAACTGGGTCACTGGTTGATCTACACTAGGCTAGGATTTAAGGCTTGGAAGAGGTAAGGGCTAGGTTATTTTCTTGGAGAAGTTTTAGCATGTGTTGAAGAATTCCATCATTCTTTTCCCTTTCCCTTTCAAGTTCATTTCTGAGAACATCTCTCTCGGATTCTACCTCAACGAATCATGTCTTCAGCCTTGCTATCTTAATATCCTTTGCCTCACTCTCCTGTATTAAGACTCTGACTTTGCTATTGATAGGTGTCTTTTTATATGAACGAGGTTTATTAGGAAGGACATTGACTTCATAATCGCAAGCAAGTAGAATTTATTAGTAGATTTTATTAGTGAGTCTTCATATTTTTAGGATTCTTCTTCCCTACCTGCTTTAAATTGCTTGTTTATTTTCTTGATCTTCTCTCCTTCAGCGAAAATATTATGAGCTATCATTTTACTCTAATTTTCTTATAGATTGGTGTGGTTGAAGTTGAAGGTGTGGAAATGGTTTCCTTTGGTGGTGATGAAGACGTGTTTCACATATCTAGGCTAGGGTATGGAAGAAAAGAGAATTAGATTATGTCTGGAATATGAAAGAAGAATGAGAGTTTCTGATGGATTGAGAGAGATAAGGTAAGGAATACACTAAAGCTGATCAATATACAGGGAATAATTGATGGAGTAACTACAGCTTTTCAAACTCTTAGAAGTTTAATCAAACTGAAATTCAGTTTTGAAGAGATGTTGGAGTGTATCCCTCTATAATCTAGGTACTTCCATTCGGTTGGATCTCTTTTGAACGGGACTGGTTCACTTGTAACAGATAAGTCCAAAAGGAGTTTGGTATTTGGTAGGACTCTGCTCATGATCCAAATATAGTTAGTTCAAATAATGCAGAGTGCAGAAAACATATTGTATTACCTTAATGAACCAAGTTTTACTAACGATTCTTTTGTGTGAGTTTAAATTTTCAAAAATAGAGAAAATAACATTAGAGATTAAGGAGTCATTTTAACACATGGAACGAGAGTATACTATGGAAAGTATGAGATTGAGCAAGATTTAATCTAATTATACACAATTTACAAACTTTCTAACCAAGTGTTTTCTTTCATAATTTTTTTGTTTAACCTTGAACTGATCCTTTTAGGTGATCTTAATCATCCCTAATTCCTACCTGTTCCTCCCAAAGTGATCTCTACTTAAGGATTTTGTGAAGATGTTTGCAATTTGCTTGTCAGTAGCACAAAACTCCATAATGATCAAATCTTTCTCATAGTTGTCCCAAAAAATAGTGTCTAACATCTATGTACTTAGTTCTCTTATGATGAATCGGATTTCTTAGTCATACTAATAGCACTAGTGTTATCAAAAAAAAAAAAAAAATAGGGATGCAACCAACATCAATACCAAAGTCCATCAACTGCTATTTGATCCACAACAATTGAGCACAGTTATGAAGCAACAACAACATACTTAGCTTCAGTAGTAGATAAGGCCACTAAAATTTTCTTTTTAGTAGCCCATGATACAAGACATGAACCAAGGAAGCATGTCATACTTGAGGTGCTCTTCCTATCCACTAGGAAACCTGCATAATTAGCTCAGCATATCCCACTAGGTTAAATTACTACCTCAAAGGCAAAGGTCAGTGGTGTCTTTCAAGTATCTCAATATTCTCATTACATTAATCAAGTGGGACTACTTTGGATTTGCTTGAAATCGAGCATAAACGCCTACACTGCACACAATGTCAGGTCAGCTAGTAGTGAGATATAAAAAAGAACCAATCATTCCCCTATACAACTTCTGATCAACAGATGAACCAGGTTAATCTATATCCAATTTCATGGATGTTGCAATAGGTGTGTTAATTTCTTTAGATGTTCCTTCCTAGTTTTGTTATTGAGGAATAGGTCCATGGACATGTTCCCTCGAGGTTTGAGGATCAGTTCCTCTTTAGTCAGTTCCCCCTGTCATGTTGCCCTAGGTAGAAGAGCATGTTCCATCACCTGTTCGTTCTTCTATTGCAGCCTCTGTCTGGGCTGTGATTTCATTTAAATTTCTTACCAACCCAATTTCTTCATCTTCATGTTCCTTTATCAGAAAGAGTGTTAGTTTCATCAAAAATCATATGTACACTTTCTGTTACACACATAGTTTTTTTATTATTGATCTTATAAGCTTTACTGTGTAAAGAATATACCAAGAATACTCCCTTATCCCTTCTGGGATCATTTTTAACTAGGGAATGTTTTTCTCTATTGCGAACAAAGTACTTGCATCTAATTTCTCTAAGATGGAATATATTTAGCTTTCTCCCTTTAACTGACTCATTGGAAATCTTCTTACAAGAAGTCTAGTCATACAACTATTTATGATGTAGCATGCAAAAATTTAGCAAACTTAGCATTTTCAAATTTAGTTCCATGATTAGACCTAATTGATGCAAGTTGATTAACTAGTTATTTCCGAGTTTTTCTACAAAAGAAGTAAACATGTCAAATGCTTCATCTTTAGATGTTAAAAACAATGTCCAAGTAAACCTAGATTAATCATCAATAAGCACCATCACATATCTTTTACCACCTTTATTTAATGTTCTCATTGGACCATAGAGATCCGGATGGACTAGTTCCATCTTTCTAGAGGTGCTTACCACTTTCTTGCTTTTAAAAGAGGATCTCACCTGCTTTCCCCTTGCACAAGCCTCACAAACTTCATCTTTCTTGAACTTGATGTTAGGCAGCCCTATCACCAGGTCCTTGGAGACTAATTTGTTGAGTTGACTCAGACTTGCATGTCCAAGTCTCTCATGCCAAAGGAGGGGATCATTGTCCAACACACTTAAGCAAGTGAGTTCATTTTCTAAAAGTGTGGATTAATCTAAAATGTATGTATTGTTTACTCCTTTTTTTCTGCAAAATAATCTTGTTAGTAGTAAGATTAATCACAAAATATTTGGTATAGGTGAATGCTATCAAGTTACCTCTATCACATAATTTTAATACACTGATTAGACTGTAATTTCTGCCATCTATCAAGTAGACATTCTCAATAGAGTGAGAATCAGTATTACCTACCTTTCCAACCCCCTTGATCTACCTTTCTTCCCATTTCCAAAGGAGACATTACCTTCTTTGAGGTCCTCAAATGAATGGAATTGGTTCATACTTACTGTCATATGCTTTGAACAACCACTATCCATTTATCATATTTGGCTGCTCCCCTTTCACTTGGACCCACAAAAGGAAATTAGGGTTTAAGCTTAGGAAGCCAAACTAGTTTAGGTCCCTTTCTATAGGCAAAAGGGTGAATCAGATTCTTTTTAGCCCAACCAGGCAGCATATTTCTCCCTTGAACAAATTCTTTATCCTTTTGACTAGACTTTTCTTTTGCAATACATTCAGATTTATAGTGACTAATTTTACCGTAGTGTATGCAAATTATGCTCTCAAAAATTGTAAGGTACTTGCTTTTAGGGTCCCACTTAGGTGCCGGGGTCCTATAGCCAAGTCCTCTCTTGTTGCTACTATGGTGCTCTTGTAGCCAGGATAGTGCATCAGAGAATTTATTCCATTTGCAAGTTCTATCTTGTTCATGCTTCACCTTGACTAGATCTTCTTTTATGTCTCTTATTTTTTCATCTCTTTTGTACAACTCATCTTTCATTTTTTCTAGTTTTTCTTTTAAAGTGAGTTCTGTGTGATCAACTTTCTTTTTACCTGTTCTTAATTTCAGTTTTAGATTTTTATATCTAAGCTCTAGGACAGTGGTGTCAAGTTCTTCAACTCAACATTTTTACTATCGCATTCACTAGCCCTAAGTTTCAGGTTTTGCTCTTAGCTTTCAGAATCACACATTCCTTAGACAATTGTTCCTTTTCATTGTTTATAAGCTCAAATTCATCAATGAAATCTAGAAGTAACTCAAATAACCTTTCTTTATACAAAATATTAATCTTGTCTTTGAGATGAATTATACTCACCTCAGATTCCTCATCGGATTCTTCAATTGGCATAAGTGTTTGTTCATCTCTATCTTCACCCTCTAAGTCCTCATTTGAGCTTTCTTCCCAAGCAGCAACCATAGCCTTTAATGATACTTTGTTCTTCTAGGGTTGAACTTATTCCTTCTTCCTGTTTCTTTATTCAGCTCTTTCCCTTTTTCCATTCAATTTCCCATTGAGGGCAGTTTTTTATATGGTGATCAGTCTTCCCACACTTGTAACAACCCTCATTGGTTTGTTTTTCAGGAACACTTGGTTTGCCATAGCTTCCACTTCTTGAAGGACCATTTCCTCTCATTAGGTACTTTTTGAAGTCCTTTGTGATCATGGTTATTTCATTCTCCTCTAGATCAGCACCTTCAGTGATTATGAATGCCAGGCTCCTTTCCTTCTTGGGTGC
This sequence comes from Nicotiana benthamiana, assembly GCA_034376525.1. NCBI lineage: Eukaryota > Viridiplantae > Streptophyta > Magnoliopsida > Solanales > Solanaceae > Nicotiana > Nicotiana benthamiana. The sequence goes on from CM067324.1 coordinate 112,627,246, forward strand.
ATCCATCTTCATGGGTTTCCTTCTAAGTTCATTGGCTGTGAGATTTCCAATTAGCTCATCTAACTTAAGAGTGGAAATGTTCTTTGATTCCTTAATAGCAGTGATTTTGCTTTCCCAAGAGACTGGCAGAATCCTTGTCAAAATCTACTCAACTTTGTCTTCTTCAAGAATAACCCTTCCAAGAGACTTAAGTTCATTTGTCAGTATGGTGAACTTCATGAAGTCCTTTCTATTATTCATATAGTGAGATTGTGTGGTAAACAATGAAGGGTGATGTCATGCACATTTCTATTATTAACCTAGTGAAGTTGAGAGTAAAAGTACGAAAGTATGTCGTGCATTTTCCGTTTGATTTACTTACTTTTATTACGAATTCAAGGTGTACTAGCTGTTTACATTCCTCTAATGCTCTAGTTCTTTATTTTGATACACTCTTAGCATGTTTCCCCTCCCATCAATATCTGCTCTGCTTCTATTGATTTTTATTTATTTTAGTATATTGTTTAACTGTACAGGTTTATGTATTCGTCTTGTCCTAGCCTCGTCACTACTTCGCCGATGTTAGGCTTGACACTTACCAGTACATGGGGTCGGTTGTACTGACACTGCATTCTGCACTTTTTGTGCAGATTCTAGTACTAGACTATGTTGACCCGAGTTGAGTTGCTGCCTTCAGACCCACAGGAGACCCAAGGTAGATCTGTCGGCATTCGCATACCCTGGAATTCCCTTTTAGTTATTCCAGTTTATTGTTTCTTTTAATTCAAAGATAGTTGTCCTTTCTTTCAGCTAGTATTTGTAGTGATTCTTAGAAATTTGTGAATTATGACACTAATTTCTAGGTAGTTGAGTAAAAGTACTTGGGTTATTATGAAATCCTGCACTCTTTTAATTTGTTTTTTCTTGATTTGGTCAATAGTTAGCATATTAAATCTTTAATTGTCAGCTTGCGTAGCATCCGAAACGTGAGGTGGCATCACCGTCCCGACGGTGGGAAATATGGATCATGACAGTAATAGATCATGTACACAGTTTGAGAAGCCTTGGATTTCAGCTTGAATAACTGGATTACCTATTTGTCTAGCCGGATGAAGAACTGCATTGAAGTCTCTAGCAATTAGCCAAGGTACATTAACCCTTGTGAGATATTACGTAAATGCTCCCATAAAATTTTTGTGAGGCCTATGAAAGATTTTACTCTAAATCTGAGAGCTCGTAGTGCCAAATTAGGATTATGTGTTAAAGATGCATAAAATTCAAGAAATAAATTTTTGCTTTATTCATGCTTTGCCAAACTTGATTGTTGTACTAGGATCATAAGACTTAAATTTCCTAATGAGCCCGTTGTTGAATGGAATGGAGATAATGTAGTGCCTAAAGGTTGGTTTATTTCTTACCTTAAGGCCGAAAAGATGATCAAGAAGGGATGTATCTACCATTTAGTCCGTGTTACTGAAACCAATGCCGAGGCGCTTAGCCTTGAGTCTATATCGATTGTGAATGAATTTTTGGATGTCTTCCCAGACGAGCTCCCTGGGATCCTACCAGACAACAAGATTGATTTTGGGTTCGATGTGATGCCAGGCACGCAGCCTATATCAATTCCACCTTACAGAATGGCACAAGCTGAATTGAGAGAGCTAAAGGAACAATTGAAGGATTTGCTAGAAAAGGATTTCATCCGGTCGAGTGTGTCATCGTGGGGCGCACCGGTGTTGTTTGTAAGGAATAAAGATGGGCCGTCATGGATGTGTATTGACTACCCGCAACTCAACAAGGTCACAATCAAATATAAATATCCTCTACCAAGAATAGATGACGTGTTTGATCAATTGCAAGGTGCTACGTGTTTCTCAAAGATTGATTTGCGGTCCGCGATTAATTGAAGATAAGGGAGCACTATATTCCAAAAACAACTTTCAAAATTCGGTATGGGCACTTTAAATTTATGGTGATGTCTTTTGGGCTAACAAATGCCCTTCCAGCTTTCAAGAATTTTATGAATTGAGTCTTCAAGCCTTTCTAGATTCTTTTGTGATAGTATTCATTGACATTATTCGTGTGTATTCCCGAAGTCGACAGGATCATGCTAACCATCTCAGGGCAGTTTTGCAGACTCTTCAGACACACCAATTGTATGTGAAATTTTCAAAATGTGAATGTGTTAGAAACACGTTCTCAATGCAATATACTAAACGTGTACTCTTTTGTAGGTTTTGATGAATGACAAACGAAGCAAAAATTGATATATGACGGAATTCAAGTACAAGCGCACAATGGTTGCGAATAAGATTGAAGTTCAAGATATAGCTTTTAATTGTTATTGAGTTGTTCTAAATTGTAATCTCGATCCTATAACTTGACTCATAGTATGGCCTCTCTCATAAAACTATTTTCCAAAATCATGCATATTTAATTCTGTGTCAAAAAGATTTTAAATCATACATATTTACATTAGACAAAATGTTTTCTAAACATGCCTCAAAAATCTGGGCTAAAATAATCGATTATGTACTTATGATAATCGATTGTTTCTGAGCCAAGACTGCATGACAATCGATTATGAATTAATGGTAATCGATTGTGAGTAAGACAGTGAACATTAGGGTTTTCCAAATCTGCATGATAATCGATTGTGAACAAATGACAATCGATTGTTGTTGAGGTAAAGTTTTTCAATACTCAAAATAATCAATTATGAACAAATGGTGATCGATTGTGTTGAGTTGATGTCTTCCAGTGATTTTAAATTTAATTAAGTAATCGATTATGTCTTTAGATAATCGATTATCACTGAGACAGTAAGTTTTATGATTTTCAGAAAATAACAAGTAATCGATTGTTGCAAAGGACAATCGATTGTTGAAGCTGGCCGTTGTCAAATGATTTTCAAATACCATAAGGTAATCGATTATTGATTCTAGATAATCGATGTTCTGCTTAAAATCTGGAAATGATTTTTAGAACGTTGCTGAAGTAATCGATTATTGATTTTATATAATCGATGTTTTGCTTAAAATCTGGAAATGATTTTTAGAACGTTGCTGAAGTAATCGATTATTGATTTTATATAATCGATGTTTTGCTTAAAATCCGGAAATGATTTTTAGAACGTTGCTAAAGTAATCGATTATGAACTTAGTGTAATCGATTATCTGATTTTGAATATTGCCAGTAATTGATTATAGATTATGTATAATCGATTGTGAAGCGTTAAATCTGGGATTGATTTTTAAACTGACTGGCAGATAATCGATTGTTTGGTCTTAATAATCGATTATCACTGAGTAATTTCAGCAACTCTTAATTGGCAATTAGACAACGGTTGAACCAACTTTTTCAACTATAAATACAGCTTCATTTCAGTGTTTTAAAAACAACAACATACACAAACTGATCATTACATTGCTATAAGCTTTCATTCAATTGTTCTTTATTTTCTACTCATTTCATAAAGCTTTTGAGAGCCATATTATTGCTTAAAGTTGTTGTGATCTTGAACATATTCTTTTACTCATATCTACTCAATAAGGAGTACTTTAGTTAAGTGAGTGTCCAAGTATTTGATATACTTGTAAGAGAATTGCGATTCTCTTGTTTCAAGGAACTTGCGTTTCCTTGGGTGAAGTCTTTGAGATTGCGATCTCCGAGCAACTGTTTGAGGCTTGTGTCCTCAAGTGTGTAACGGTTTGTTGAGCACCCTTAAGCTTAACAAGATAGTGAAAAATCTCGAGAGAGAGTCTCTCGGGGACTGGACTAACCACGTTGGTGGCTAACCAGTATACATCTTTGTGTAAGTTTATTTTTCTGCATTTATTTTACTTCCTGCAAAGTTTAAATTCCGCAAGAAAACGCTAAATTCTATTAATACGCTATTCACCCCCCCTCTAGCGTAAAGCGTAGTTTCTAACAATTGGTATCAGAGCCCAACTCTCTGAAAACTTAACCGTTTGAGAGAACCATCCATGGCTTCTACTCTTGACTCTTTTGCGGGAATTGAAGAAGGACAATGCTCTACACGACCTCCTCTATTCAACGGCACAAACTACTCATACTGGAAGGAGAGGATGCAAATCTTTGTGTAATCAAATAGCTTTCATTTGTGGAAAGTATTCACCAATGGAAACCAAATCCCAACCAAGAAGGTGGAAGACGAATGGGTTCCAAAGACCGAAGAGGAATATACCGCGGAGGATATTCGTAAGGTTCAAAATAATGCCAAAGCTATAAATTTATTATATTGTGCTGTTAATGCTAACGACTACAGGAAGATATCATGTTGCAAAACAGCAAAAGAAATGTGGGATAAGCTTGAAGTGACATACGAAGGAACCGACCAGGTACGAGAAGCTAAAATTGATTTCTTAACTCACTCTTATGAACTATTCCACATGAAGGAAGGAGAGAAAGTAGACGAAATGTTTGAGCGATTCTCAATGATCGTGAATGATCTACACGCCCTCAAAAAGACGTTTACGAATAGAGAACTTGTCCGGAAGATCCTCAGAAGTCTCACTCCGGCATGGCGATCAAAGGCCGATGCAATCCAAGAATCCATTGGCATCACAAATGTCACAATTGACGCATTAAGAGGTAATCTCAAAACCTATGAATCAACTATACTTAACCCGTTTGTTGATGATCAAAGAAGGCAAAGGATTGCTCTAAAGGCTAGCCAACCACAAATTGATGAGGAAGGTGACAACGAGTTTGGACTCGTTATCAAAAGGTTTCAAAAATTCATGCGCAAAGAGTATGAACGCAAGAACAAAAAGCAAGGCGATCAACTAAAATGCTATGAATGCGGAGAAACCGGGCACATAAAATCAAATTGCCCTAACATCAAAAAGGAGAAGAAACCCTTCAAAAAGCAACGTGCATACATCTCTTGGGGAGGAGATTCCGGAGATGAAGCAAGCGAAGAAGAAGACGATGAAGCAGCAAATTTATGTCTCATGGCTCAAGAAGACGGCAAAGACGAGGTAAGTCAAATCTCTTCTCAAAATTTCTTTACTCTTGATGAAATGAGAAATGCTTTTGATGAACTATATGCTGAATTTATCAAAGCTTCAAAAACTGTCAAAAGTGTTAAAGAAAGCGCTTCTCTAAAAGAAAAAGATTTTCAAACACAGCTTTCATTTAAAGAAAAAGAATTAGAAAAACTGGTTTTCGAAAATGAGAAGCTAAAAGAGGAAAACAAGTTTTATGGAAAAAGAAGTGCTGATAAACCTGAAGGTTCTACTAGAAACTGTTCTTCTTGTGTGCTTCTTAAGAATGAAGTAGCTAGACTTAAAGGCACATTAGATAAGTTTAATTCTTCGCATAAAAACTTGAATGATGTGCTTGTTAATCTAAAATCAACTAAACATGGAATAGGATTCAAGAATGAAGAAAAGGTTGGTGCTAAACCACAACAACCTAGAGCTCAACCTAGGACTAATAACCAAAATGCTTATCCTAGAAGTAGAAATCCTAGAAATAACTTGCATGTTAGACCAAATAGTGAAAATGCTAGAAGACCTAGAAATGATGCATATTTTAGGCCAAACCTTGAACAATTTAGAAGACCAAGAAATGACCCTCCACCTAGAAATAGATATTCTAGAAATGATGCATATTTTAGACAAACTTGTGAACCTCCTAGAGCTCATAATAGGAGAAACAATGGTGTTCAAAGTAGAGTAAGCAACCTTCATTCATCTAGTTACTATGTACCTAGAAAAATGCATAATCCCAACGTGACTTGTCATTATTGTAGACGTATTGGTCATATTGCTCCCGCTTGCTTTACTCGTCATAGACATATAAATCAATTGCATCATTATAACATGCCTAACCCTCAAGGACCCAAGATGGCATGGGTACCTAAAGAACATTAATTTGTTTTGTAGGTGTGCTTGAAGGGATCAAGTGTACTATGGTACCTTGATAGTGGATGCTCCAAACACATGACGGGAGATGAATCCAAATTCCTTCAACTAGAGCACAAAGAAGGAGGAAGTTTCACATTTGGTGATAACAATAAAGGAAAAATCATCGGCATTGGTTCGGTCAGTAAGGACGAAAACTCCTCTATTAAACATATACTACTTGTGAAAGGTTTGAAGCATAATCTCTTGAGCATAAGCCAATTATGTGACAAGGGAAATCTTGCTCTATTTAATTCGGATGAATGTCTTGTATTTAGACGTAGTGATTTCAAGATCATACTTCGTGGTTTTAGAATTGATAATATCTATATGGTTGATCTTGCAAACTCCTCACCCGAATATGTTGATTGTTTAGTAAGCAAAGAGGATAACTCTTGGCTATGGCATCGTAGAGTAGCACACATGAACATGCATCTTTTGAACAAGCTTCTTTCTCAAAACTTAGTAGTTGGTCTTCCCAGTTTAAAGTTTGAAAATGATTCTATTTGCGATTCTTGTCAAAAAGGGAAGCAAACCAAAGCATCTTTTAAATCCAAGAATATTGTTTCAACGTCTAGACCTTTGCAATTACTTCACATGGATTTATTTGGTCCCTCTCGTATTGAAAGTCTTGGTAAAAATAAATATGTTTTTGTAATTGTTAATGACTTTTCTAGATTTACTTGGACTCTATTTCTTGCAAATAAAAGTGATGCTTTTCAAAATTTCAAGTATTTCCTTAAGCGTGTTCAAAACGAAAAGGAATCGACCGTCACTTCGATTAGAAGTGATCATGGGGGAGAGTTTGATCACAATCTCTTTGCGGATTTTTGTGACGAACTCGGAATCGAACACACCTTTTCCGCTCCACGGACACCACAACAAAATGGGGTGGTGGAAAGGAAAAATAGGTGTCTCGAAGAGATGGCAAGAACCATGCTCGACGAAGCTAAGATTCCCAAATATTTTTGGGCGGACGCCGTGAGTACCGCTTGCTATGTTTTAAATAGAGCACCAATTCGGCCGATACTCATGAAAACCCCATATGAACTTTATAAGGGTAGAAAACCCAACATTTCTCATTTACGTGTTTTTGGTTGTAAATGTTTTGTTCACAATAATGGGAAGGACCAATTGGGTAAGTTTGATGCTAAATCGGATGAAGGTATTTTCATTGGTTATTCCTCACGTAGCAAAGCATATAGGATCTTTAACAAAAGAACCCAAATTGTGGAGGAATCCCCTCATGTTGTGTTTTCCGAAGATAATACTCGCTTGGCGAGAAAGGAATCCGGTTTTGATCTTGCAGGTATCTTGGATAGCTTGAAAGATAAAATCCAAGAAGAACCTTCAAAGGAAAACAAAAATGATATTGGGGAACAACCAACGGAAGAAGCGCCACAATTAGGAAAAGGAATAAATACGCCTAACGAGTGGAGAACGATCAAGGATCATCCTCTCGAACAGGTAATTGGCGATGTTGGAGAAAAGGTAAGTACCCGAAACTCTCTTAAGAACACTCTAGGACACAATTCTTAAGAGTTCACGGCATTACTTGTTAACACTAGTGTAATTTATTAATTTCGCTATAAATTACTAACTTGAGCGTAGGAGACGTTTAAATCTATTTTGCAGGTACCACCCCAAAGGTAGGGGGAATTATGAAGTTTTAGCACAAAATAATCGACTATTTCAAGCCACTAATCGATTATTTTCTGTGCAGTACATCGATTATCAGTATCAATAATCGATTGTTTATGACTGATTATTACTATTATGCATCTGTGTTTAATTTTTTACTTCCTAATTGCATAATTGATTTCCGCCTCAGTCATTCAGCAATGCTTTCTACAACAATCAATTATTTGTTCATACAATCGATTATTTGACAAATTCTGATATTCTCCAAGTTCACTGTATCAAATTAGTTCCCTAAATAATCGATTACCAAGAATTGACAATCGATTACTTCATATTAATTTTTTGTTACCGTTTGGCTCCTCAATCGATTCCTGTCAGGTCTTAAATGCTCCATAATCGATTACCAAAATTTAACAATCGATTATTTCATTCAAATTTTTTACCGTTTGACTCAAGAATCGATTTGTCAGATTCAAAATCTCAATCAAACAGTAAATACAATCGATTATTTCAGTTCAATAATCGATTATCTAACAGTCAGTAATTTTAATTCTTACCGTTTTCTGACTGCCCCTAAACCAAAATCTCAGCAAATTTCTCCATTCAATGCTTGATAATCCTTTCCTCTATAAATAGGCATCATAAGAGCTCACATTCACCCACTCAAGCACTATCTCTAGTATTCAAAAGCTAAATCTCTTCTATTTTCTTTGCCAAATTCCAGCAGTCTTTCTCCTAACATGTCTGGACGATCTTCAAAACGTTCCCGATCCAAACATGGCGCATCAGCCTCAACCGCCCCTCTTCCTTTAAATTTCCATACCAAGACGGTTCTGTCTTGTTCTTTGAAACTGAAAATGAACTCACAAGGTTCCTATCAAAATTTGAGAAACGCACAATTCTTCCTCCTCGGTTCTCAAATAGTAAACTCCTTGAGCCTTTCACCCCTGCCGCAAATATGTTAAAGGAGTGTCAACTATATGACTTCTTGCTTCTCACTCATCCTCACATAAACACAACTCTCGTTCAAGCTTTTTACTCAAACCTCCATAAAGATGAAGATGGCGAACTTGTCACCTCCATAAATGGGGTTCAAATTCTTCTCTCTGAAGAGAATCTCCACACCATTGCCCGCCTTCCAAATGAAGGTGAAGACCTTTACCGGTATATTGATAAGGCCGGGGCTCTCTTTGATGAAACCATCATTCTCCACCAAGCCGGTATAACCTCCTATGATCCATCTATCTCTACCCGTCGTCCTACCATAACGGGAATAGATCCAAACTACCGGTTGATTCTTTACTTCATCACCCGAGTCCTCAAGCCTAGATGGCACAATCACACCGCCATCTCCCAGGAGGATACCAAACTTCTGCATGCCATTGTCACCGGAGCCAAAATAAATTGGTGTCGGCTCATCAAAATTCATATGCTCGATGCCATCGGTGATGACATGCCTCTTCCTTATGCCCTCCTCATTATGAACTTCCTTGAAGCATCCGGATTTGTCACGGAAAATGGTCCTCTCAAAAGGAGTACCAAAATTTGGGAAATCTCGGAGTCTTCTTTCCATCATGATGGTGATCATGCTCCAGCTCCTTCTTCAAGTCGTCCACCCCGTCATGCTCGTTCGTCCCAAGAGCCTACTCTCCAAACCATATCCGACCAGCTTGCTCAACTCACTCATGAGATCCATGGATACTTTGATCATGTCAATTATCCATATGCAGCTCTCGTTCCTTTTGAAGCAGCGCCGGATAACGAGGGGGACAACGACGGAAATGAATAAATTTTTTTTGTGTTTTGTATGGTTTTTGCTGTTGTTCTCTTTGGTTCCCATTGATGTACCCTCTTTTTTTTCCAATAAATAAACCTTGTTTATTTCATCTTTTTGCATCTTTCCTTACTATTTTTTTGCTAATGGCAAAAGGGGGAAGAAAACGGGATATCGGGTATGCACCACCTCTTAATTCATTGATTGCTTATAAGCTAAAATTGAGGGGGAACAAGAACAAAATTGCATAATTGTTACTTGTCTTGAATTGTCAATATCTTTTGCCTAAATTGCATATCCCGCTTAATGTTTGCCATTATCAAAAAGGGGGAAATTGTTAGAAACACGTTCTCAATGCAATATACTAAACGTGTACTCTTTTGTAGGTTTTGATGAATGACAAACGAAGCAAAAATTGATATATGACGGAATTCAAGTACAAGCGCACAATGGTTGCGAATAAGATTGAAGTTCAAGATATAGCTTTTAATTGTTATTGAGTTATTCTAAATTGTAATCTCGATCCTATAACTTGACTCATAGTATGGCCTCTCTCATAAAACTATTTTCCAAAATCATGCATATTTAATTCTGTGTCAAAAAGATTTTAAATCATGCATATTTACATTAGACAAAATGTTTTCTAAACATGCCTCAAAAATCTGGGCTAAAATAATCGATTATGTACTTATGATAATCGATTGTTTCTGAGCCAAGACTGCATGACAATCGATTATGAATTAATGGTAATCGATTGTGAGTAAGACAGTGAACATCAGGTTTTTCCAAATCTGCATGATAATCGATTGTGAACAAATGATAATCGATTGTTGTTGAGGTAAAGTTTTTCAATACTCAAAATAATCGATTATGAACTAATGGTGATCGATTGTGTTGAGTTGATGTCTTCCAGTGATTTTAAATTCAATTAAGTAATCGATTATGTCTTTAGATAATCGATTATCACTGAGACAGTAAGTTTTATGATTTTCAGAAAATAACAAGTAATCGATTGTTTCAAAGGACAATCGATTGTTGAAGCTGGCCATTGTCAAATGATTTTCAAATACCATAAGGTAATCGATTATTGATTCTAGATAATCGATGTTCTGCTTAAAATCTGGAAATGATTTTTAGAACGTTGCTGAAGTAATCGATTATTGATTTTATATAATCGATGTTTTGCTTAAAATCTGGAAATGATTTTTAGAACGTTGCTGAAGTAATCGATTATTGATTTTATATAATCGATGTTTTGCTTAAAATCCGGAAATGATTTTTAGAACGTTGCTAAAGTAATCGATTATGAACTTAGTGTAATCGATTATCTGATTTTGAATATTGCCAGTAATCGATTATAGATTATGTATAATCGATTGTGAAGCGCTAAATCTGGGATTGATTTTTAAACTGACTGGCAGATAATCGATTGTTTGGTCTTAATAATCGATTATCACTGAGTAATTTCAGCAACTCTTAATTGGCAATTAGACAACGGTTGAACCAACTTTTTCAACTATAAATACAGCTTCATTTCAGTGTTTTAAAAACAACAACATACACAAACTGATCATTACATTGCTATAAGCTTTCATTCAATTGTTCTTCATTTTCTACTCATTTCATAAAGCTTTTGAGAGCCATATTATTGCTTAAAGTTGTTGTGATCTTGAACATATTCTGTTACTCATATCTACTCAATAAGGAGTACTTTAGTTAAGTGAGTGTCCAAGTATTTGATATACTTGTAAGAGAATTGCGATTCTCTTGTTTCAAGGAACTTGCGTTTCCTTGGGTGAAGTCTTTGAGATTGCGATCTCCGAGCAACTGTTTGAGGCTTGTGTCCTCAAGTGTGTAACGGTTTGTTGAGCACCCTTAAGCTTAACAAGATAGTGAAAAATCTCGAGAGAGTCTCTCGGGGACTGGACTAACCACGTTGGTGGCCAACCAGTATACATCTTTGTGTAAGTTTATTTTTCTGCATTTATTTTACTTCCTGCAAAGTTTAAATTCCGCAAGAAAACGCTAAATTCTATTAATACGCAATTCACCCCCCCCCCCTCTAGCGTAAAGCGTAGTTTCTAACAGAATGTTGGCTTGAATCTGTCGCATTGTTGGGTCATGTCATCTCTAGGGAACGAATTATGGTTGATCCTTAAAAGGTTGCAACAATAAAGAATTGGCCTATACCTACTACTCCAATAGAGATTCACAGGTATTTTGTTTAGTTGGGTACTATAGAAGGTTAGTGGAAGGTTTTTTTTTACTCTTGCCTCTCCCTTGACCAAATGACCTAGAAAGAAATTACATTCCAGTGGTCTGATGCTTGCGAAAGGAGCTTCTAATAATTGAAATAAAGATTAACAACAACACCGGTATTAACCCTGCCAGAAGGTACAAAGGGATTTGTGGTGTATTGCAATGCTTCAAGGATCGGGCTCAGGTGTGTATTAATGAAACATGGCAAGGTAATAGCCTACGCTTCTAGGAAACTCAAGATTTATGAAAAAAACTATCCAACTCATGACTTAGAGCTTGCGGCAGTGGTGTTTTCGCTAATGATTTGGCAACATTATCTATATGGGGTCCATGTGGATGTATTCACGGATCACAAGAGCCTTCAATATATTTTCAAGCAGAAGGAGTTGAATCTGAGATAGAGAACATAACGACTCGATTGGTCGTTTTGCATTTTTGAACCCCGTTCACTTCCCGCACTTTTTGGGAGTATGTCCAATTATTTCTTTAAGATTCTATTAAAAGATCAAGTTTGAATTCGATCAACATTTTGGGAAAACAGAGCGAGATTCATGCTTTGATGGTCCTGGAAGGTCCATGAAAAAATATGGGACCTGGGCGTATGTACGGAATCGAATTACGGGGTCCTTAGCCCGAGTAATGAATTTTTTATTGAAAATTGTTAATGGAAATCCTAAGAGTTTAATAAAGAGGAAAATGCTTGATCACATTGATATCAGGCCCGTATGTTGGTTTTGGTGCCCGCTAAAAGTTCAATATAATATTTTATTCTTATCTATGAGATGTGGTGAGAAACGTGACTGATTTTGACATGATTCAGACGTTCGGTTGAAAAGATAGGAATTTGGGTGTTTTTGAGGAATTCATGCATTTTGGGGTTTGATCCGTGATTTTAGGTGTTAATTAGGTGATTTGACTGCTTGAGAAAGTTTTCATATTGTGGTAGGACTTGCGTGGGTGTTCGGAGTGGAGCCCCGAGGGCTTGGGTGAGATTCGAGCATGGTTGGAGGTAAGAAAACACATCAGTTTTTGCTGGTATTTTTGCTGCTACTGCATGTTTTGCAATTGCGAGATAGCCATCGCAATTGCAAGAAACGCTTTACATTTTTTATATTGACCGTGCTGGACAGTGTTCGCATTTGCGAACCATTTCTTCGCAATTACAAATCTAGCAGGGTCTGCATTTGCGACCCATGCATCGCATTTGCAATATTGGCTGGGCTGGGCAGTATTCGCATTTGCGAACCTTTTCCTCGCATCTGCGAACCCAGTAGGATCCGCACTTGTGACCCACACCTCGCATTTACGATCGAGGCATGCTAGGGCTCAATTTGCATTTTTGAACCTTTTGTCTCAATTTCGACCTCGCATTTTCGAGCCTGGTGTCACAAATGCACCATCAGAGGACTGCTCAAGGCTTTTAAAAACGAGACTTAGAGCATTTATTTCATTTCTACTCTACACTTGGGTGATTAGAGAGCTTTCAAATAGGGGATTTCAACATAGCATTGTGAGGTAAGTAATTTATATTATTCATCCTTAGTTTAAATACATGTATATTGGGTAGATTATGTTAGAAACTACGCTTAACGCTAGAGGGGGGGTGAATAGTGTTTTAATGAAATTTAGACAAGGATATATCCTGGTTGGCCACAACAGTGGTTAGTCCAGTCCCCGAGAGACTCTCTCGAGATTTTCTACTAACTTGTTAAGCTTACGGGTGCTTAACAAACCTTTACAGTTGCTCGGAGATACAATCTCAAAGACTTCACTTGCTCGGAGGTTCCTCACCTCAAAGACTTCACTTGCTCGGGGATACAATCCCAAAGACTTCACTTGCTCGGGGATACAATCCCAAAGACTTCACTTGCTCGGGGATACAATCCCAAAGACTTCAACAGAGGAAGCACAAGTTCCTCAACACAAGAGAATCAAAATTCTCTTACAAGTATTTGAAATACTTGAACACTCACTTAACAAAGGTACTCCTTGATGAGTAGATATGAGTAAAATAATACGCTCAAGATCACAACAACTTTGAACAATAATATGGCTCTCAAAAGCTTTATGAAATGAGTAGAAAATGATGAACAATTGAATGAAAGCTTAAAGCAATGTAATGATCAGTTAGTGTATGTTGTTGTGTTTAAAACACTGAGTTGAAGCTGTATTTATAGGTGCAAGACTTGGTCTTACCGTTATCTAATTACCAATTAAGAATTGCTGAATTTACTCAGTGACAATCGATTGTCAAGACCAAACAATCGATTATCTGCCAGTCAGATCAAAAATCAATCCCAGATTTTACGCTTAATAATCGATTACTTACAATCCATAATCGATTACTGGCAAAATTCAAATTCAGATAATCGATTATACCAAATCCATAATCGATTACTTCAGCAACGTTCAAAAAATCATTTACAGATTTTAATCAAAAACATCGATTATAGCAAATCAATAATCGATTACCTCATTAACGTTTTAAAAATTATTTCCGGATTTTGAGCAAAACATTGATTACAGAAAACCAATAATCGATTACTTTGAGGTATTTGAAAATCATTTAACAACGGTCAGCTTCAACAATCGATTGTCCCTTGCAACAATCGATTACTTGTCATTTTCTGAAAATCTCAAATCACACTGTTTCAAGCCAAAGTTTTTGCGACTAAGTATAAACTTTGACAATCGATTGTTGGACATAGACAATCGATTGTTAAACCCAGTTAACTCAACATAATCGATTACTATTAGTTACTAATCGATTACTTAAGTAATTTTAAAATCACTGGGAGACATCAACTCAACATAATCGATTACCATTAGTTCATAATCGATTATTCTGAGTATTGGAAAACTTTACCTCATCAATAATCGATTGTCATTAGTTCACAATCGATTATCTTGCAGATTTGGAAAAACCTGATGTTAACTGTCTTATTCACAATCGATTATCATTAGTTCATAATCGATTGTTATGCAGTCTTGGCTTATAAACAATCGATTATCATAAGTACATAATCGATTATTCTTAGCCCAGATTTCTGAGGTATGTTTAGAAAACATTTTGTCTAATGTAAATATGCATCATTTGAAATCATTTGATACAGAAATAAGTATGCATGATTTTGGAAAATAGTTTTATGAGAGAAGCCATGTTATGGAGTCAAGTTATAGGATCAAGATCACATTTAAGAATAACTCAATAATAACAATTAAAAAACAACGTCTTGAGCTTCAATCTCAACATTTGTGCTCTTGTACTTGAACTCCGTCATATATCAATTTGTGCTTTGTTTGTCATTCATCAAAACCTACAAAAGAATACACGTTTAGTATATCGCATTGAGAACGTGTTTCCAACAATTTCCCCCTTTTTGATAATGGCAAACATTAAGCGGGATATGCAATTTTGACAAATAATATTGACGATTCAAGACAAGTAACAAGTATGCATATTTGTTCTTGTTCCCCCTCAATTTTAGCTTATAAGCAATTTAGCAATGTAGAGGTGGTGCATACCCGTTATCCCGTTATCTTCCCCCTTTTGCCATTAGCAAAAAAAATAGTAAGGAAAGATACACAAAGACGAAATAAAACAAGGTTTATTTATTGAAAATTAAAAAGGTGACATTCGATTATTGATACGGGATAATCGATTATATGTCCGATGATTTGCGATTTGCCCAAATAAAATTTTCTTTTTCTGTAGGGCGATACCTGCAAAAAGAAGTTAGACGCCTCCGACGCTCAAGTTAGAAATGTGTAGGAGAAGAAATGCAATGCATGACTTAGATCAATGTGGAGTCAAGGATCCCGAGTTCATTGCGAATTCGGAAGAAGGACTCTTTATCCAAAGGCTTTGTAAAGATGTCTGCCAATTGGCTTTTAGTTTCAACAAATTCAATTTCGACATCGCCTTTGAGAACGTGATCTCTAATAAAATGATGTCTAACTTCAATGTGTTTTGTTCGCGAATGAAGAACGGGGTTCTTCGTCAAGCATATGGCACTAGTGTTATCACATCTAAGAGGAATGTGATCAAGTCTTAGGCCATAGTCCAAGAGTTGTTGTTTCATCCATAGGATTTGAGCGCAACAACTCCCCGCGGCTACATATTCAGCCTCGGTTGTGGACAACGCAACACTTACTTGTTTCTTGCTAAACCAAGAAACGAGAGAGCTACCGAGCAAATGGCAAGTGCCACTAGTGCTCTTGCGGTCCAATTTGCATCCAGCAAAATCAGAATCGGAATAGCCAATGAGTTGGCATGAAGAGCCTTTGGGGTACCATAGACCCACATTTGAGGTACCAACAAGATACCGTAAAATTCGTTTTACCGCCGAAAGGTGAGACTCCTTCGGACATGATTGATAACGAGCGCATAAGCAAACGCTAAACATGATGTCCGGACGACTAGCAGTAAGATAAAGTAGAGAGCCAATCATACCTCGATACTTTTTGGTGTCGACTTCCTTACCTTTTTCATCTTTGTCTAGATGATCGGATGTGCTCATGGGAGTTGCCATTTCTTTTGCATTGTTCATATCAAAGCGTTTAAGCAATTCTTTGCAATATTTGGCTTGGCAAATGAATGTACCTTCCTTCATTTGTTTTACTTGTAGTCCCAAAAAGAAGGTTAATTCGCCCATCATAGACATCTCAAATTCGCTAGTCATTAGATTGGAAAATTCCTTGCATAAAGCATTGTTAGTGGCACCAAATATAATGTCATCTACATATATTTGAACTAATAAAATATCATTGTTTTTGTGTTTGACAAAGAGAGTTGTGTCAACTTTTCCCCTAATGAAATCATTTTTCAAAAGAAATTTACTCAACCTATCATACCAAGCTCGGGGAGCTTGTTTTAAACCATAGAGAGCCTTTTTGAGTTTGAAAACATGATCGGGATATTTAAAGTTTTCAAAACCAGGGGGTTGTTTGACATAAACTTCTTCTTCAATAAAACCATTTAAAAACGCACTTTTCACATCCATTTGATATAAGACAAAATTCATAGAGGAAGCGAAAGCAAGCAATAAGCGAATAGCTTCTAATCTAGCTACTGGAGCATAAGTCTCCTCATAATCAATACCTTCTTCTTGATTGTAGCCTTGAGCCACAAGCCTAGCTTTGTTTCTAGTGATTATACCATTTTCATCTAGTTTGTTGCGAAAAACCCATTTCGTACCAACTATGGTATGATCTTCGGGTCTTGGCACCAAATCCCAAACGTCATTTCGTTCGAATTGGTTAAGCTCCTCTTGCATTGCCAAGGTTCAAAATTCATCCCCAATTGCTTCAGAGATGGTTTTGGGTTCAATTTGAGAAACAAAAGCAGTAAGTTCTAAGGTGTTTTTAAGGGAGTTTCGAGTACTTACCTTTCCTCCAACATCGCCGATTACTTGATCAAGAGGGTGATCTTTGATCGTCCTCCATTCCTTTTGTTCTTTTGTTTCACTTTCCAATTGTGGAGCTTCTTCCGTTGATTGTTCTATAATTTCATCATTGTTTTCCTTTGGCGGTTCTTCATGTATTTTGTTTTTCAAATTACTCAAGATATCTGCAAGATCAAAACCACAATCCTTTCTCGCCAAGCGAGCATTATCTTCGGAAAACACAACATGTGGGGATTCCTCCACAATTTGGGTTCTTTTGTTAAAGACCCTATATGCTTTACTACGTGAGGAATAACCAATGAAAATAGCTTCATCCGATTTTGCATCAAATTTACCTAATTGGTCTTTGCCGTTATTATGAACAAAACATTTACAACCAAAAACACGTAAGTGGGAAATATTGGGTTTTCTACCCTTATACAGTTCATATGGGGTTTTCAAGAGTATCGGCCGAATTGCTACTCTATTTAAAACATAGCAAGCGGTACTCACGGCGTCCGCCCAAAATTTTTTGGGAATCTTAGCTTCGTCGAGCATGGTTCTTGCCATCTCTTCGAGACACCTATTTTTCCTTTCCACCACCCCATTTTGTTGTGGTGTACGTGGAGCGGAAAAGGTATGCTCGATTCGAGTTCGTCACAAAAATCCGCAAAGAGATTATGATCAAACTCTCCCCCATGATCACTTCTAATTGAAGTGACGGTAGATTCCTTTTCGTTTTGAACACGTTTAAGAAAATACTTGAAATTTTGAAAAGCATCGCTTTTATTTGCAAGAAATAGCGTCCATGTAAATCTAGAAAAGTCATCAACAATTACAAAAGCATATTTATTTCTACCTAGACTTTCAATACGAGAAGGTCCAAGTAAATCCATATGAAGTAATTGTAAAGGTCTAGAAGTTGAAACAATATTTTTGGATTTAAAAGATGCTTTGGTTTGCTTCCCTTTTTGACAAGAATCACACATAGAATAATTTTCAAACTTTAAATTGGGAAGACCAACTACTAAGTTTTGAGAAAGCAATTTATTTAAAAGATGCATGTTCATGTGTGCTAATCTACGATGCCACAACCAAGTATTATCCTCTTTGCTCATTAAGCAATCAACATATTCGGGAGAGGAGTTTGCAAGATCAACCATATAGATATTATCAATTCTAAAACCACGAAGTATGATCTTGAAGTCACTACGTCTAAACACAAGACATTCATCCGAATCAAATAGAGCAAGATTTCCCTTGTCACATAATTGGGTTATGCTCAAGAGATTATGCTTCAACCCTTTCACAAGCAATATATGTTTAATAGAGGAGTTTTCGTCCTTACCAACCGATCCGATGGCGATTATTTTTCCTTTATTGTTGTCGCCAAAAATGACGTTTCCTCCTTCTTTGTGCTCTAGTTGAAGGAATTTGGATTCATCTCCCGTCATATGTTTGGAGCATCCACTATCAAGGTACCATAGTACACTTGATCCCTTCAAGCACACCTACAAAACAATTTAATATTCTTTAGGTACCCATGCCATCTTGGGTCCTTGGGGGTTAGACAAATAATGATTATAGTCATACGAGAAGTCTCTATGCTTTGCGAAACACATCGGTGCAATGTGACCTATACGATTGCAGTAATGACATGTTGCGTTCGGATTGTGCCTGTGTCTAGGTGGAGCAAAATACGTTCTGGGTGATCTATAGTCATTCCTAGATGCGTTGAAATTTTCTAGAATCATTTCTAGGTTGTCTAGGGTGATTTATCCTAGATTCGTTGACAATCATCCTAGAATTCTTTCTAGGTGATCTAAAGTGGTTAATTCTAGACTCATTGTACCAATTTCTAGAATTGTATCTAGGTGTTCTAGAATTATTAGCCCTAGACTCGTTTTCATACATCCTAGCGTAGTGTCTAGGTGGTCTAAAGGAATTTGTCCTAGACTCGTTTACAGCCCTAGAGTTATTTCTAGGTGGAGCAGTAGGATTTCTATTGTAATTTCTATTTTTATGCCATTGATTATTCTTAGACGTTTCCTTTTCTTCAATAACCTTAGGGACGTCTACACTATGTGATTCTAAGGTTTTCCTAAGTTCTGCGTTTTCTAACTTCAAAGAGTCGCAGGAAGTACAAGTAGAGCATTTATCAATATAAGAAGCTTCATGCATAGTCTTAATGACTTGTCTAAGCTCTACACTATCATTTTGAAAAAATTGATTTTCTTTTACAAGATTCTCGTTATCACGAGACAGATTTTCAAAATCCTTTTGTTTTAAAGAGAATTGATTTTCGAAATCTTTTTCTTTCAATAAAAAGCGTTCTTCAAAAACCTTTTCTTTTAAAGAGAGATTTTTCTGGAAATCTATTTCTTGCTGGGAAAGTGATTTCTTCAAATCTCTAATCATTTTAACAGCATTTTCATATTTACCAAACATATCTTCATAGGCATTTTGAAGTTCTTCAAACGAGAGAGAGTTAGAAGTGCTTACCTCTTTTTCTTTGTCGTCGGCCATCAGGCACCTGATATTTGATTCATCATTTGAGCATTTTTCCACTTGAGATGTTCTTTCATGAATTTCTTCAAGCTTATCCCACATTTTCTTAGCAGTTTTATAGTGGGAGATTTTTCGCCAGATTTCCTGGTTCAAGGATTTATACAACATATTTATCGCATTAGTGTTGTATTCACTTACCTTGGCTTTCCCAACTTTTGTAGTCATTTGATTTCCATGCTTGATGATTTGCCATAGATAGAGGTCGTTTGCTATCGTAAAAACTCTCATTCGATCTTTCCAAACTGAGTAGTTGTTTTCACCCAATTTTGGAGGCGACGTGTTGCATTCACCTTCACCTATTCCTGCAAAAAAGTCACGAGTAGAAGCCATGGATGGTTCTCTCAAACTGTTAAGTTTTTCAGAGAGTTGGGCTCTGATACCAATTGTTAGAAACTACGCTTAACGCTAGAGGGGGGGTGAATAGCGTTTTAATGAAATTTAGCGTTTTCTTGCGGAATTTAAATTTTACAGGAAGTAAATAAGTGCAATAAAAATAACTTACACAAGGATATATCCTGGTTGGCCACAACAGTGGTTAGTCCAGTCCCCGAGAGACTCTCTCGAGATTTTCTACTAACTTCTTAAGCTTACGGGTGCTTAACAAACCTTTACAGTTGCTCGGAGATACAATCTCAAAGACTTCACTTGCTCGGAGGTTTCTCACCTCAAAGACTTCACTTGCTCGGGGATACAATCCCAAAGACTTCACTTGCTCGGGGATACAATCCCAAAGACTTCACTTGCTCGGGGATACAATCCCAAAGACTTCACTTGCTCGGGGATACAATCCCAAAGACTTCAACAGAGGAAGCACAAGTTCCTCAACACAAGAGAATCAAAATTCTCTTACAAGTATTTGAAATACTTGAACACTCACTTAACAAAGGTACTCCTTGATGAGTAGATATGAGTAAAATAATACGCTCAAGATCACAACAACTTTGAACAATAATATGGCTCTCAAAAGCTTTATGAAATGAGTAGAAAATGATGAACAATTGAATGAAAGCTTAAAGCAATGTAATGATCAGTTAGTGTATGTTGTTGTGTTTAAAACACTGAGTTGAAGCTGTATTTATAGGTGCAAGACTTGGTCTTACCGTTGTCTAATTGCCAATTAAGAATTGCTGAATTTACTCAGTGACAATCGATTTTCAAGACCAAACAATCGATTATCTACCAGTCAGATCAAAAATCAATCCCAGATTTTACGCTTAATAATCGATTACTTACAATCCATAATCGATTACTGGCAAAATTCAAATTCAGATAATCGATTATACCAAATCCATAATCGATTACTTCAGCAACGTTCAAAAAATCATTTACAGATTTTAATCAAAAACATCGATTATAGCAAATCAATAATCGATTACCTCATTAACGTTTTAAAAATTATTTCCGGATTTTGAGCAAAACATTGATTACAGAAAACCAATAATCGATTACTTTGAGGTATTTGAAAATCATTTAACAACGGTCAGCTTCAACAATCGATTGTCCCTTGCAACAATCGATTACTTGTCATTTTCTGAAAATCTCAAATCACACTGTTTCAAGCCAAAGTTTTTGCGACTAAGTATAAACTTTGACAATCGATTGTTGGACATAGACAATCGATTGTTAAACCCAGTTAACTCAACATAATCGATTACTATTAGTTACTAATCGATTATTTAAGTAATTTTAAAATCACTGGGAGACATCAACTCAACATAATCGATTACCATTAGTTCATAATCGATTATTCTGAGTATTGGAAAACTTTACCTCATCAATAATCGATTGTCATTAGTTCACAATCGATTATCTTGCAGATTTGGAAAAACCTGATGTTAACTGTCTTATTCACAATCGATTATCATTAGTTCATAATCGATTGTTATGCAGTCTTGGCTTATAAACAATCGATTATCATAAGTACATAATCGATTATTCTTAGCCCAGATTTCTGAGGTATGTTTAGAAAACATTTTGTCTAATGTAAATATGCATCATTTGAAATCATTTGATACAGAAATAAGTATGCATGATTTTGGAAAATAGTTTTATGAGAGAAGCCATGTTATGGAGTCAAGTTATAGGATCAAGATCACATTTAAGAATAACTCAATAATAACAATTAAAAAACAACGTCTTGAGCTTCAATCTCAACATTTGTGCTCTTGTACTTGAACTCCGTCATATATCAATTTGTGCTTTGTTTGTCATTCATCAAAACCTACAAAAGAATACACGTTTAGTATATCGCATTGAGAACGTGTTTCCAACAATTTCCCCCTTTTTGATAATGGCAAACATTAAGCGGGATATGCAATTTTGACAAATAATATTGACGATTCAAGACAAGTAACAAGTATGCATATTTGTTCTTGTTCCCCCTCAATTTTAGCTTATAAGCAATTTAGCAATGTAGAGGTGGTGCATACCCGTTATCCCGTTATCTTCCCCCTTTTGCCATTAGCAAAAAAATAGTAAGGAAAGATACACAAAGACGAAATAAAACAAGGTTTATTTATTGAAAATTAAAAAGGTGACATTCGATTATTGATACGGGATAATCGATTATATGTCCGATGATTTGCGGTTTGCCCAAATAAAATTTTCTTTTTCTGTAGGGCGATACCTGCAAAAAGAAGTTAGACGCCTCCGACGCTCAAGTTAGAAATGTGTAGGAGAAGAAATGCAATGCATGACTTAGATCAATGTGGAGTCAAGGATCCCGAGTTCATTGCGAATTCGGAAGAAGGACTCTTTATCCAAAGGCTTTGTAAAGATGTCTGCCAATTGGCTTTTAGTTTCAACAAATTCAATTTCGACATCGCCTTTGAGAACGTGATCTCTAATAAAATGATGTCTAACTTCAATGTGTTTTGTTCGCGAATGAAGAACGGGGTTCTTCGTCAAGCATATGGCACTAGTGTTATCACATCTAAGAGGAATGTGATCAAGTCTTAGGCCATAGTCCAAGAGTTGTTGTTTCATCCATAGGATTTGAGCGCAACAACTCCCCGCGGCTACATATTCAGCCTCGGTTGTGGACAACGCAACACTTACTTGTTTCTTGCTAAACCAAGAAACGAGAGAGCTACCGAGCAAATGGCAAGTGCCACTAGTGCTCTTGCGGTCCAATTTGCATCCAGCAAAATCAGAATCGGAATAGCCAATGAGTTGGCATGAAGAGCCTTTGGGGTACCATAGACCCACATTTGAGGTACCAACAAGATACCGTAAAATTCGTTTTACCGCCGAAAGGTGAGACTCCTTCGGACATGATTGATAACGAGCGCATAAGCACACGCTAAACATGATGTCCGGACGACTAGCAGTAAGATAAAGTAGAGAGCCAATCATACCTCGATACTTTTTGGTGTCGACTTCCTTACCTTTTTCATCTTTGTCTAGATGATCGGATGTGCTCATGGGAGTTGCCATTTCTTTTGCATTGTTCATATCAAAGCGTTTAAGCAATTCTTTGCAATATTTGGCTTGGCAAATGAATGTACCTTCCTTCATTTGTTTTACTTGTAGTCCCAAAAAGAAGGTTAATTCGCCCATCATAGACATCTCAAATTCGCTAGTCATTAGATTGGAAAATTCCTTGCATAAAGCATTGTTAGTGGCACCAAATATAATGTCATCTACATATATTTGAACTAATAAAATATCATTGTTTTTGTGTTTGACAAAGAGAGTTGTGTCAACTTTTCCCCTAATGAAATCATTTTTCAAAAGAAATTTACTCAACCTATCATACCAAGCTCGGGGAGCTTGTTTTAAACCATAGAGAGCCTTTTTGAGTTTGAAAACATGATCGGGATATTTAAAGTTTTCAAAACCAGGGGGTTGTTTGACATAAACTTCTTCTTCAATAAAACCATTTAAAAACGCACTTTTCACATCCATTTGATATAAGACAAAATTCATAGAGGAAGCGAAAGCAAGCAATAAGCGAATAGCTTCTAATCTAGCTACTGGAGCATAAGTCTCCTCATAATCAATACCTTCTTCTTGATTGTAGCCTTGAGCCACAAGCCTAGCTTTGTTTCTAGTGATTATACCATTTTCATCTAGTTTGTTGCGAAAAACCCATTTCGTACCAACTATGGTATGATCTTCGGGTCTTGGCACCAAATCCCAAACGTCATTTCGTTCGAATTGGTTAAGCTCCTCTTGCATTGCCAAGGTTCAAAATTCATCCCCAATTGCTTCAGAGATGGTTTTGGGTTCAATTTGAGAAACAAAAGCAGTAAGTTCTAAGGTGTTTTTAAGGGAGTTTCGAGTACTTACCTTTCCTCCAACATCGCCGATTACTTGATCAAGAGGGTGATCTTTGATCGTCCTCCATTCCTTTTGTTCTTTTGTTTCACTTTCCAATTGTGGAGCTTCTTCCGTTGATTGTTCTATAATTTCATCATTGTTTTCCTTTGGCGGTTCTTCATGTATTTTGTTTTTCAAATTACTCAAGATATCTGCAAGATCAAAACCACAATCCTTTCTCGCCAAGCGAGCATTATCTTCGGAAAACACAACATGTGGGGATTCCTCCACAATTTGGGTTCTTTTGTTAAAGACCCTATATGCTTTACTACGTGAGGAATAACCAATGAAAATAGCTTCATCCGATTTTGCATCAAATTTACCTAATTGGTCTTTGCCGTTATTATGAACAAAACATTTACAACCAAAAACACGTAAGTGGGAAATATTGGGTTTTCTACCCTTATACAGTTCATATGGGGTTTTCAAGAGTATCGGCCGAATTGCTACTCTATTTAAAACATAGCAAGCGATACTCACGGCGTCCGCCCAAAATTTTTTGGGAATCTTAGCTTCGTCGAGCATGGTTCTTGCCATCTCTTCGAGACACCTATTTTTCCTTTCCACCACCCCATTTTGTTGTGGTGTACGTGGAGCGGAAAAGGTATGCTCGATTCCGAGTTCGTCACAAAAATCCGCAAAGAGATTATGATCAAACTCTCCCCCATGATCACTTCTAATTGAAGTGACGGTAGATTCCTTTTCGTTTTGAACACGTTTAAGAAAATACTTGAAATTTTGAAAAGCATCGCTTTTATTTGCAAGAAATAGCGTCCATGTAAATCTAGAAAAGTCATCAACAATTACAAAAGCATATTTATTTCTACCTAGACTTTCAATACGAGAAGGTCCAAGTAAATCCATATGAAGTAATTGTAAAGGTCTAGAAGTTGAAACAATATTTTTGGATTTAAAAGATGCTTTGGTTTGCTTCCCTTTTTGACAAGAATCACACATAGAATCATTTTCAAACTTTAAATTGGGAAGACCAACTACTAAGTTTTGAGAAAGCAATTTTTAAAAGATGCATGTTCATGTGTGCTAATCTACGATGCCACAACCAAGTATTATCCTCTTTGCTCATTAAGCAATCAACATATTCGGGAGAGGAGTTTGCAAGATCAACCATATAGATATTATCAATTCTAAAACCACGAAGTATGATCTTGAAGTCACTACGTCTAAACACAAGACATTCATCCGAATCAAATAGAGCAAGATTTCCCTTGTCACATAATTGGGTTATGCTCAAGAGATTATGCTTCAACCCTTTCACAAGCAATATATGTTTAATAGAGGAGTTTTCGTCCTTACCAACCGATCCGATGCCGATTATTTTTCCTTTATTGTTGTCGCCGAAAATGACGTTTCCTCCTTCTTTGTGCTCTAGTTGAAGGAATTTGGATTCATCTCCCGTCATATGTTTGGAGCATCCACTATCAAGGTACCATAGTACACTTGATCCCTTCAAGCACACCTACAAAACAATTTAATATTCTTTAGGTACCCATGCCATCTTGGGTCCTTGGGGGTTAGACAAATAATGATTATAGTCATACGAGAAGTCTCTATGCTTTGCGAAACACATCGGTGCAATGTGACCTATACGATTGCAGTAATGACATGTTGCGTTCGGATTGTGCCTGTGTCTAGGTGGAGCAAAATACGTTCTGGGTGATCTATAGTCATTCCTAGATGCGTTGAAATTTCTAGAATCATTTCTAGGTTGTCTAGGGTGATTTATCCTAGATTCGTTAACAATCATCCTAGAATTCTTTCTAGGTGATCTAAAGTGGTTAATTCTAGACTCATTGTACCAATTTCTAGAATTGTATCTAGGTGTTCTAGAATTATTAACCCTAGACTTGTTTTCATACATCCTAGCGTAGTGTCTAGGTGGTCTAAAGGAATTTGTCCTAGACTCGTTTACAGCCCTAGAGTTATTTCTAGGTGGAGCAGTAGGATTTCTATTGTAATTTCTGTTTTTATGCCATTGATTATTCTTAGACGTTTCCTTTTCTTCAATAACCTTAGGGACGTCTACACTATGTGATTCTAAGGTTTTCCTAAGTTCTGCGTTTTCTAACTTCAAAGAGTCGCAGGAAGTACAAGTAGAGCATTTATCAATATAAGAAGCTTCATGCATAGTCTTAATGACTTGTCTAAGCTCTACACTATCATTTTGAAAAAATTGATTTTCTTTTACAAGATTCTCGTTATCACGAGACAGATTTTCAAAATCCTTTTGTTTTAAAGAGAATTGATTTTCGAAATCTTTTTCTTTCAATAAAAAGCGTTCTTCAAAAACCTTTTCTTTTAAAGAGAGATTTTTCTGGAAATCTATTTCTTGCTGGGAAAGTGATTTCTTCAAATCTCTAATCATTTTAACAGCATTTTCATATTTACCAAACATATCTTCATAGGCATTTTGAAGTTCTTCAAACGAGAGAGAGTTAGAAGTGCTTACCTCTTTTTCTTTGTCGTCGGCCATCAGGCACCTGATATTTGATTCATCATTTGAGCATTTTTCCACTTGAGATGTTCTTTCATGAATTTCTTCAAGCTTATCCCACATTTCCTTAGCAGTTTTGTAGTGGGAGATTTTTCGCCAGATTTCCTGGTTCAAGGATTTATACAACATATTTATCGCATTAGTGTTGTATTCACTTACCTTGGCTTTCCCAACTTTTGTAGTCATTTGATTTCCATGCTTGATGATTTGCCATAGATAGAGGTCGTTTGCTATCGTAAAAACTCCCATTCGATCTTTCCAAACTGAGTAGTTGTTTTCACCCAATTTTGGAGGCGACGTGTTGCATTCACCTTCACCTATTCCTGCAAAAAAGTCACGAGTAGAAGCCATGGATGGTTCTCTCAAACTGTTAAGTTTTTCAAAGAGTTGGGCTCTGATACCAATTGTTAGAAACTACGCTTAACGCTAGAGGGGGGTGAATAGCGTTTTAATGAAATTTAGCGTTTTCTTGCGGAATTTAAATTTTACAGGAAGTAAATAAGTGCAATAAAAATAACTTACACAAGGATATATCCTGGTTGGCCACAACAGTGGTTAGTCCAGTCCCCGAGAGACTCTCTCGAGATTTTCTACTAACTTGTTAAGCTTACGGGTGCTTAACAAACCTTTACAGTTGCTCGGAGATACAATCTCAAAGACTTCACTTGCTCGGAGGTTCCTCACCTCAAAGACTTCACTTGCTCGGGGATACAATCCCAAAGACTTCACTTGCTCGGGGATACAATCCCAAAGACTTCACTTGCTCGGGGATACAATCCCAAAGACTTCACTTGCTCGGGGATACAATCCCAAAGACTTCAACAGAGGAAGCAGAAGTTCCTCAACACAAGAGAATCAAAATTCTCTTACAAGTATTTGAAATACTTGAACACTCACTTAACAAAGGTACTCCTTGATGAGTAGATATGAGTAAAATAATACGCTCAAGATCACAACAACTTTGAACAATAATATGGCTCTCAAAAGCTTTATGAAATGAGTAGAAAATGATGAACAATTGAATGAAAGCTTAAAGCAATGTAATGATCAGTTAGTGTATGTTGTTGTGTTTAAAACACTGAGTTGAAGCTGTATTTATAGGTGCAAGACTTGGTCTTACCGTTATCTAATTACCAATTAAGAATTGCTGAATTTACTCAGTGACAATCGATTGTCAAGACCAAACAATCGATTATCTGCCAGTCAGATCAAAAATCAATCCCAGATTTTACGCTTAATAATCGATTACTTACAATCCATAATCGATTACTGGCAAAATTCAAATTCAGATAATCGATTATACCAAATCCATAATCGATTACTTCAGCAACGTTCAAAAAATCATTTACAGATTTTAATCAAAAACATCGATTATAGCAAATCAATAATCGATTACCTCATTAACGTTTTAAAAATTATTTCCGGATTTTGAGCAAAACATTGATTACAGAAAACCAATAATCGATTACTTTGAGGTATTTGAAAATCATTTAACAACGGTCAGCTTCAACAATCGATTGTCCCTTGCAACAATCGATTACTTGTCATTTTCTGAAAATCTCAAATCACACTGTTTCAAGCCAAAGTTTTTGCGACTAAGTATAAACTTTGACAATCGATTGTTGGACATAGACAATCGATTGTTAAACCCAGTTAACTCAACATAATCGATTACTATTAGTTACTAATCGATTACTTAAGTAATTTTAAAATCACTGGGAGACATCAACTCAACATAATCGATTACCATTAGTTCATAATCGATTATTCTGAGTATTGGAAAACTTTACCTCATCAATAATCGATTGTCATTAGTTCACAATCGATTATCTTGCAGATTTGGAAAAACCTGATGTTAACTGTCTTATTCACAATCGATTATCATTAGTTCATAATCGATTGTTATGCAGTCTTGGCTTATAAACAATCGATTATCATAAGTACATAATCGATTATTCTTAGCCCAGATTTCTGAGGTATGTTTAGAAAATATTTTGTCTAATGTAAATATGCATCATTTGAAATCATTTGATACAGAAATAAGTATGCATGATTTTGGAAAATAGTTTTATGAGAGAAGCCATGTTATGGAGTCAAGTTATAGGATCAAGATCACATTTAAGAATAACTCAATAATAACAATTAAAAAACAACGTCTTGAGCTTCAATCTCAACATTTGTGCTCTTGTCTTGAACTCCGTCATATATCAATTTGTGCTTTGTTTGTCATTCATCAAAACCTACAAAAGAATACACGTTTAGTATATCGCATTGAGAACGTGTTTCCAACAGATTAAACACCAAAACCTAGGTAAAATCAAAGGATTAGAGCTAGACATATGATTTTAATAAATCTAAGATTTAGCCACGAAATTTGTTATGAAATGAACTATAATTCATATATTATTTATCTTTAGGTTATAGAGAACGAATTTCTTCGAAAAATCTCGGAATCCAGGCACATGGGCCCGGGATTAGAATTTAGGAAACTTGTGGAAAAGGTTGGGAAATCAGTTAAAGAGTTAGAATTCAACTTTGTAAGCCCTTATTGACTAGTTCTTACTTTATTTAACTCGTTTGTGATTGTTCGGCTTTGAATTGAGGGCTTGGGCTTGTTCTTGATATTGAGAGTACGCTTTGGAGCGAGGTGAGTCTCGTTTCTAACCTTGTAAGAGGGAAATGTCCCCATAGGTGTATTAATTGAGAATTCGCTACTAAATGTGGGGGCTACACATCATAGGTGTTTGGTGACGAGAGTCCGTGCGTAGCTACTATGGTATTAATTGCTTGGGTAGCTTAGGACCCAAATCATGCCTAATTTGGATGCTATTCTATTTAAATTGCCAATATGATCATCTATGATATGCTAGAGGCTTGAGAGAAATAAAAAAAGAACAGATGAACTTGTTGGACTTTGTAAGAGTGGTAATGAGCTTTGTGTGCATTCTTGATGTTTTCTTGATATTAATGGAGCGGGCCGATCGCCTCGGTGAAAATAGATGCATCTATGGTTCGCGTCGTTCAGTCCTCGGCAGTGCACAAGTTAATTTTCTGTTGGAGCGGGTCGTCGACCTCGACATGATTGCGCATGATATATACATGTTGATGCTTAAACCTGATATGCCTACTTGCTAAGTAATTGAAAAATGTCAATGGAAACTGAAATAAGGTCAAGAATCTGATTATTGCTTTCATTATAACCTGTTAAAAAATTGGAGATTTCCATGCTTAGAATAGCACATTGATATTATATTATCTTGACCATAGTAAGTATCAAGTCGACATCTCGTCTCTACTTCTTCGAAATTAGGCGGGATACTTACTGGGTACATGTTGTTTATGTACTCATGCTACCCTTCTGTACTTAAATGTACAGGATCTGAGGCAAGTGGATCTGGTTATTATTCCGGTGCGCATCCATGAGCAGACTTGGGACTTCTACGGTGAGTTGCTTTTCCTATATGCCGACTTGCAGCCAAAGAAGTCTTTCTTTGTACTTTTATTTTCTGTCTATCCTGATTCAGACAGTAGGATAATATGATATTCTTTTGTGTATATTCTACTAGCTGCCTGTAGCTTGTGACACCAGGTTCTGAAACACACATTAGTGGACTCATTTTTTTGAGTTGTATTATTAGTTTGTTTACATTATCTATCTCTTTTGGCTTTGAATTCAAATTGGAGTATTTATTTCAGTTGAACTCTGATAAAAATCAACATAAGAAATTTAGAGATATTTCCGCATTGGCTTGCCTGGCAAATGTGTCAGGTGCCTTCATGACCTAATATGGAATTGGGTCATGACAGAGAAAATGGCTAGAATTACTCAAGGATTATGACACTGATATTCTCTACCACCCGGGAAAGGTTAATGTTGTGGCCGTTAGAAATAAAGCTCTACGCTAGAGGGGGGGGTGAATAGCGTTTTAATGAAATTTAGCGTTTTCTTGCGGAATTTAAATTTTACAGGAAGTAAATAAGTGCAATAAAAATAACTTACACAAGGATATATCCTGGTTGGCCACAACAGTGGTTAGTCCAGTCCCCGAGAGACTCTCTCGAGATTTTCTACTAACTTGTTAAGCTTACGGGTGCTTAACAAACCTTTACAGTTGCTCGGAGATACAATCTCAAAGACTTCACTTGCTCGGAGGTTCCTCACCTCAAAGACTTCACTTGCTCGGGGATACAATCCCAAAGACTTCACTTGCTCGGAGGTTCCTCACCTCAAAGACTTCACTTGCTCGGGGATACAATCCCAAAGACTTCACTTGCTCGGAGGTTCCTCACCTCAAAGACTTCACTTGCTCGGGGATACAATCCCAAAGACTTCACTTGCTCGGGGATACAATCCCAAAGACTTCACTTGCTCGGGGATACAATCCCAAAGACATCAACAGAGGAAGCACAAGTTCCTCAACACAAGAGAATCAAAATTCTCTTACAAGTATTTGAAATACTTGAACACTCACTTAACAAAGGTACTCCTTGATGAGTAGATATGAGTAAAATAATACGCTCAAGATCACAACAACTTTGAACAATAATATGGCTCTCAAAAGCTTTATGAAATGAGTAGAAAATGATGAACAATTGAATGAAAGCTTAAAGCAATGTAATGATCAGTTAGTGTATGTTGTTGTGTGTAAAACACTGAGTTGAAGCTGTATTTATAGGTGCAAAACTTGGTCTTACCGTTGTCTAATTGCCAATTAAGAATTGCTGAATTTACTCAGTGATAATCGATTGTCAAGACCGAACAATCGATTATCTGCCAGTCAGATCAAAAATCAATCCCAGATTTTACGCTTAATAATCGATTACTTACAATCCATAATCGATTACTGGCAAAATTCAAAAACAGATAATCGATTACACCAAATCCATAATCGATTATATTGGCAACGTTCTAAAAATCATTTCCGGATTTTAAGCAAAACATCGATTATATAAAATCTATAATCGATTACCTCAGCAACGTTCTAAAAATCATTTCCAGATTTTAAGCAAAACATCGATTATATGAAAACCAATAATCGATTACTTTGAGGTATTTGAAAATCATTTGACAACGGTCAGCTTCAACAATCGATTGTCCTTTGCAACAATCGATTACTTGTTATTTTCTGAAAATCATGAAACTTACTGTCTCAGTGATAATCGATTATCTAAAGACATAATCGATTACTTGTTATTTTCTGAAAATCATAAAACTTACTGTCTCAGTGATAATCGATTATCTAAAGACATAATCGATTACTTAATTAAATTTAAAATCACTGAAAGACATTGTCTCAACATAATCGATCACCATTAGTTCATAATCGATTATTTTGAGTATTGAAAAACTTTACCTCAACAACAATCGATTGGCATTTGATCACAATCGATTATCATGCAGATTTGGAAAAACCTGATGTTCACTGTCTTACTCACAATCGATTACCATTAGTTCTAATCGATTGTCATGCAGTCTTGGCTCAGAAACAATCGATTATCATAAGTTCATAATCGATTATTTTAGCCCAGATTTTTGAGGCATGTTTATAAAACATTTTGTCTAATGTAAATATGCATCATTTGAAATTATTTGATACAGAAATAAGTATGCATGATTTCGGAAAATAGTTTTATGAGAGAAGCCATGTTATGGAGTCAAGTTATAGGATCAAGATCACATTTAAGAATAACTCAATAATAACAATTAAAAACAACGTCTTGAGCTTCAATCTCAACATTTGTGCTCTTGTACTTGAACTCCGTCATATATCAATTTGTGCTTTGTTTGTCATTCATCAAAACCTACAAAAGAATACACGTTTAGTATATCGCATTGAGAACGTGTTTCCAACAATTTCCCCCTTTTTGATAATGGCAAACATTAAGCGGGATATGCAATTTTGACAAATAATATTGACGATTCAAGACAAGTAACAAGTATGCATATTTGTTCTTGTTCCCCCTCAATTTAAGAATTCCCCCCCAATTTAAGCTTATAAGCAATTAAGCAATGTAGAGGTAGTGCATACCCGTTATCCCTATCTTCCCCCTTTTGCCATTAGCAAAAAAAATAGTAAGGAAAGATACACAAAGACGAAATAAAACAAAGTTTATTTATTGAAAATTAAAGGGGTACAGCAGAGGGACATCCAACAATACAAAAAAAATACAATATCAATTATCTCCGTCACGATCCGCCTCGTCATTCGGCGCAGCTTCAAAGGGAACGAGACCCGCATAGGGATAATGGACATGGTCAAAATAACCATGGATCTCGTGTGTCAACTGAGAGAGCTGGTCGGATATAGTTTGGAGAGTGGGCTCCTGAGATGGACGAGCACGACGGGCAGGACGGGTAGGAGGAGGAGCTGGAGCATGATCACCATCATGATGGAAGGATGATTCCGAGATTTCCCATATTTTGGTACTCCTTTTGAGAGGACCATTTTCAGTGACAAATCCGGATGCTTCAAGAAACTTCATGATGAGGAGAGAATAAGGAAGGGGCATGTTATCGGCGACGGCATCGAGCATGTGCATTTTAATGAGCCGACACCAATTGATCTTGGCTCCAGTGACAATGGCATGTAAGAGCTTGGAGTCCTCTTGGGATATGGTGGTATGATTGTGCCTACGAGGTCTTAGGACACGGGAGATGAAGTAGAGGAGAAATCGATAATTTGGGTACATGCCCGAGATGGTAGGACGACGAGAAGAGGCTTGATCATAAGAGATTCCGGCTTGGCGGAAAAAAATTGGATTCATCAAAGAGAGAGCCGGCCTCATTAATATACCGGATAAGATCTTCACCATCGTTTGGAATGCGGGCGATGGTGTGAAGGTTCTCGTCAGAGAGGAGAATGTGAATGCCATTGATGGAGGTGACCACCTCACCATCTTCATCTTTGTGAAGATTTGAATAGAATGCTTCAACTAAGGTTGTGTTAATATGAGGATGGGTAAGGAGCAAGAAATCATAGAGTTGACACTCTTTGAGCATGTTGGCGGCAGGGGCGAAAGGTTCAAGGAGCTTGCTTGTTGAGAAGCGAGGAGGAAGAATAAATCGCTTCTCAAACTTGGAGAGAAACCTAGAAAGTTCAGCTTGAGTTTCGAAGAACAAAACGGACCCGTCTTCATATGGGAAGTTTAGAGGAGGAGGGACTGTTGAGGCTGAGGCACCTTGCCTGGAACGAGAACGTTTGGAGGATCGTTCAGACATATTGAAAAAAAATTTTACTGCTGAATTTTTGAGACTAAGATACAAGGAATTGACCTTTGATTTTTAGAAATGGTGCTTGAGTGAGTGAGAATGATCCTATATGAGGGCTATTTATAGGAGAAGGAGTGATCAGCCATTTACTAAAGATACCTGCTGAAAATTGAAAGTTGGAACAGTCAAAAACGGTAAGAAATAAATTTGCTGACCGTTAGATAATCGATTATTTGGCAGAGATAATCGATTGTATTTACTGTTGGATTAAATTTTGAAACTGACAAATCGATTTAAGAGACAAACAGTAAAAAAATTTGAATGAGATAATCGATTATCAACACAAAATAATCGATTATGGAGCATTTATGTCCTGACAGCAATCGATGTTGGAGCCAAACGGTAACAAAGTTTAAACAAGAAATAATCGATTGTCAATATTGGTAATCGATTATTATTGAAATATAGTTGATACAGAGAACTCGGAGAATTTCTGAATATGACAACTAATCGATTATAGGAAGAAATAATCGATTGTCTGGAAAAGTATTGCTGAATGACTGAGACGGAAATCGATTATGCAATATAAGGAGTTAACAATTTAAACACATTTGCATAATAAAACTAATCAGTTGAAACAATCGATTATTGATACTGATAATCGATGTACTGCACAGTAGATAATCGATTATTGTCTTGGGATAATCGATTGCGGTGTGCTAAGACTTCATAATTTATCTTATCTTTGGGGAAGTACCTGCAAAATGGAATTAAACGTCTCCGACGCTCAAGTCAGTAATTTATAGTGACGTGAATAAATTACACTAGTGTTATCAAGTGATATCGTGAACTCTTAAGAATTGTGTCCTAGAGTGTTCTTAAGAGAGTTTCGGGTACTTACCTTTCCTCCGACGTCGCCAATTACCTGATCAAGAGGGTGATCTTTGATCGTCCTTCATTCATTTTGTTCTTTTGTCTCACTCCCCAAATGTGAAGCTTCCTCCGTTGATTGTTCCACAATTTCATCATTGATTTCCTTCGATGCCTTTTCTTGTATTTTGTATTTTTTCAAATTGCCTAAAATATCAACCGATCTGAATATGATTGTTTCCAAATATGACGCTTCCTCCTTCTTTGTGCTTTAGTTGAAGGGATTTGGATTCATCTCCCGTCATGTGTTTGGAGCATCCACTATCAAGGTACCATAGTACGCTTGATCCCTTCAAGCATACCTACAAAACAAATTAATTTTCTTTGGGTACCCATGCCATCTTGGGTCCTTGAGGGTTAGAGATATTGTAATAATATGTTTGAGTAACATGTCTATGACGAGTAAAACATGCGGGAGCAATATGACCAATGCGTCTACAATAATGACATGTCACATTCGGATTATGCATTCGTCTAGGTTCATAGTAGCTAGATGAATGAAGGTTGCTTACCTTATTTTGAACGCTATCATTTCTCCTACTTTGATCTCTAGGATGGGTAGTGTTTCTAGAGTGATGATATCTAGGTTGAGGACCATTTTGGGGTCTTCTAGGAGGTTCACAATTTTGCCTAAAATATGCATCATGTCTATGGTGACTATTTCTAGGCGGAGGGTCATTTCTTGGTCTAGCATGCAAATTTGTTCTAGGATAGCTATTTCTAGGATACACATTTTTGTTGTTGTTCCTAGGTTGAACTCTAGGTTTTTGAGGTTTAGCATCAACCTTTTCTTCATTTTTAAAACCTATTCCGTGCTTAGTTGATTTTAGGTTATCAAGAACAAAATTCAAGTTTTTATGCGAGGAATTAAACTTATCTAGTGTGCCTTTAAGTCTACCTACTTCATTCTTAAGGATCACACAAGAAACACAACCTTTAGTAGAACTTTCAGGTTTTTCGGCACTTCTCTTTCCATAAAACTTGTTTTGTTCGTGTAGCTTCTCATTTTCCAAAACCAGTTTTTCTAATTCCTTTTCTTTTAAAGAAATCTGTTTTTGAAAATCCGTTTCTTTTAGAGAAGCGTTTTCTCTTAAGCTAGTGACAGTTTTTGAAGCCTTTAAAAAATCAGTATATAACTCATCAAAAGCATTACGCATTTCATCAAGTGAAAAGTTTTCAGACGAAATTTGACGTACCTCATTTTGGTTTTCTTCTTGTACCATGAGACAAAGGTTTGCAGCTTCGTCGTTTTCTTCTTCACTTGATTCATCTCCGGAGTCGCCTCCCCACGAGATATATGCCCGTTGCTTTTTAAAGGATTTCTTCTCCTTTTTGATGTTTGGGCAATTTGTTTTGATGTGTCCAGTTTCTCCACATTCATAGCATTTTGTTTGCTCACCTTGTTTTTTCCCTTTGCGCTCATATTCCTTGTGCATAAACTTTTGGAATCTTTTAATGACTAATCCAAACTCGTTGTCTTCTTCCTCTTCAATCTTTGGTTGGCTTGTGCTCGCTTTTAGAGCAATCTTTTGCCTTCTTTGATCATCAACAAACGGGTTAAGAATAGTAGATTCATAGGTTTTAAGATTACCTCTTAGTGCGTCGATGGTGACGTTTGAGACTCCAATTGATTCTTGGATAGCATCGGCTTTGGATCGCCATGCCGGTGTGAGGCTTCTAAGAACTTTTCGAACAAGTTCTCTATCCGTGAATGTCTTCTTGAGGACGTGTAGATCATTTACTATTGTTGAAAAGCGCTCAAACATCTCATCTACTTTTTCTCCTTCCTTCATATGAAACAATTCGTAAGCATGAGTAAGAAAATCAACTTTTGCTTCTCTTACCTGGTCAGTCCCTTCATAAGTGACTTCTAATTTGTCCCACATTTCTTTTGCTGTTTTGCAACATGAAAGTTTCCTGTAATCGTTAGCGTTAATAGCACAATACAATAAATTTACAGCTTTATAATTATTTTGAATCATTCTATTGTCCTCTGTGGTGTACTCCTCTTCGGATTTGGGAATCCATTCGCTTTCCACTTTCTTGACTGGAATTTCATTTCCCTTTGTGTACACCTTCCAAAGGTAGGGACAGTTTGACCGAATGAAGATTTCCATCCTCTCCTTCCAGTATGAGTAATTTGTGCCATTGAATAGAGGAGGTCGTGTAGGGCATTGTCCTTCTTCAATTCCTGCAAAAGAATCTAGAGTAGAAGCCATGGATGGTTCTCTCAAACTGTTAAGTTTTTCAGAGAGTTGGGCTCTGATACCAATTGTTAGAAATAACGCTCTACGCTAGAGGGGGGGGGGGGGTGAATAGCGTTTTAATGAAATTTAGCGTTTTCTTGCGGAATTTAAATTTTACAGGAAGTAAATAAGTGCAATAAAAATAACTTACACAAGGATATATCCTGGTTGGCCACAACAATGGTTAGTCCAGTCCCCGAGAGGCTCTCTCGAGATTTTCTACTAACTTGTTAAGCTTACGGGTGCTTAACAAACCTTTACAGTTGCTCGAAGATACAATCTCAAAGACTTCACTTGCTCGGAGGTTCCTCACCTCAAAGACTTCACTTGCTCGGGGATACAATCCCAAAGACTTCACTTGCTCGGAGGTTCCTCACCTCAAAGACTTCACTTGCTCGGGGATACAATCCCAAAGACTTCACTTGCTCGGGGATACAATCCCAAAGACTTCACTTGCTCGGAGGTTCCTCACCTCAAAGACTTCACTTGCTCGGGGATACAATCCCAAAGACTTCACTTGCTCGGGGATACAATCCCAAAGACTTCACTTGCTCGGGGATACAATCCCAAAGACTTCAACAGAGGAAGCACAAGTTCCTCAACACAAGAGAATCAAAATTCTCTTACAAGTATTTGAAATACTTGAACACTCACTTAACAAAGGTACTCCTTGATGAGTAGATATGAGTAAAATAATACGCTCAAGATCACAACAACTTTGAACAATAATATGGCTCTCAAAAGCTTTATGAAATGAGTAGAAAATGATGAACAATTGAATGAAAGCTTAAAGCAATGTAATGATCAGTTAGTGTATGTTGTTGTGTGTAAAACACTGAGTTGAAGCTGTATTTATAGGTGCAAAACTTGGTCTTACCGTTGTCTAATTGCCAATTAAGAATTGCTGAATTTACTCAGTGATAATCGATTGTCAAGACCGAACAATCGATTATCTGCCAGTCAGATCAAAAATCAATCCCAGATTTTACGCTTAATAATCGATTACTTACAATCCATAATCGATTACTGGCAAAATTCAAAAACAGATAATCGATTACACCAAATCCATAATCGATTATATTGGCAACGTTCTAAAAATCATTTCCGGATTTTAAGCAAAACATCGATTATATAAAATCTATAATCGATTACCTCAGCAACGTTCTAAAAATCATTTCCAGATTTTAAGCAAAACATCGATTATATGAAAACCAATAATCGATTACTTTGAGGTATTTGAAAATCATTTGACAACGGTCAGCTTCAACAATCGATTGTCCTTTGCAACAATCGATTACTTGTTATTTTCTGAAAATCATGAAACTTACTGTCTCGGTGATAATCGATTATCTAAAGACATAATCGATTACTTGTTATTTTCTGAAAATCATAAAACTTACTGTCTCAGTGATAATCGATTATCTAAAGACATAATCGATTACTTAATTAAATTTAAAATCACTGAAAGACATTGTCTCAACATAATCGATCACCATTAGTTCATAATCGATTATTTTGAGTATTGAAAAACTTTACCTCAACAACAATCGATTGGCATTTGATCACAATCGATTATCATGCAGATTTGGAAAAACCTGATGTTCACTGTCTTACTCACAATCGATTACCATTAGTTCATAATCGATTGTCATGCAGTCTTGGCTCAGAAACAATCGATTATCATAAGTTCATAATCGATTATTTTAGCCCAGATTTTTGAGGCATGTTTATAAAACATTTTGTCTAATGTAAATATGCATCATTTGAAATTATTTGATACAGAAATAAGTATGCATGATTTTGGAAAATAGTTTTATGAGAGAAGCCATGTTATCGAGTCAAGTTATAGGATCAAGATCACATTTAAGAATAACTCAATAATAACAATTAAAAACAACGTCTTGAGCTTCAATCTCAACATTTGTGCTCTTGTACTTGAACTCCGTCATATATCAATTTGTGCTTTGTTTGTCATTCATCAAAACCTACAAAAGAATACACGTTTAGTATATCGCATTGAGAACGTGTTTCCAACAGTGGCGGATACTCTTAGTCGAAAATCTATGGGAAGTTTGGCTCATTAGAGGATAGATCAGAGGTTGTTGGCCTGGGAGGTTCATCAATTGATCAGTCTGGGAGTTTGCCTAGCGGACTTTAATGATGGAGGAGTAATTGTGTAGAATAGGGTTGAATCGTCACTTGTGGTAGAGGTGAAAGAAAAGCAATTCAACGATCCATTATTAGCACAACTG
Organism: Nicotiana benthamiana; assembly: GCA_034376525.1. NCBI lineage: Eukaryota > Viridiplantae > Streptophyta > Magnoliopsida > Solanales > Solanaceae > Nicotiana > Nicotiana benthamiana. The sequence continues at coordinate 112,666,251 of CM067324.1, forward strand.
AAAGAGGGGATCCATAAACATAAACCACAGCTTTTTCCCTTGGCATGGATGATGGTACCCTACAGTGCCAAGGCCTCATATGTGTTCCGGATATTGACGATCTTTGGGGAAGGATCATGGAAGAATCTCACACTTCCAGGTATTCATTGCACCCAGGTTCTACAAAAATGTATCATGATCTTATGGAAGTTTGTTGATGGAACAACATGAAAAGGGATGTGGCTGACTTTGTGGCTAGATGTCCGAACTGTCAGCAAGTGAAGGCCAAACATCAAAGACCCGGAGGAATGTCTCAAAGTATAAAAATTCCAATAATGGAAATGAGAGATGATCAATATGAATTTTGTTGTAGGGTTGCCAAGCTTTCCCTGCAAGTTTGACTCAATTTGGGTGATTGTTGATCGACTCACAAAATCAGCGCACTTTTTGCCAGTCAAATCTACTGACATAGTGGAGCAGTATGCCCAGATATATATCAAGGAAATAGTTAGGTTGCATGGTACTCCAGTCTCAATCATTTCTAATCAAGAGGTTTAGTTCACAACCAACTTTTGGAAGACATTTAAGCAAGGTTCGGGCACGCAGGTAAATCTTCGCACAACTTTTCACCCCCAGACTGACGGGCAAGCCAAGCGGACCCTTCATACGCCTGAGGATATGTTGCGTGCTTTACTCTTGATTTCAAAGTTAGATGGGATGATCATTTTCCACTTACAGAGTTTGCTTTAGACCTGTCTAACGGGCCGGTTTGACCCTGGACCGGACCGGACCGGCCCGGTTCTTAAGGGGTGGGCTGGGCTAGGTTGGGGGGACGGGTTAGAACGGTTAGGATTTTAGAAGTAGGACCCGGGACCAGACCGGCCCGGTAAGCCAAACAGTGCTTGAACCGGTCGACCCGGACCGGGACCGGACCGGTACAACGGTAAAATTTTTTTTTTTTTAAAAAGAAATTTTTCTGCACATGTGGGCCCCACAGGACCATTGGCAACGGTCCAGAACCGTTGGCCAACGGGAGTATTTTCAGAAATGGCCACTTTTTTGTTTTTTTTTTTGTATTTATTAAATTACATTATTAAACCTCCTTAAAATCTATAAATACCCTCCCCTCTTCTTCATTTCCTCACTCAAAATTATCAATCTCTCTCTCAATTCTCAAATTATCAATCACTCTCTTCTCTTCAATTTTCAAGAATTCATATTCTAATTTTATAATGTTATTTTCTTTGTTTTCCCGAATTTAATTTATCGTAATTTCTCATTCGGAAATCGGAATTCTAAGCTTGAAGTTCAAGTGTTCAACATTGAAATACTTGCTTGACGTTTGTTCGTGGTAACACCGGATTTGCGTAATCAAGTGCTCAATTTATTGTCGAATTCGGTGCACTCTTTCCAACTCTTTCTTTTATTTAATATTTTAATTGCATATTTAATTTAAGCTTATATTTTTATTTTTACAATATGTTTAATGATGCTAGTCCTGTAGCTTTTGGTAGTAATAGTAATGACCCGACTTCTAATCGTAAAAGAAGAAGTCCGGTATGGAATTTTTTTGAAATAATAGAAGGTACTAATAGTGTTAAGTGCAAATTTTGTAACGAAACTTTTCAATATTTGACCGAAGGAAATTTAGGAGGGACTGGACCATTTGCAAGACATATGAGAGCTGTCCATCCTATAGAATGGGTCAATAATGATGCTAATCCTGTAGCTTCTGGTAGTACTAGTAATAATGATGACCCGACTTCTAGTCGTAAAAGAAGAAGTCAGGTATGGAATTTTTTTGAAATAATAGAAGGTACTAATAGTATTAAGTGCAAAATTTGTAACGAAACTTTTCAACATTTGACCGAAGGAAATTTAGGAGGGACTGGACCATTTACAAGACATATGAGAGCTGTCCATCATATAGAATGGGTCAATAATTATGGGAAGCAATGATTTGTAAGTTTTAGACTTTTAGTATATTTGACTGTTTGTACTTTATTCAGAGATTGGATTAGATAGATCGGAATGAAGAAATCAGGAAAGGAAGATGTTCACACTTCACAGTTCATACTTCATAGCCTAGAAGACGAAGAACTTTAACTTGGAGATATTGATTATGATGAATATGAAGTGATGAACTGATGAAGTGATGCAAAACATTTGAAATTACTACTTCACTATAAAAAATGTAAACATTTCATTATCTACTTATTAATTTGAAATTGAGAAATAAAGTAGCACTTGCAATAAGTGCAATTTTTCCCCATCTTTTGTTGTGTTCATTCAATTATTACAAAGTATTAATATAACTTAATATATATACATAATTCTAAAAAAAATATACGAAATAACGAAACCCGGCCTGGCCCGGACCATTACAACCCGTAACCCGTACGGTTCAATCTTAACCCCTAACAACCCAGCCCGGTTAAACCCGGCACTGTTTGGACCCGGCCCGGCCCGGACCGGTAACCGGACGGGTCGAAAAAAAATCGACCCGGACCGGACCGGTGGAACCGGTTGACACCTTTAGTTTGCTTATAACAATAGCTTCCACGCTAATATTCAGATGGCACCATTTAAGGATCTGTATTATAAAAGATGTAGGTCTTCCATTGTGTGGTTGGAGGTTGGAGAAGCTGAATTGATAGGGCTAGACCTTGTGCACCAGGCCACAGAGAAGATCAAAATTATTAAGGAAAGGTTGAAAACTGCTCAGAGTCGCCAAAAGTCTTATTCAGACGTCCGGCATAGGGACTTGGAGTTCAAAGAAGATGATTGGGTATTCTTGAAGGTTTCCCCCATGAAGGGTATCATGCGATTTGGGAAGAAAGGAAAATTGAGCCCAAAATATGTTGAACCGTACAGGATCATCGAGTGGATTGGTCTGGTGGTATAGAATCTTGAGTTGCCACCCAATATGTCATTACACCCTGTCTTTCATGTGTCTATGTTGAAGAAGGTAGTGTGAGATCCATACCCTATTGTGCCAGCTGAAACTATTGAGGTCAGTGAAGAACTGTCCTACGAAGAAATTCTACTAGCCATTCTTGACAGGCATGTCCGAAAATTGAGGAATAAGGAGATTGCTTCCGTAAAGGTGTTATGGCGAAACCAGCAGGTTGAGGAAGCCACTTGGGAAGCTGAGAAGAAATGAAGAGAAAGTACCCACATTGGTTTGTAAAGAATGTAATATTTTTCATCCATTTGGTCCCTATGAACTATGTCTCCTTGATTTGATCTATGTAAAATTGTTCTATTTTTTTTTTGGTTATATGATTGCCTATGTGACCATAGTTAGTATTGTACAGGTTATGTTGTGTCTACGGAATATGTATATGCTATTAGGATATGTTTCTGGGGCTCTCTGACAGGTGGATAGGCTTAGATACAAAGGAAACTCTGGCAAAATATTTAGTAATTTAGGGAGTTAGCCAAATTTGGAGCTATTGAAGTATTCCACGGTTGTGAGAAACTGGGATTTCATAATAGACTACTAATGAGTGAACCTTGACCCTCATTCGAGGACGAATGATCCTAAGCGGGGGAGAATGTGAGGCCCATGAAAGATTTTTACTCTAAACCAGAAAACCTCGTAGTGCCAAATTAGGATTATGTGTTAGATATGTGTAAGCTCGTCGCGTTACGGACCTTTTTGGATTGATCTATGCATTAAAAAAATCAAGGAATGATGTTTTTCAGAAAAGTGCGATTCTGCGATCGAAAATGGGATTGCATAACAGCTATGTGGACCATATAGTTGTCACAGAGTGAAGCAGGGTGTTGGTCAATTTGAGGTCAACTATGCAGCCAATTATGCAATCACATAATCGATATGCAAGTCGCAAAGTCATCGCATAATTCCATTGGAATTTTGTAAGGAGTAGTTATGTAGTGCATTATGCGACCGCATAATGGGTATGCAGATCGCTTTTTGCCGTATACCCAGACCGTGTGTTCAGGTTTTGGGGAGAATTTTTTGCGGTCCATTATGCGGGCTGCATTTCAACTTTGCGATCGCAAATGCGATCGTAGATCTAAGTCGGGGCTCAATATTTCTAAGTTTTAAACCCGAATGTGTAATAGCTCATTTTGAGCCTATATTCTTGGTTTTATTAGAGTGAGAGGGAGGGTCTAAGAAAGGGTAAGTGCCTTCCATCAAAATTTCTCCACAAAAACTTGTTCTAACATTGTAAATAATTAACTAGGGCACCTAAATCTTCATCCCAGGAGGTTCGACTTCATCACCTCAGCTCTTAATTTTATACATGGCTATAATGGGTCATTAGTGAGGTAATTCATGGGGATAAGGGTGATCGCATTGCATGCATGTGTTCTTAGAAGATATAGTGAAGGTATAAATAGGAACACATAGGGAATGGGCTAATGCAATCTTGCATGAAAGGACCATAAGGCCTTAATGAACACTCAATGCTTAATAAAAAGCTCAAGTGAGCTTAGATCATGATCTTTTCCTGATTTGGGTTCAATTGTGCTACATTGCTTAAATAGATTGAAGTGCGAACATCTAGAATATTATAGGATTAAGGAAAGCTTTATTGAGGTATGTATGGCTAAAACTTCGTCTTTTAGAAATTGAGCTGCATCGGTATTTGTGTGAACATGGTAAGATTAAATTTGACCTATTTGTATTAATTTTTGTATTACATGAATTTGGGGCTTGCGAATTTATATGCGTGAAGGATGTGTCTCAATATGATCAATCTGCTATTATTGATAACTTGATGGGGTGCAAGGAATATGAACCATGTGCTGAAATGCTTAGGCTTTAAATTTAGATCGAAGTTGCATTGTCGTGCCATCTACGTGAAGTTTTATCTTTGCTACAGTTTAAACTGCTATTATGTGCTCCTACTATCCTAAATGTCAAAACTAATATTGAAATTGGGAATAATGTAAAATGCAGCCTAGTTCCAAGAATGATGTGATAAGTTGTGGCCCCAAGTGCCTATGAAATGATATATGTGAAACAAATTGATTAATGAGAAAGGGAAAAATGCCTTGGTGAGGCGGCCTAGCCGATCGAGCGAGATCGGATTCCACCCAAGATAGCAATAGTATCGTGAATGAATTTCGGAAAAAAGGAAAATGAGATTGTGATTGAAGTATATGTCTCAAATGAGACAACTTAGCCGATCGGATCGAGATCGGACTCCGCTCAAGATAGCAGTGGTATTATGAACAATAATGAATAGTATGAAAGGCCCCAAACTAAAAGCAATGGAAAAATAATGTAAAAGTTGTATGATTATTTTATTTGGTAATGTGGTGATCATTTAAATATTTAAGTTATACTTGTGATTTCTTATTCTTCTATGAAAGTTCTTTCTAACTAGATGGTGTTTAGCTATACATACTAGTACTATTCCATGGAACTAACGTCCCTTTTTGCCCGGGGGCACTAAATTTTTAATTGAATGTAGGTGGCTCCATTGCAGATAGTGCACATCGCGCATAGCGGAGTACCTTTTTCTCAAAGTCTTGGTGAGCCCCTTTATCTTTTAAGGGGTTATATTGCACATCTTTTGTTGTGGACTTTTACTTTTGAGATCTAGCCGGAGCCTTATTGCCGGCATTGTCATAATTGTCTTTTGTATTCACAGAGGCTCCGTAGACAAGTTGTGGTAGTGTTGGGTATTGTAATTAAAGTAAAAATATCGATGTTTGGTAAAAAATTATAAAACTTGTAATATTTTGATAATTATGTTTTAAGTTGTTAATGGAATACTTACTAAGTATGATTAATGGAGTTCATCTCCCATTTATTCATGAATTAGTTTGGGTAGAAGAAAACCTAACGGGCTTGCTCAACTGGGTTCACCCAATCGAGCGCTGATGATAGGCTATAATTGCATATTTTAGTCGATTATTACATTCTAATTTACTGCACTTTAGTTGAGTATGCGCTTTAATCGCTAGTGTTTTTCACTAACAGTGTGTTTTATGCCTTGTAGGAGTGACTTTTAGCTATATAGATGTTATGGAATGAATTCAAGTGATTTAGACATTTGAAGTCTGAGTAAAAGCCTAAGGAATTAAGCCAGGATCATATTTGGGGAACAACGGATGATAGAGCAATAAAACGAAGAATCGAGTAGGCATATTGCGCACTGTCTAGTAAAATGCACATAATGTTTTGCTCAGAACTTTATTTGGGCTCCACAATAAATGGCTTGGAAGTAACTCAAAGGGCTACAACTTTCATGTTTTATGTTTTTTCAAATTTCAAATAGAACAGGGTGAAAAACACGGTCGAAATCGTGACCGCGGACCTGAGACAGGATAAGGCAGTATACCTGCCATATACTGCGGTTCTACCGCGGTTAACCACGGCCACGGCAGTACAGACGTGAAAAATTATCCTTTTTCACGTAAGAGAAGGTATAATTGTTTGTTCCCGGCCCTACTTGGTATGTGTGCATGGAAAAACAAGAATTTTGGAGGTTGGACACACTTTTGACATTATTTAGACCTAAGGAGAGCGAGGATTCGACCTACGAAGCCAAGAACACAATAGGAGCAAGGCGGGGAATTCTTCAACGAGTTTTCTTTCCTCTTTTTATTTCTCATTATTGGTTATGATTTTTAGTATTGTAGTTTTACATACTATTATGAATAGCTAAATTGTTGTTTAGGGTTTTATTGAACCTTTTGTAAGATAAATTCGTGTTATTTTTTTATATAATTGAGCCATTGAATCTTTCTACTTGTTCAACTACGTGTTTGTTGTTGTTGATTGAATGTCCAACAATTGACTTTGCCTATATAGTGTGTACTGCTGGAGAGAGAGTACATATTTAGGTAATTGTTGAACATCACCCCTAACGTATGTGAGAAATTAATATATTGTGTTTAAAGACAGGTTTAGAAATAACAAAGCCTTGATGTAGTCATAATGAGCGGTTAGATAAAGTCAACTAGCGTAGTTCGAGAGAATATGCCTAGTAAATTATTGTAGTTGCTTGATTACGACATCTAAAATGCTTACGATCAGTAGAGAATACAATGGCAAAAATTGTAGGGAACATAGCTAGAAGGATTCCGACAATTGGGAAAATCATAACTCTAGACCTCCTTAATTTAGTCTTCAACACTTAGTCTAGTTAGTTGATAATTTTACCGTTTTCTAATATATGCTAGTTAATTAGAAATATAAATCTAAATTTTTATAATTTAGAAAATAGTTCAATCTTGTCTTCTTAGTGATATTAAATAAATACAGCTAAGCCTTAGTTCTCTGTGGGATTCGACTCTGGACTTTTAGACCGAATTACAGCGACCGCTTATCCTTTTTAGGACTAGAGCTGGGTGTGATCAAGCTCCGGTCGTGCTCCTCAATTTTTTGGACGTTATAGTTTTACTTTGCTCTAATATATTATACCCATAGATTGTAGTACGGAGACCATCAATATCTCCTATCCTGCTTTGATTATGGCAATGAATAATCTGGGTTTCTTCACTTATAGCTCGTTTGGCCAAGCTGCAAAAATCAACTTATTTTGAGAAGTGCTTTTTCTCAAAAGTGCTTTTATCAATAGTACTTTTGGTGAGAAGCAGTTTGTGTTTGGCTAATTAGATTGAAAATCACTTCTGAGCAGCTATTAGTGTTTGGCCAAGCTATAAAAAACTACTTCTAAGTGTATTTTTCTCAAAAGCGCTTCTCAAAAAAGTGGTTTTGGAGAGAAGCTACTTTTTTCTACTTATTCAAAACTGCTTTTGCTTCTCCTCAAAAGAACTTTTTTCCTTACAAAAGTTTGGCCAAACATCTCAATTTCTGGCCAAAAGTGCTTTTGGCAAAATAAAGACACTTTTAGCCAAAAAGAAGCTTGGCCAAACAGGCTATTAGTAACCTTACTGTATACCAATTCATGTCCCAAATCAACCAAACTCTTCCATTAACTATATGCTGGTAATTTGTCAGTATTCCCCAGTTAGGCACTATGTTATGAATTACTCTAGAAATATTATGTTCTTTGACTCTTGTTTCAATAATACCAGCTAATTAAATATTTCTGCTCTTGATGTAATTTTTTAATTTCTTGTGCTTGTGCCTCTTGGTTAGGGAAGTAGCCCGGGATGTGCTCGGGGTAGCAAAGGGCTATTCAGGCAGACATCAGGGTGACTGGTGGTGGAACGATGTAGTCCAAGGAAAAGTGGAGGTGAAGAAGGCGGCGTTTGCTAAGATGACAGGGAGCACGAGCGAGGAAGATCGGAGAGCGAACAGGGAGATCCACAAGGCGGCGAGGAAAGAAGCAATGATGGCGGTTACGGAAGCCAAAAACGCGGCGTTTGGTCGCACGTACAAGGAATTAGGGGAGAAAGGCGGGGACAAAAAGTTATTCCGGTTAGCTAAAGAAAGGGAAATGAAGGCGCGTGATCTTGACCAAGTTAGGTGCATCAAGGGCGAGGATGGTAGAGTACTGATGGGGGAGTCTCAAGTCAAGCAGAGGTGGCAGGCATACTTTCGAGACTTACTTAACGATGAGGGGGATCGTAACATAGAGCTAGGGGAGTTGGGGCATTCAGAGCAACATATAGACATTGGGTACTGCAGGCGCATTAGGGCGGATGAGGTCATGGGGGCTTTACGTAGGATGAGTAGGGGTCGAGCGACCGGGCCTGACGAGATCCCGGTGGAGTTCTGAAAATGCATGGGTAGGTTAGGAGTGGAGTGGATCTCCAGGTTGTTCAATGCGTTCTTCAGGACCAAAAAGATGCCGGAGGAGTGGAGGTGGAGTATAGTGGTGCCCTTGTACAAGAACAAAGGTGACATCCAGTGCTGCAACAACTATAGGGGTATCAAATTAATAAGTCATACCATGAAGGTCTGGGAGCGGGTGATCAAGCGAGGGTGAGGGAGATGACATCTATATCTGTGAACCAGTTCGGTTTCATGCCGGGTCGCTCTACTACAGAAGCTATCCACCTTGTCAGGAGGCTGGTGGAGCAGTTCAGGGATAAGAAGAAGGACATGCACATGGTTCTTATCGACTTGGAGAAGGCGTATGACAAGGTTCCAAGGGAGGTGCTATGAAAGTGCTTGGAGGCGAAGAGCGTGCCAGAAGCCTACATCAGAGTAATTAAGGACATGTACAATGGAGCTAAAACTAGGGTTAGGACGGTGGGTGGCGACTCAGACCATTTTCCAGTGGTTATGGGGCTCCATCAAGGATCGGCGCTTAGCCCTCTCTTGTTTGCCTTGGTGATGGATGCTCTTACCCGACATATTCAAGGGAATGTGCCTTGGTGTATGCTATTTGCTGATGACATAGTCTTGATAGACGAGACGAGGGTCGGTGTTAATGAGAGGTTAGAGGTATGGAGACAGGCTCTCGAGTCTAAGGGTTTCAAAATAAGCAGATCAAAGACAGAATACCTGGAGTGCAAGTTTAGTGCCGAGCCGAGCGAAGTAGGCAAAGACGTGATGATTGGATCTCAGGTCATCGCCAAGAGGGACATTGTCAGATATCTTGGGTCGGTGATTCAGGGGGACGGAGAGATTGACGGGGACGTCACCCATCGTATAGGAGCAGGGTGGTCAAAGTGGAGGCTTGCATCAGGAGTCCTGTGCGACAAGAAAGTTCCACAGAAACTCAAGGGGAAATTTTATAGAGCTGTGATTAGATCGGCCATGTTGTATGGCGCGGAATGCTGGCCAGTGAAGAACTCTCATGTTCAGAGGATGAAGGTTGCGGAGATGAGGATGCTCAGGTGGATGTGCGGGCTCACCAGGTTAGATAAGATTAAGAATGAAGTTATTCGAGAGAAGGTGGGGGTGGCCCCAGTGGATGAGAAGATGCGAGAAGTGAGGCTGAGGTGGTTCGGGCATGTACGGAGGAGAAGTCCTGATGTCCCGGTGAGGAGTTGTGAGCGACTGGCGATGGTCGGCGCACGGCGAGGCAGAGGGAGGCCTAAGCGGTATTGGAGAGAGGTGATTAGGCATGACATGGCTAAAATGCGGGTTGCTGAGGACATGGCCCTTGATAGGAAAGTTTGAAGGTCTAGTATCAGGGTTGTAGGATAGGGGCCCTAGAGTTTTTCATATTCCTCACCCGGGGTTGGGTGAGGCTTGGCAGGGCTATCCATAGTTGATTTGTTTATTGAATTGTGTCTCCATTATGGTAGTTATTTATGGTATTTACTGTCTGATATTATTGCATGCTATTTTATTTATGGTTCTTATGTTTAGAGAATTATTTACGCTATTTCTGATAGAGTTACTAATGCTCTCTTGTTTTTGTTTCTGTTTTTCCTTTCCTTCACTGAGCCGAGGGTCGATTGGAAAAAGCCTCCCTGCCCTTTCGGGTAGGGGTAAGGCTCGTCTACATATTACCCTCCCCAGATCCCACTTTGTGGGACTATACTGGGTAGTTGTTGTTGTTGTTGTTGTGTGCTTGTGCCTCTTGTTTACTCCTCTTCCAGTTTAGCCAATTCACGATTGAATTATTAAGTCCTCCACCTCTATCTAGAGGTAGGTGGATCTCATCACAGTTCCTCTTTTGCAAAGCCTCAAAACCATTTCTAGTTTGTATAGCAGAAAGCACAGGGAAGTTCCCTAGATTAAACTCAGGGCTAGATTCTGTTGGTTTCTCTCTGATGATCTGCATAGGGCTAATTGGAGATCTTCCTCTCACACTTTGTTGCTCCCTCCTAACATGTGTTTCAGTTAAGGTATGCTGTTGATTCTTCTGATTTTGTGGGCTTTTAGGATGAACCTCCTGAGCTATGTTCTGCTCTTCTATAGCCTCCTTAGGTGTATCTTTTATTATTGGGCCTTTGTATAGCCATTGTTGGACAATCCTTCCTTTTCTCGGCTGATTATTCTCAATTCTTTTCGGTGGTTGACATTTGTATCCAATTACTTGACACTTTTCACAAAATTCCGGCTTTCAACCATAGGTTACCAGGTGTTGAAATTGCCTCCCATTAGGATCCATCTCAGGTATTTATGTAGGTAGTATACTGGTCTCATCTAATGTAATAAGCATTCTTGCACATGACATTCTAGTCTGCTTATTTGTGCACTTATTAGCAAAAATAGGGGTGTCATCGGCTGTTTTGAAAATTTAACCAAAGAGGGATCTCAATTGGAAATTCTTCACTGAATCAAAATGGGTCCATGGCTTTAAGATGATAGGTTAGGGCTTGCATAATAAATCATGCCTATCTGCCATGGACTGAAATTTAATGACATAGTAACCTTCTTCATGTAGGAAGATGTCTGGTTCACTAATTTTTTCCTAGTGTAGTCCATTGTACCTCTTCATTGCATTGAATCCTGGTACTTCTCCGATAAAATAAGCAATTAGGGAAAAATGCCACTTCTCTGTTTCCTTATCTACCTCCAATTTCTCTAATTGTACTACTAGTAAGCCATTAACAATTTGAAGTGGTATATAGGTCAGAGCCATACCCTTTTCTGCATATCTGTTCTTTTGAAACAAACTCACTCGTGCACCATGCTTCTTCGCTCCATCGTCCTCTGACTTTAGATCCTTGCCCTTGTTATTGGCAATTGATGGACCAATAACTGTTTCAGTAGGTAGTGTTACTGTTAGATTGACCTCTGCTACTGTTTCATTCGTTTCCATCAGCATAGCTGGGGAATTTGTCGGCGAATGGCTCAAATCCAATTTCTTCGTAGCTGTTGATGTAGATCCAATCTCGCGTATTGAGATTCCTTTCTTTCTCAGTCCTGATTGTTCAATTTGGTTATCTGGTGTTGAATCTTCCTCCTTGTTTATTCCTGTTTGTAGGCGAGCTCCCATTGAGCTTCCGAAAGTAATAATGGGCTGTTGCTTTGCTTTTCCTCCTCCTCTTCCGCGACCTCCTGCTCTTCCTCCCATGGCAGAACACAGTGGCGTATGTTAGCTAACATGCGCCAAGAGCCTCAAGAAAGAACTTTTGTTTTGTTTTGAAACGCGCGAAACCTTTCTTTTCTTTAATGTGTTTCTCTACATACACCTAGTTTAGGTTTCTTTCTGGCTATATTTTTTATTTTTAACTTGTTCCTCAATCTTTATCTTTTTAATTATTTATCCACATTTAACACTCAGATCAAACCAATAAATGTGTACGCTTTATGTTTCAAAAATATATTTTTATCAATTAGTCATTGTTAACTAATGCATACTTTCAGATAATGATGTAATTAGTAAAGAAATTAATTTATACACAAAAGTAACATTCGAAGTTAGAAATTCAAATTCCATTCTACAAAATAATGACTGCATATAGACTTTTTTCCAAGTTAAGCCGAATGTACAAAAATATTTGAAAGTTTAAGGAAAATAGTTCCATTCTCCCTCTAAACTTTTATTCCCTTTTAAAAAATGCAAGTTATAAAATTTATTCCATTTTCTTCGTTCGGAGAGTGTTTGGCTAAGCTTATAAATTGGTCAAACCAACTTATAAGTACTTTTCGGCTTACTTACACGTTTAATAAAATTAAAAGTGCTTATATGCCAAAAATAAGCCAAAAGCCATAAACACGATTACCCTCCAACTTATAAATTTTTAGCTTATAAACATTTTAAATTTAACCAAAATTTTTACTGTTATTTTATCCCTAAAGTATTCCTTTTTAAAACAAAACTCACGTATCCTTATGTCAAACCTATTTCTTCACTAAAAACATATCTCTTCACTGCTTTATGTATTGATTCAAACCTAAACCTCTGCCTCTTCAAGTCTGCAATTCTCGCTAATTTTTTAGGTAAGCAAATTTTCTATTTTTTCGTATATTTGTATTTATGTAAACGCTAGTATCCTCCATGATCAATCATATAAAGTACGCATTAAGTGTTTGCTTTTTCTCGTCAGTATTTTGTCCTATTTAGGTTTATTTGTTTATTGAATTTTTTTTGTCAATTTATTAATTATTATTATATAACTTATGATTATATGCTTATCATAGAAATTATCTTATCTAATCATAATTATATTTAAAATGAAATGACAAATAGAATATTTTATATTTGAACCGATCTCGAATATAAAATTTTGAAGAAATATTGTCCTTATACGTAAACAGTTCTAAGGTTATTTAAGTTATTTTTGATTAAAAAAAAAGAGCTTAGTAGCACTATTTTATCAAATTGCAGCAACTTATTACCACTTTCAGCACTTGTATCCAAACATGTAACTTCTTATTTATTAAATCAGCTTCAACACCTAAAAGTGTTTTTCAGTATTTTTCAGCACCTAATGTTTATCAACTACTTCAAATCAACTAATTCAAATGGACTCTCAATAATGTTATTTCTCTATATTCAAATCCAGAAAATAGAAAAAAATAGAAAAATTTCGAGCCCACAATTTTTTTGTTTGTCCTTAAGGAATTTAATACCCTTACAGTTGCCTAAGGTTTCGGATTAATTCCTCCCAGGATAGAACGGAGTTATTATTTTGTGTGGTACTTCAAATCACACAACTCCAACAAAATGCAGAAGATAGAGGGAATGAAATATTAATATTAAATATTAAATATTATTAAATAATTGAAAAGTCAAATCCAAAACCAAAGTTTTGCGAGCAACAACGATGACGCAAGGCTTGCTTTCTTCTCAGCTCTTTAAAAGCTAGAATAAGTGCTTCTATATATAAGAATAAGAATTTTCCTCTTCCATTCCAATAAGGGGCAAAATTCCTTTGTAAAAGGGACTAATTCGTCGACAAGTAGCACAACTAAAAAGTGCAAAAAATCTAAAAGGGGAAGTCTTAGAGAGAGGAGAGAGAAACTCTGGCGACTGGCAAGCGAGCCGCCGCCTGCCGCCAGCAACCACCCGCCATATCCAATCGACCTTACTAATACTTCCCCACTGTAAATATGACGAGAGTGATAACATCGGAGAGTGGAATACCACAACAATTAACCCTATTGCCCCTTCTACACTGGTTTCCTGGTATGGGGAGTGCTCCTACAGTCTTACATGCACCATCGACGAAGGAGGCCGCAGGTGGAACGACGATGGCTAGAAACTCACGTACTTTAATGAAACTCAGAAGCCAACAATGGCGGAGGTAGTCAAAGGTAATCGGACTCAAAATCAGGGCATGCAGCTGAAGTTCTATCCTCTGATGATGAAGGATGGAGTGAAAATCGCAAAATTGAACCCTAAGGAGATAGAGATTCAGAACCAGAAGTGGAGGTATGCTCTAATTGGTTATGTATTAGGAGGTAATCCGTCATTTAAGAAAATGTTAAAGTATGCTTATGGCGTCTGGAATAAGGTTACAACGCCTCCAGTGTTGCTGCATAATGATGGGTACTTCGTCTTCAAATTTGAATCTATGGAGGATAAGAACGTAATCATGCAACAAGGACCATACACGTTCAACGGTAGGCCTATGATTCGGAAGGAATGGGATCTTAATTTTCAGATTCAGAACGAGTCGATGAGAATTGTCCCAATTTGGTTCAGTTTCCCTGGGCTGCCAATACAATGTTGGGCTGAAGAGAACTTAGGCAGAATAGCAAGCTTAATTGGTAAGCCTTTATGCACCAATAGATTAACTGCTGAATGTGAAAGAATCTCCTATGCGAGAGTTCTTGTGGAAGTTTATATCGCTCAACCTCTGCCTGAGAATGACTATATTGAGATACCATATGGGAAAAGCTGGCTACAAAATGTGGAGTATAAATGGAAACCAACCTTCTGTCTTGAATGCAACTCGTTTGGGCACAAAAATGGAGACTCCCAGAAGGAGAAACAACAGAATGAAGAGGTCCAGAGGCATAGAAAGAGGAAAAAGAAGATAACCAGAGTGCAATGGCAACCAAAAGCTGTAACTGAGGAGACATTAGAAGGGCAGCAGAATGAAAAAACCAACAGAGTTGCCTGTTGTAGAAGCTCAAAGGAATAACAAAGGCAAGCAGATTGCAATTGTCCAAGGCCTTAAAGATAGAAACCAAAATGAAGAGACCAACTATGCTGAAGTAGCCAGGATGAATACATTTGCAGTACTCACTATATTAGAGCCTCCTGATGGGAACCAACAGAAGGGAGAATGCAGCCTAGAGCCATGTCTATTAGATCCAGGAGGCACTACATCCACTGTTTCCCCATGATTATTGTATCCTGGAACATTAGAGGACTAAACAAGTCCTACAAACAAAGAGAGTTAGTCAAATTCCTGAGGACTAATAGAGTTGATATGATAGCTTGCCTAGAAACTAGAGTGAAGCAGCAAAACTCAATGGCAATCCATAAGAAGCTGGGAGGTGAGTGGACAATAGGGAACAACTATGCAAATGATCCTAATGGAAGGATATGGATAATGTGGAAAGATGTCAATGTTCAGGTGGTACTACTGGAAAGCACTGATCAACTAATCCATTGTCAAGTGAAAGATAAGAATTCAACCTTTACTAGCTACATCACCTTTGTATATGGCCTACACACTACCCAACACATAGCACCACTATAGAGGGATTTGAGAGCTGTCCAACATACTGGCCCTTGGCTTATAATGGGGGATTTCAACAGTATGCTAGGGGTTGAGGATAGGATAAATGGTCAGCCAGTACATCCTTAGAGATAGCTGAATTTCAGAGGTGTATTGATGACATTAGAGTGGGGCAGCTTACCAAAAGAGGCAACAAATTCTCATGGAGCAATAAAAGGAATGTTGAAGCCAGAGTCTATAGCCATATAGACTGGGCCTTTGGTAATGATATGTGGTTCAATTCTTGCACAGGAGTGGAAGCAGTATACATGTTACTTGGATGTTCAGATCACACCCCTATATTGATAGACACTGAAATAGTTAAAGTTAAAGTAAATAGACAATACAGGCTACTACTAACAGTTATGCAACAAAAAGAATACAAGGGAGCAGTTCAAAGAGTGTGGAAACAACAAGTCCAAGGCTACACTATGTATTCTATTTGGAGCAAACTGAGAAAAATTGAGCAGGAGACCAGAACCATTCACCAGGAGCATTCATCTGTTGATAAGAAGCTGCAACAAATGAGAGAAGGTCTGAGGGTAATTCAAGGAAAACTAAATGAAGACTATTTCAATGAAGCAGTGATTGAAGAAAAGAAATTATTAGAGAACATTGAAAAGTGGGAAGGCATTCAAGAACAAATAATGAGACAGAAGTCAAGAGCAAACTGGATCCAGCTGGGTGATAACAATAAAAAGTACTTCCATGCGTATATGAAGTCCAGACAAGCAAGAAACAGGGTGAGTAGCATTCTCAATGACAACCAGATGAGGATTACTGATCCACAACAGATCCAGCATGAGTTCATTCAATTCTTTCAACAGCTACTGGGCACAGCAGCAGATCAGCTTCCTGGAATAGATATCAATGTGGCTAGAGATGGTCCATGTCTATCATTGCACCAACAACACCAATTATTAGCTCCAGTAACAAGGGAAGAAATCAGCCAGATAGTACATAATCTTTCTAAGGACAAGGCTCCTGGGATAGATGGTTACCCTGCAGAATTCTTCAAATAATTCTGGCCTATTGTGGGTGAGGAGGTTATAGAGGAAGTGCAGAAATTCTTTCAAACTGGAAAAATATAGAAAGAGATTAACTGCACAACTGTTACATTGATTCCGAAAGTGAAAAATCCCAACTATGTCAAGGAATATAGACTCATTGCTTGCTGCTCAACACTGTACAAAGTTATTGCAAAGATCCTTACAAACAGACTTAAAATAGTTGTGGACTATCTGGTGGGGCATACACAATCAACTTTCATAGAGAGGAGAAACATCCTAGACAATGTCATTATGGCTCATGAATTGATAAGAGCTTACTCCCAGAAGGCAGTATCTCCCAGGTGCATAATCAAAGTGGATATCAGGAAAGCTTATGACTCTGTTGAATGGGGCTTTCTGAGGGCAGTGTTGCTGGACTTTGGTGTACCTTACAAAATGGTCACTTTAATTATGGAGTGTGTCTCCACAGCAAGCTTCTCTTTACTAGTTAATGGAGGTCTTACTAGGAAATTTGCAGCAAGAAAAGGATTAAGACAGGGAGACCCAATGTCTCCCTACCTGTTTGTCTTAGTCATGGAATACCTCAACAGAACACTAAAGCAACTAAACAGGAACCCAGACTTCAACTTCCACCCCAAATGTTCCAAGTTACAACTCACTCATATCTGTTTTGCACATGATATCCTGATGCGCTGTATAGGTGATGAAATCTCAATAAGGCTACTGCTGAAAGAATTTGACAACTTTTCCAAGATGTCTGGACTACAAGCAAACTTGGAGAAAAGCTATCTGTACATAGCAGGGGTCTCACAAGAAGTCAAGGAGAAGCTACTGGCAGAATTTCAACTAACAGAAGGGAAGCTCCCCTTCAAATACTTTGGAGTTCCCTTATCAACAAAAAAGATCACAATCACACAATGCCAACATTTGGTTGACAGGATAGTGGACAAAATTAGATGCTGGTCATCCAAGGTCTTATCTTATGCTGGAAGACTCTAACTGATCAAGAGTGTTCTATTTAAAATGCAAACCTATTGGGCCTAGGTCTTTCTCCTTCCAAAGAAAGTCATCAAACTGGTTGATGGAATATGCAGAAACTACTTATGGACTGAAAACATGAGACAAGTCATAGGGCCCCCATAGCTTGGGAAACAATATATAAACCAGAGGCAGCTGGAGGCTAGAATGTCATTTGCTATGAGAGGTTGAACAAAGCAGCCATGTCAAAGCTGCTATGGCCTCTAATGCAAAAGAAAGATAAACTCTGGATCAAATGGATTCACTGTCATTATATGAAGAAAAAAGTAGTTGCTACCATGGAAACACCAAAGCAGGCTAGCTGGTTGGTAAGAAAAATATTTGGAGCAAGGGAATGGTGGGCACACGACTGGGCAGCAATGCAAGCATGCTTCCAGAATGGAAGATACAACATTAAAAGAGCATATATGCACTCTATTCCACAGTACCCCAAAGTCCCCTGGAAAAAATTGGTGTTGGTACCTGGACTACTGCCAAAATAGAAGTTCATATTATGGATGACATTGCATAGACGTTTGGCAACAGTTGACAGGTTAGAAAAATGGGGTATCCACACTGATCAGTCTTGTTCACTATGTGGGAGTGACATTGTAAAGAAACACGAGCACCTTTTCTTTGACTGCTCTTATTCCCAATCACTGTGGCAGGGATTGTTAAAGTGGCTGAACTTCAACAGATTGATAAACAACTGGGAGCTAGAGGTGCAATGGGTCTCTACTAGAGTAAACAACAGAAAACCAAGGAAAACCATTCTAGGAGTGGTGTTTGCAGCAGTTATATACAATATTTGGATGGAAAGGAATGAATGAAGATTTAGACAGTCGAGCAAAGAAGCTACAGATAGAGCACGACAGATCGCAATCCAGGTGCACATCACTGGACTGAAGAAGCCAAAATGGCAGCCCACCTTACAGTACATAAATTGCTATCCACAATGTACTCCTTGAATATATTCATATTTTTGTATGTTAGGAATTAGTTAAACAACTTTCTGGTTGTAGAGTAGATAGTTGATCAAGTTTGAGATTTGTTCTATAGTCCCAAAGAACAATTGATGTACACTTATACTGGTTGAAATACAAAATTTCCTTTTTGACCAAAAAGGGACTAATTCAATATTTTATTTTCCTCTATTTCTTTTACTGTGATTTTTCATTCGCACTTCTTTTGTTTTACTTAACAAAACTCAACAAATAAAACTTAAATTACGATAGGTTTCTTTAATCCAAAGATATCCTTTATAGTTAGTTACTATAGTTATTACTTATATCAATATTTGGCTAGAATACAAGAACATTGATTAACCGAGAATTAGATAAGAAGCAAAAAAATCTTAAAAAGAAAGTTTCAGAAGCAGTCATACTTTCTATTAATACCAATCAAGTCTTTAAATATTTATTAATACCGACGAAATAGTTATGAATGGGTAAAAAAGGTCGGCGCAGAAACTAACAAACCAACTATTGTAGAAGCTAATGCTACTTGTAGTTTTCTTTTAATGCTTTTTGAAGTTATTTTGTGACAATTTTGTTTATAATCAGACAATTCAGATTTTACATTTTTTAAAAATTATTACTCAATAACTAAGATATATATTTTGTTTCACTGTACTAATATGAAAACAATTAAAATGGTTTTGCATCCATCAGGATTGCTTCATTATAAGACAATTACAAGATAGCGGGCTCCAGGGTCGGTCCTTCCTCGACCAGTAAATAATGAAAACTTAGTATATCAGATTGCTATAAGCTTGGATTTGCACATAGTGAAAACTTAATACACTGCTACAAAATAGAATTTCTGAAATGGCCAAAATGTTCAAATATCAATATAGAATCTTTTGTCACATTAATATCAGTAGAAACATAGAGAGTGTTTGGCTAAACTGCTACAAGATAGGATTTCTGAAATGACCAAAATGTTTAAATATCAATATAGAATCTTTTGTAACATAGAGTGTTTGGCTATTTATAAGTTGGTCAAACTAACTTATAAGTATTTTTTAGTTTATTTGTGCGTTTAGTAAAATTAAAAGTGCTGATAAGCTAAGTGTTTATAAGCCAAAAATAAACCAAAAGCTATAAGTTGGTCTTCTCAAACTTATCAAATTTCAGCTTATAAACACTTTAGGTTTAACCAAAATATTTACTATTCTATGCCTAAAACATTTCTTTTTAAAACAAAACTCTTCGTATACCCAGTTCTTCGGCTGCTTATGATTAATTTTAGCACTTTTATCCAAACACGTGACTGCTTATTTTTTAAATCAACTTCAGCACTTAAAAATACTTTTCAGCACCTAATGTTTATCAGCTACTCTAAATCAGCTACACCAAACGGGCTCATAATCCTTTCAATACAAAAAATCTATTACATCCGCAACTACTTGAACAAAATATGCATATTCTTTACTCCTACCTGTTAAATTGAATGAGGGGCTGTTCACACAGGCATCTGTACAACTTGAAACATTTAAACCAGACAATGCAATTGCAAAAGATGCATCATGATATCTGTTCAAGCTCATATCTTGAATGCAATCTAGGATAAAATAATTTATAATAAAATTATACTCTTGATAGCAAACTTGAAGGCATTGTTGAGAAGTTGGATCCTCTGGTTGCATAATCATTTGTTGCTTGATAAAAACGATATCGTGGGTGGCTTTGTATAATGCTAGTTGAATCATTATAAGTGCCATACCTTTGGCATCTGCCGTGTAGCTACTAGGGTCTGATCTGAGAGAATTGGCACAAAGATCATAATCTTCTGTTGTTTTACAAACAACATCTATATCATCTGCTGACGTGTGGAGGAAATAGAAGAAAATTAGAAAAATCGCTCTCCATGCTGCGTGGTTCATTTTTCTGTAATCCTTGTTTTTTTAAAACTTATTTTGTATGTGCTATCCTCACACCTTATTTGCACTCCAAGTAGATGTTTTTAACTAGGAGTAGTATATTTATAGGAGAAAAACCACACAATATTTAGAGAACCTGCCTTCTTTACTGAGAAATCAAGAATTTTAATATTTAAGTAGATTTTCCAATAAGTAACTCATTATTTATCATAATTAATTTTGTATTATATCAGAATTTCATTTATAAAATTTTCATTTTAATAAAATGAAAACGTAATTTTAGATAATTAGTAGATTACATCATGTACTTTGTGATTAATGGATTTAAACATCAATAATTTTTATAAGTTGACTAAGAGGCTGTTTGGCCAAGCTGCCAAAAACTGCTTATTTTGAAAAGCATTTTTTTTAAACTACTTTTTTCAAAAGTACTTTTTTTAAAAAAAAGAAAAGTTTGTATATGTTTGGCCAATCTTTCTAAAAGTTCTTTTGAGTGTCAAATTACCAAAAGGATAGTACCAAAGCCTTATAATTATTTTAAAGAGAAAAATAAACTTAAATATTTATCCTAAGAGACTTTTATTATTTTAATTTAATTAATTAAAATATAAAACATAAAATAAACATACATATTAAAGATTTAAATCATTATAACATGTATAGTTGTACCAAAGCATATAATATTATCTAGTATAATTACTTATTGTCATCATTCAGTATGAATTAGAAGTCTATTCCACAAATTTCTATATACTGATAATCCATCCTGAAATAATAAGCAAAGTCACTAACACATGATAATATTTCTCAATAATTTCATCTCTAGTTCTATTACACAACGCCTCCATATTAGTTAAAGACTTGCCTTGTATTTCTAAAAGAATACCAGAAGACCCATATCCTTCCTCAATGAAACGATCCGACCGGTTGTTTTATGACTTGTGGAGGTGGTTAGTTTGGGATTTGGAAGAGTTCGGGTCGAAACCGGAACACTTGGTTCCTTAAGGTGGCCTTAAAAGATCAGGTTTGACTTTGATCAATATTTTGAGCAAACGATCTCGGAATCGAGATTTAACAGTTCTTATAGGTTTGTATGATAATTTCTAACTTGGGCATATGTTCGGGTTGAGTTTAGAATGATCCGGGAGAGAGTCGACACCAAATATGAAAGCTGGTTCCTTGAAGTTTTTGAAGTTCTTTAAATTTGGTTTAGAGTATGTTTTGGTGATATCAATGTCTAAATGAGATTCCTTGGCTAGGAATAATTCTGTAATATATTTTAAGAGTTTCACACAAAATTTGGCATCATTCTGAGTGGATTTGATAAGAATCGGACGCGCGAAAGTATTTTTAGAAGTTTATGAGTTCATGAGTTAATCCATGCGTTTTGGTATCTGATTCGTGGTTTTTCATGTTATTTCAGTATATTGATCATGTGAGAGAATTTGTATGATATTGTTAGACTTGTGTGGATATTTGGTGTAAAGCCTCGAGGGCTCGGGTGAGTTTCGAATGTTTGGAAGGATGAGAAAAACTTCAGTTTTCTGGTGTTTCTTGGCTAATGTTGCAGGTATTGCAAATTCGAGAACCGGTTTACATTTGCAAACCTCGCATTTGCGAGGAAAGATTTGCAATTGCGAAGAAACCTGAGCTGGGCAGTGTTTGTATTTGTGACTCTTTGGTCGCATTTGCGACCTTGACGGTGCTCGCATTTGTGACCGTGGCAGTATGAGCCCAGGTTCACATTTGCGATAAATTTGTCGCAAATGCAACATTTGCAACATGTGCACAGCCTTATTAAATGCGGGACTTAGACCATTTAGTTCATTTTCTTGTATCTCCTGGGCGATTTTTAGAGCTTTTGGACGAGGGGTTTCACATAGAACTTTGAGGTAAATAATTTCTACACAATATGAGTGAAAAACATAGATTATGGGTAGATTAACATGTAAAAATTGGTGAAATCAAGAATTTAGATTAAAACCCTAGGTTTTTGATAAAAATGGAATTTGACCACAAAATTGGTTATGAAAACTAGTAAAAATCATATATTTGAGTTTATGAGTGTCACGACCCAGAATTTACCACTTCTAGGAAAACCAACAATTGTCAAGACCCAAAATCTACTAAGGGTCGTGATGGCGCTGGACACCGCTGTTAGGCAAGCCAACCAAAATACTCAATTAAATTTTTTGTTTTAATAATTTTGAAAACTATAATTTTCCTTCAATTTTAATAGAAAAAGGTAATCATTTCAAATTAAATATAAATGTTAAGAAGTTAATACAAGATACCCCATAATTATTCCGGAACATATTGTCACAAGTGCACGAGAATTTACTAGAGAATGAAATAAAATTTTCTTAATAGTCCGGAATACAAAGTGGACAGAAATGAAAATACAGTACAATACTCTGAAGGAGACTCTGTTGATTGCGGGTCATCCCAATAAATGCAGCTCACCTAAGTCCTCGTATCAACCGTGCCGCTATGCCACTAAACCACTAGCTACACATGAACCTGTGTAAAAAAAATGTACAACAAATGTAGTATGAGTACAAAAATAATGTGTACCCAGTAAATATCACATCTAATCTCGAAGAAGCAGAGATGAGTCGAATTCGTCACTTACTAGTGATCCAATAATAATATACCAATAATATAGTAAATTGTGAGTTTTCATATAGATGGTTATAACTCAATAGCATGAAGAAAATAAGCAATTCTTTCATTAATAGGATATTTTCAAATTCATTTTTCATCATTTATACATTTATCTCAAGTCAGGAGAGCAAGTATCAATATCTGTTATCCCAAGGAAAGCAATACAAGCATTCACAAATCATGTCGAAGTCGTACGACCCGGTCCAATAGTATTTAAACTGTGCACTACTAGAGGGTCGAATGACGCGAACCATAGATGCATCTATTTAATCTACCGAGGTGTTCGTCCCGTTCCACAACAGATAAAAACATTCAAACTGTCAAATCAATAATTCATCAAGGAGTTAATATTCAGGAAATGGCAAGTTTCTCTTTTAAAAGACAAGAAATGATATCTATCCTTTTAGAAATTCTTTTACACGTTCGATATGTTTTAAACATTTTAAATTTTGACAACAAGGTTGCAATTATTACAAGTAAGCATGCTTTTCAGCCCTAAACTACTTGGACTTAAGCATAATAATCGCTACACAGGGACTCTCGTCATCTCGTGCATATGTTGTCACGACCTAAACCCAGTCGTGGTGAAGCCGGCCGTGAGCTAGGCAAGCCCGACCTTAATATCAATAATCCAAGATGAAAGACAATAAAGAAATGATAAACTCAGAAACGGAAGAGATTTAAGACCCAAAACATAGCGGAATATACTGAAACCAACAATAAACCACCTAGGACCAGGTGTCACAAGTCAGAGCCTCTAAAAATATAAAACCCAATCCGATACAAGTTTGTTTGTACTGAAAGTACAAAGGAAAAAACAGGAAATAAAGATAGGGGAAGGAGAGTCAATGGCTGCAACACCGTGCAACTACCTCGACACTCTGAATTGATGAAAGCTGACCACCGCAGGATCTACTCTTCCTGAGAATGCCCTGGATCTGCACACAAGGTGCAGGGAGTAATGTGAGTACTCCGACCCAGTGAGTAATAACAGTAAATAAAGCTCCGAAAAAAGAAAACCCAATAATTAGACAAAGTAAGCTAAAACAGTGTATAACAGTATCTGCAACTGAACAACTGAACAACAATATATATGTATAATATATATATATATATATATATATATATATATATATATATATATATATGTGTGTGTGTGTGTGTGTGTGTGTGTGTGTGTGTGTGTGATGCAAATCCAGGGATGCGATGCAATGCATATGATGGTACAATCAAGTACCCAATGAGGCGTGCAGCCCGAGCCACCTATATCATTTATCATCGACGGCGCTAACTGGGGGTGCGTACAGACTCCAGAGGGGATCCTACAGCCCAAGTGCAATAACCAGCCATCTCGTGGCGAATAATCAAACCAGCCATCTAGTGGCGAAAATCAATAACTAGGCCAGTCCATGTTACCTGACTGCTCATATCACACAGTGTCCGTGTTACCAGTGTTTCTAATCACCGCTGCGGCGCACAGCCCGAGCCACCCAAAATCAGCCCAGAAAATATATCATAAGCCCCTTGGGCAGTTATAAACAATGATCCTTTGCCGAAATACATTTAAAATATAGCATATGAGTTCTGAACATTTGAAATATGGTTGGGTTTTGAAAACAGTGTTTTAAAACCATGGACTGATAGTAAATGATATGCAATCATGCCAACACAGTAATACCAACTCCCGAAGGATATCACAGGTCGGCACTAGGCCCTAAAAACGGCATAAAGCCCAATAATAGTCATCACAGTGTGCGTATCATACGCCAATATGGTATAAATATCACTCGGGATGGACCAAGTCACAATCCCTCAACAATCCGACACCGCACTTATCGTGGAGTGCGTGTCACGCCTCAACATAGCGTTACGATGTGAAAGTCCGGGGTTTCAAACCTTCAGAACAGCTTTTACTTGCATTACTCACCTCTAGCCGGCCGTAGACTAGCTCGAAATGCCTTTCCCTCGAGAATTTCCCTCCGCGGATGCCAAATCTGATCAAAATCAATATGAATACGTCAAAAATAAGCAAATGGAACGCAACCCAATCGAAATGACTCGAATTAGACCCAAAAACACGAAGTTGGCAAAACCAGAGCCCCGGGCACACTTCTCGAAAAATTACGAAATTCACATATTCAGAATCCTAGTCTCGCGACGAGTCTGAACATATAAAATTCATCAAAATCGGAGTCCAAATGTTCCTCCAAATTCCCAAATTTTCATTTGAAATTTCAAGCCCTAGTTCTTCAATATTTACGCCCAATTTCAGAGAATTTATGGTTGAATCTTCAATAAAATGATGTAATAAGGTCACGAGACTTACCTCCAATCACTTCATGGTGAAATCCCCTTCAAAATCCGTCAGTGAGCTCTCAAGATATTGCAAAAATGGAGGAAAATGTGAAGAGACTCGCGGATGAAATGATATTTAAAACCCTCTGCCCAGCTCTGACTTCCTCTATGCGATCGCGTAACAACTCATGCGATTCCATAGTGCGTCCTTCCCAGGCCTCCTCGTTGACCTATGCGAACGCAACCTCTTACCTGCGATCGCATACCTTCGCTGCCCATACCAACGCGAATGCAGCCTCCCCTCTGCGATCGCATCGCCCTTCTCGCGATCATAT
The DNA here is from genome assembly GCA_034376525.1 of Nicotiana benthamiana. Lineage (NCBI taxonomy): Eukaryota > Viridiplantae > Streptophyta > Magnoliopsida > Solanales > Solanaceae > Nicotiana > Nicotiana benthamiana. The sequence continues at coordinate 112,691,906 of CM067324.1, forward strand.
TAAACAAACTCAAGCCCACAGCCCAACCTTCTATGCGATCGCAATGCCATGCCTGCGATCGCATAGAGCAACCCGTCTGCAACACCTGAAGTCTAAAATCTGCTGCACTTCTCAACTTCAAAACCATCCGTCAACCATCCGAAATCACCCCGAGGCCCCAGGGACCTCAACCAGAAGCACCAACACGACTTATTACTCCATTAAAACTTTCTCGGGCCATAAAAACGCTATCTTTAACGTCAAAAGTCACCAAAATCATTGAATTTCATTTTAAGATAAACTATAACTTTCCGAATTCGCATTCGATCCAAAACCCAACCAAACGACGTCTGAATGACCTGAAAATTTAGGTACATATCCAAAATCGCCTAAAGAAGCTACTGCAACTCTCGAAATTTCATTCTGACCCTTGGATCAAAATCTCACCTATCAACCAGAATTCGCCGAAATTCAACTTTAGCCAATTCAAGCCTAGTTCTTCACCGGACCCCCAAATTAAATTCCGATTTCGCTTCTAAGTCATAAATCACCATTCGAAACTAGTCAAATCGTCGGAAATCCATTCCAAGCCCTCTAACTCGCAAGTCAACGTCTGTTTGACTTTTCCAACTTAAGATTTCCTTAAAGAGACTATAGTCTCATTTCTAACCAAATTCAATCCAACACATCTCAAACTCACCAAACACATATATCAACATACGGGGGAAGCATAATACGGGGATGTCAGGGTTGAAATACAAGAAGTGACAGGTCGGGTCATTACATCCTCCCCAACTAAAACAAACGCTCGCCCTCGAGCGGGTCAAGAATCGTACCTGAAGCAGTAAACAAGTGGGGATATCTGCTCCACATCTCCTGCTCGGTCTCCCAAGTAGCCTCATCCACGGGACGACCTCTCCGTTGAACCTTCAGCGATGCTATATCCTTATATCTCAACTTGCGAACTTGACGACCCAAAATGGCTACTAGCTCCACCTCATAAGTCAAATCATCATTTAGCTGAATCGAAGTGAAGTCCAATACATGGGACGGGTCCTCCACGTACTTCCTAAGCATAGAAACATGAAACACCAGATGAAATCCCGACAATCTGGGTGGCAAAGCAAGCTGGTAGGCCATACCAAGTATCTTAAAAGGACCTATGAACCGTGGACTCAACTTCCCTTTCTTCCAGAACCTCATAATGCCCTTCATAGGAGATACCTTCAGCAAAACCTTCTCGCCAACCATGAAAGATAAATCTTGACCTCTTCGATCCTCATAGCTCTTCTGACGCGACTGAGCTGTACGAAGTCGCTCCTGAATCACATTCACCTTCTCTAAGGCATCCTAAACCACATCAATACCGAATAATCTGGCCTCTATAGGCTCAAACCAACCGACCGGAGATCTACATCGTCTCCCATATAAGGCCTCATATGGCGCCATCTGAATACTGGATTGGTAGCTGTTATTTTAAGAAAACTCTGCAAGGGGCAAGAACTCCTCCCAAGAACCACCGAAATCAATCACACAAGCACGCAACATATCCTCTAATATCTAAATCGTTCGCTCGGACTGTCCGTCGTCTGAGGATGAAATGCTAAACTCAATTCAACCTGAGTACCCATCTCTCGATGAAATGCTCTCCAGAACTGAGAAGTGAACTGAGCACCTCTATCCGATACAATAGAACCGGGACACCATGGAATCGGACAATCTCATGAATAAAAATCATTGCCAACCGCTCTAAAGAATAGGTAATACAAATTGGAATGAAGTGTGCGGACTTGGTCAGCCGGTCCACAATCACCCATATAGAATCAAATTTCCTCGCTGTCCGAGGGAGACCAGTCACAGTGATCCTTTTCCCATTTCCACTCATGAATATCGATCTGCTAAAACAAACCACCAGGTCTCTGATGCTCATATTTGACCTGCTGACAATTTAGACACCTAGCCACATAACTCACAATGTCTTTTTTCATTCTCCTCCACCAATAATGTTGCCTCAAGTCTTGGTACATCTTCGCGGCACCCGGATGAATAGAATACCGCGAGCTGTGGCCTCCTCTAATATCATCTCCCGGAGCCCATCCACATTGGGCACGCAAATCTGGCCCTGCATCCACAACACACCATCGCTACTAATAGTCACATCTCTGTCATCATCATGCTGGACCCTGTCCTTCAGGACAAGAAAATGTGGGTCATCGTACTGGCGCTCCCTGATGCGATCATACAAAGAAGATCGGGAAACCACACAAGCCAACACCCGAATGGGCTCTGAAATATCTAACCTCACCATACAATTAGCCAAAGCCTGAATATCAACTACAAGGGGCCTCTCCTCAACTGGAATATACGCCAAACTACCCATACTCAACGCCTTTCGGCTCAAAGAATCGGCCACCACATTGGCCTTTCCCGAATAATACAATATGGTAATATCATAATCCTTGAGCAACTCAAGCCATCTCCACTATCTCAAATTCAGATCTTTCTGCTTGAACAGGTGCTGAAGGCTGCGATGATCTGTATACACCTCACATGATACTCCATAAAGATAGTGCCTCAGAATTTTCAAAGCATGAACTTAAGCAGCCAACTGCAAATCATGAACATGGTAGTTCTTCTCATGGGGCTTCAACTGCCGAGAAGCATATGAAATCACTCTACCCTCATGCATCAGGACACAACCAATATCAATCCTCGAAGCATCGCAATATACCGTAAAAGAACCTGAAGGTGCTAGCAACACTAACACTGGAGCTGTAGTCAATAATGACTTGAGCTTTTGGAAGCTCTCCTCTCATTCATCAGAACACACAAATGATGCATTCTTCTGCCTCAACTTTGCCAAAGGCGAAGCAATACATGAAAAACCCTGAACAAATCTGCGGTAATAACCCGCCAAACCGAGGAAACTCCGCAATATCAGAAGCGGAGGACGGTCTAGGCCAACTCTGCACCGCCTCGATCTTCTTTGGGTCAACCTGGATACCATCACTGGAAACCACGTGTCCCAGTAAAGCCACAGAACTGAGCCAGAACTCACACTTGGAGAACTTTGCATACAACTTCTCCTCTCTCAATCTCTGCAATACACCCTCAAATGCTGCGCGTGCTCCTCCTGGCTACGTGAGTAGACAAGAATATCATCAATAGACACGATCACAAATGAATCCAGATATGGCCAAAATACACTGTTCATCAAGTGCATGAATGTTGTTGGGGCATTAGTCAGCCCAAATGACATAACTAGAAACTCATAATGCCCATATCTCGTCCTGAAAGTTGTCTTCATGATGTCGAAATCTCTAATCTTCAGCTGGTGATAGCCTCAAAAAAGATCAATCTTCGAGAATACCTTTGTTCCCTGAAGCTGGTCAAACAAATCCTCAATACGAGGTAATGGATACTTGTTCTTCACTGTCACTTTGCTCAACTGTCTGTAATCAATGTACATTCTCATTGTGCCATCCTTATTCTTAACAATTAACACTGGTGCGCCCCATGGCAACACACTCGGACGAATTAACCCCTTATCTAGGAGTTCCTGCAGCTGCTCTTTCAACTCCTCTAACTCTGCTGGTGACGTACGATAGGGAGGAATAGAAATGAGCTGAGTGCTCGGCACCAAATCAATACCGAAGTCAATATCCTTGTCCGGCGGCATGCCCCGCAGGTCTGCTAGAAATACATCAGGAAACTCCCTTACCACGGGAACCAAATCCAGACTAGGAGTCTCAGCTCCAACATCTCTCACAAATGCTAGATATGATAAACATCCTTTCCAACCATCCGCTGGGCATTTAGATAAGAGATTACTCGGCTGGGTACATAATCAGTCGAACCACGCCACACAAATCTTGGAATACCCGTCATAGCCAATGTGACTGTCTTGGCATGACAGTCTAAGATAGAATGGAATGGTGATAGCCAATCCATGCCCAGAATAACATCAAAATCTACCATGCTCAAAAGCAGCAAGTCAGCTCGGGTCTCAGACCCTCAATAGTAACAAGACAAGACCGATACATATGGTCCACGATAATAGTATCACCCACCAGGGTAGATACATGAATAGGCAATGCGAGAAACCCTCGGGTAGTCCCCAAATGATGGGCAAAGTGAGCAAACACATAAGAATATGTAGACCCGGGATCAAACAAAACAGAAGCATCCCTGTGGCAAACTGAGATAATACATGTGATCACTGCATCTGAAACAACAACATCTCTCCTATCTGGGAGTTCATTGAAACTAGTCTGACCACCGCTCGACTGCTTATCCCTCCTGGGGCGGCCTCTAGATGGCTGACCCCACCCCTACTAAACTGGGGTGGTGCTGAAAGAGATGGAGAAGAAGAGGTGGGCTAATCCCTCTGCTGAGACCTACCACCACGAAGTCTAGGACAATACCCCTTAATATGACCAAACTCTCCGCACTCAAAGAAACCGCCTGAAGCTGGAGAAGGGGACTGAAGGGAACCCCTCGCACCAGAATGACTAGCCGATCCACCCGGCGTCAAAGAACCCTGAGATAGAGGAGCATATGATGAACCCTGTGCTGGGAGTGCACTCGGTGAAGACTGACCCAGCTGCGATCCCTGATGACCATGGCCTGGAGGCGTCCCGCGATACTCGGGACGGGCCCGCTGCTGATGCCTGAAAGAGCATCCTCTGCCCTGCTGAATCTGGCCCCTAGACGGAGCACTACTAAAGCTACCTGATCCATGAGACCTCTTGGCCTCCCTCTCCTCTCTCATGATGGCGATCTGCCTCAATATCTCTAGCAATGTCAACAACATCCTCAAAAGTATGGCTCAGAACCCTCTCTCGCGACATCAGAATACGGATGGGATAAATGAGTCCATCCACAAATCTCTGAATCCTGTCCCGATCAGTCGAGATCATCCATGGAGCATAACGAGATAACTATGAGAACCTCATCTCATACTGCGTCACTGTCATGTCACCCTGACGAAGGTACTCAAAGTGTCTCCGCAGCTCCTCTCTCTGGAACTGTGGTACCCACTTCTCCAAAAAGAGAGTGGAGAACTCCTGCCATGATAAGGGCGCTGCACCCACCGGCCTACGCCGCTCATACTCCTCCCACCAATTGAAGGCTTTACCCGAGAACTGAAATGTAGTAAAATAAACACCACTGGACTCCAAGATACCTGTGGTCCGAAGCATACGTCTACACTTGTCAGGAAATCCCTGGGCATCCTCGCCCTGAGCACCACTAAAAGTAGGAGGTAGCAACCTGTTGAACCTCTCAAGACGACGCTGCTCATTGTCAAACATAGCTGGAACCATAACCTCCTGAACCAGAGCAACTGGCTGAACTGGAGCAACCTGCAGAACTGGCGCAACTGGCGCTGCTACTGGGGCAATAGGGACTGCCTCTGGGGTCTGCAAGCCCTGAACAACCTGCTCTGGAGTGTGAGCTGCAGGGGTCTGATGTCCAGCCTCTGTCTGAGATGTGGCTGCTGCAGTAGAAGTTGATACCGCCTGAGCTAGGCCAGTGCAAATCGATAGAATCTAGGCTAGGGCCTCCTGAAGACCCGGAATCACAATAGGCACAGCTGGTGCCTGGGCAGGTGCTGCTGGAGTCTCAACAACTGGGGGCTGATCCTCAACATGAGCAACAGGTGGGTCCACTAGTACTGCCCGTGCTACTCTCCCACGACCTCGACCACGACCGCGTCCACGGCCTCTAGCTAGTAGCAAAGGGAGTCGTCCGCCACGTCCGGTAGCGCGGGTTCTTGCCATCTGCGAGAGAATAGAATAACAAGTTTCAGTTCTCAAATCAACATAGCCGCACGATAAGAGTTTAAGAATATGAAGTGTTTCCTAAAGGATCTGTAGCCTCCCGAGTATAAGTACGAACGTCTACGTACCCATCCGCGAGACTCTACTATACCGGCTCATGACTCGCGAGACCAAGTAACCTAAGCTCTGATACCAACTTTTCACGACCCAAACCTGTTCGTTGTGGCACCGACCGTAAGGCTAGGAAAGACCAACCTTAATATCAATAATCCAAGATAAAAGACAATAAAGAAATGATAAACTCAGAAACGAAAAAGATTCTCCTATTTGTCGGAGCTACATATGTAATGACCCGACCCGTCACATCTTGTATTTCAGCCCCGACAAACCCGTATTATGCTTCCCCCGTATGTTGATATATGTATTTGGTGAGTTTGAGATGTGTTGGATTGAATTTGGTTAGAAATGAGACCAATAGTCTCTTTAAGGAAAGCTAAAGTTGTAAATATCAACCGGACATTGACTTGTAAGTTAAAGGGCTCAGAATGGATTTTCGACGATTCGACTAGTTTCGAATGGTGATTTATGACTAGGGAGCGAAATCGGAATTTAATTTAGGGGTCCAGTGAAGAATTAGGCGAATTGGCTAAAATTGAATTTCGGCGAATTTCGAGAGCTGCGGTAGCTTTGTTAGGAGATTTTGGATATGTCCGTAAATTTTTCGGTCATTCGGATGTCGTTTGGTTGGGTTTTGGATCGAATGCGAATTCGAAAAGTTATATGTTATCTTCAAATTAAATTCAATGATTTTGGTGACTTTTGATGTTAAAGATAGCGTTTTTATGGCCTGAGAAAGTTTGAATGGAGTATTAAGTCGTTTTGGAGCTTTTGGTTGAGGTCACAGGGGCCTCGGGGTGATTTCAGATGGTTGACGGATGGTTTTGAAGTTGAGAAGTGCAGCAGATTTTAGACTTCAGGTGTTGCAAATTGGTTGCTCTATGCGATCGCAGGCATGGCGTTGCGATTGCATAGAAGGTTGGGCTGTAGGCTTGAGTTTGTTCAAGCGGTCGCGAGATAGGCGATGCGATCGCATAGGTTGAGGTCATGGTTCTCTGCGATCGCAGAGGGGAGGCTACGTTCGCATAGGTATGGGCAGCGAAGGTATGCGATCCCAGGTAAGAGGTTGTGTTCACATAGGTTAGTAGGGAGGCTTGGGAAGGACGCACTATGCGATCGCAGGAGTTGTTACATGATCGCATAGAGGAAGTCAGAGCTGGGCAGAGGGTTTTTAATATCATTTCATCCGCGAGTCTCTTCACTTTTTCCTCCTTTTTTGCAATATCTTAAGATCTCATTGACGGATTTTGAAGGGGATTTCACTGGGAAGTGATTGGAGGTATGTCTCGTGACCTTATTACATCATTTTATTGAAGATTCAACCATAAATTCTCTGAAATTGGGTGTAAATATTGAAGAACCAGGGCTTGAAATTTCAAATGAAAATTTGGGAATTTGGAGGAGTATTTGGACTCCGATTTTGATGAATTTTGTATGATCGGACTCGTAGCGAGACGAGGATTCTGAAAATGTAAATCTCGTAATTTTTTGAGAAGTGGGCCCGGGGCTCGGGTTTTGCCAACTTCGTGTTTTTGGGTCTAATTCGAGTCATTTCGATTGGGTTTCGTTCCATTAGCCTATTTTTGACGTATTCCTATTGATTTTGATTAGATTTGGCATCCGCGAAGGGAGATTCTCAAGGGAAAGGCATTTCGAGCTAGTCTACGGCCGGCTAGAGGTGAGTAATGCAAGTAAATGTTGTTCTGATGGTTCGAAACCCCGGACTTTCACATCGTAACGCTATGTTGAGGCATGACACGCACTCCAAGATAAGTTCAGGGTCGGATACTGTTGAGGAATGGTGACTTGGTTCATCCCGAGTGAGATTTATACTATATTGGCGTATGATACGCATACTGTGATGACTATTATTGGGCTTTATGCCGTTTTTGGGGCCTAGTATCGACCTGTGATATCCTTCGAAAGTTGGTATTACTATTTTTGCATGATTGCATATCATTTACTATCAGTCCATGGTTTAAAACATTGTTTTCAAAACCCAGCCGTATTTCAAATGTTCAGAACTCATATGTTATCTTTTAAGTGTATTTCGGCTGAGGATCATTGTTTATTAACTGCCCAAGGGGCTTATGATATATTTTCTGGACTGATTTTGGGTGGCTCGGGTGACACGCCGTAGCGGTGATTAGAAACAGTGGTAACACGGACACTGTGTGATATGAGCGGTCAGGTAACATGGACTAGCCTGGTTATTGATTTTCGCCACTAGATGGCTGGTTTGATTATTAACCATTAGATGACTGGTTATTGCGCTTGGGCTTTAGGATCCCCTTCAGAATCTGTACACACCCCTAGTGAGCACCGTCGACGATAAATAATATGGGTGGCTCGGGCTGCACGCCGCAATGGGTACTGGATTCTACCATCATATTCATTGCATCGCATCCCTGCATTTGTATCATATATATATATATATATATATATATATATATATATATATATATATATATATATATATATGTATATATATATATATATATATATATATATATATATATATATATATATATATATATATATATATATATATATGTGTATATATATATATGTATATATATATATATATATATATATATGTTGTTGTTGTTCAATTGTTCAGCTGCAGATACTGTTATACATTGTGCTAGCTTACTTTGTGTAATTATTGGGTTTTCTGCTTTCAGAGCTTTATTTACTATTATTACTCACTGGGTCGGAGTACTCACATTACTCCCTGCACCTTGTGTGCAGATCCATGGCAGTCTCAGGCAGAGTAGATCCTGCGGTGGTCAGCTTTCAGCAATTCGAAGCGTCGGGGTAGCTGCACGGTGTCGCAGCCATTGACTCTCCTTCCCCTATCTTTATTTCCTGTTTTTTTCCTTTGTACTTTCACTACAAACAGACTTGTATCAGATTGGGTTTTTAATTTTTAGAGGCTCTGACTTGTCACACCTGTTCCTAGGTGGTTTATTGTTGGTTTCGGTATATTCTGCTCTATTTTGGGTCTTAACATAACCAATTAACTCGCCTATGGGGACTATTCCCTCTTACAAGTTTAGAAAGGAGACTCGCCTCGCTCCGAAGTTCCATAATCGGCATTCCATGCTATTCCGAAGACTTAAATTGATGCACCAAGCTCCAAATCTAGTCAATAATTATGCAAATCCATTAATATATGTTCAATTACTCATAATCATCCAATTTAAAATAACTCCTAACCCCGACCGAAAAGTTGACAAAAATGCCCTTGAGCCAACGTGCCCGAATTTCAAAATTTTTCAAAGATAAAGTTTATCCATGGTCGCATGAACTCAAATATATAATCTACTCTCAGTTGCATGCCCACAATTGTGGTCAAAATTCAAAATACCAATCCTACGTCTTTCCACCAAAACCCCAAGTTTCTACCAATTTTTCTTGCTCAAATCCATAATAATATCATGTATTGAACTTATAAGGGGTGGAATTAACTTACCTCATGTTTGATGGTGAAAATGACACCTCAAATTTGCTGCACAATCGGCTCTAGTGGAAGAAATGGGGTTTAAATGAACCCAACCCCTAACTTAAAAGAACCTTACTGCCTCCAGCATTTCTGCACCTATTGTCACTTGACCACTTATGTGGTCCCGCAGGTGCACCCCACTACCTTCTTCTGTTGTTTCTTACCAGGCTACCCTTTCCGCTTCTGCGCCTCAATCACCGTAGGTGCGGTCCCGCTTCTGCGGCTACATGACCGCATTCGTGTTCTCTTCACTTCTTGCCCCGCTTCTGCGGCTACATGACCGCATTCGCGTTCTCTTCACTTCTTGCCCAACACTGCATATGCATCCCTCCTAGCCGCTTCTGCGGCTCCGCACCTGCAACCAAAACCTCGCAGGTGCGATTACACTAGATACCGGCTGCTTCAGTCGTCATTCAAATTCCAACTTTGATCTATTAACCATCCGGAATCCACCCGAGATCTCTGAGACCCCAACCAATCCCAAATCATAATGCGGACATGCTCTGGGTCTCAAATCACATCAACAATGCTAAAATCATGAATTACACCCTAAATCAAACTCGATGAACTTGAGAAATTCAAACTTCAATATTCGATGCCGAAACCTATCAAATCACATCCGATTGACCCCCTAAATTTCGCATACAAGTCATATTTGACGTTACAGACCTACTTTAACTTTCAGAATCAGATTCCGACCCTAATAATAAAAGAGTCCACTTTCGGTCAATCTTCAAAAAAAACTTCAAATTTCTATCTTTAGCCTACTGACTCCAAAATGACCCACAGACCTCCGAATTAACTTGCGATCGCGCTCCCGATACCAGAATCACCATACGGAGCTATTCCCAAACTCGGAATTCCAAACGAACATTAACAACACTGAGATGCACTCCAACCCAAACTTATGAAATTCTTCCAAAAATGCTAACTTCCATAATAGGTGTCGAAATGCTCCCTGGTATTCCACAACCCGATTCGGACATACGCCCAAGTTCGAAATCATCATACGAATCTGCTGGAACCTTTAATTCCCGAATTCGAGGTCATTTATTCAAAAATTGAATCTTAGTCAATTCTTCCAACTTAAAGCTTCCGAATGAGACTTCTCTTTCCTAATCAACTTCTAACTTTCTAGAATTCAGTTCCGACCATGCATACAAGTCACAATACCAGAATTGAAGTTGTTCATGGCCTCAAACTTTTAAACAGCGCGCTAGAGCTCAAAACGACCGGCCGGGTCAATAAAATAATAATTTCTTAATTTGGTTCTTATTTTAGTATTTTTGAAATCATTGTTTTCTTCAATTAAATAGTAAAAGATAGAATTTATAGAGTGAATAGTAATAGCTTAACAATTTATATATTGAACAACCCATAATCACCCTTAAAACCTGGTGTTCTAAGTGTATGAGCATCAACTAGGAAGATAAAATAAAATACAACATTTTTCTGCAGTATGAGTTAGACATGAAAGATAAAAAATAACTCTGAAGGAAACTCTGCTGACTGCGGATTGTAACATGGAAAGCCGCTTACCTAAGTCCCTGCATTGACCACACCTCTGCGATCACAAGGTCACTAAACATATATGTGTCTGCACAACAAAATCTTCAACAAGTGTAGTATGAGTACGTAAACCAATGCGTACCCAATAAGTATCCAGTCTAATCTCGAAGAAGTGGTGACTAAGGGTCGACTCTAACACTTACTATGGGCTATGAATAAAATACAAATGATATAATTAAGCATGGATTATATAGAACGAATGTAAGCTAAATATCATGACGTAAGTAAACACTTCTTTTATAAATGAGAAATTTCCAAATTTATTATTCATCATTTAACAATTTATATCTCAGGCCAATGAGGCAGTATCAATTATAATAAATGCCAAAGCAACCAATTCAATCATGCAAAAATCTTGTTGAGATCGTACAACCCGATCCAACATATAAATATAAATTGTGCACTACCGAATATCGAACAACACAAACTATAGATGCATTTGTTAACCTACCGAGAAAAATGACCCGCTCCCATAAGAGTACTGAATATTTACCCCGCTCGCAAAATATATTTGCGGCTCAATTGACATATATTTCTCAAATTATTATAATATTCCTCAACCATTTTATAAAATGCAAAATTTAAATGAAAGCTTTTAAAATCTCAAAATTCTCAATTTCAACTCTATTCAAGGTAATTAATAGCATACTCACTCTCAATCCTTTTCAAAGCAAACAATAAACGTAAACAAATAACGAGATGAACAAGGAATGGTATCAACCTAAAACTATCTGAATATAGGCATAATTAATATCTACTCACGGACTCTCATCATCTTGTGCATATGTAGCCACCACAAATAGAGGCACATATTAAATCAACTAACTTATGGGGTTAATTCCCTCTTACAAGGTTAGAAAAGAGACTTACCTTTTTCCGAAGTTCCATAGCTTCTGAGCCTTTCCAACAACTCAAACCAATATCCAACGCTCCGAAACTAGTCAATAAATGTAAAACTCTATAAATATATACTCAAATACTTATCAAAATCAAATTTACAACAATTTTTTCCAACTCTGCTCAAAAAGTCGATAAAACCACCATCGAGCTCACGTGCCCAGATTTTTAAAAAAATCAAAGATAGCATTACCTATATCACCAAGAACTCAAATATATAACTTATTTTAAATTCCACGTCCAATTTCGTGGTCAAAATCCAAAAATATCAATTTCTATGTTTTCTTCAAAATATCAAATTTCTACAAATTTTCATGTCTAAATCCATATATAATCCAAAGTATTAACTAGCAATAAATGGGAATCACTTACCTTGAGTTGCTTGACGAAAATCTCGACTTGAAGTTTTCCAAAATCACCCAAAACCAAGTGAAAATGGGAGGAAATGGGCAACGTCCCATTTTTAGAAAAACCATCACTGCCCAGCGAAATAGCGCAGCTGCAGTCACTTGACCAATTATGTGGTTCCGCAGTTGCATTCCAAATACCGCTTTTGAGGTCCTCCTTTAGGCCCCTCGACTCCACATCTGCGGCCCCAACGACGCTTCTACGCCTTCACTTCCCTGGCCTTACGTCCGCAGGTGCAGATCCACTTATGTGGAACTTGACCATATTTGTTGTCCCACCATTCCCCATCCATAATCACTTCTGCAACCTTTATGGCCATTTTTACGACTCTGCACCTGCGGCCAAAACCCCGCAGGTGCGGTTAGACAAGATACCAGTTGCCTCTTCATTCCTTTAGTCCACAAGTTGATCCATTAATCATCCAGAATCCTCCTGAGGCCCTTGGGACCTCAACTAAATATACCAATACATTCCAAAACATGACACGAACTTGATCCAGGCGTAAAATCACATCAAACAATGTCAAAATCATGAATCGCACCCCAATTCAAGCTTAATGAACTTCAAACTTCTACATTCGAGTCGAAACCTATCAAATCACGACTGATTGACCTAAACTTTAGTACACAAGTCATATTTGATGTAACGGACCTATTCCAACTTTCGGAATTAGAATCTGACCCTAATATCCAAAATTCAACTACCGGTTAAACTTCTGAAAACCTTTAAATTTCTAACTTTCGTCAATTGACCCCAAAATGACCTACAAACCTCCAAATCCACTTCCAGATGCGCTCCCAATACTAAAATCACTATATGGAGCTATTCTCAAACTCGGAATCCCAAACGGATATCAATAACATTGAGATGCATTTTTAACCCAAATTTATTAAATTCTTCGAATATGCTAACCTCCACAACATGCGTCGAAATACTCCCCGAGTCATCCAAAACCCGATCCAAACATACGTCTAAGCCCGAAATCATCATACGAAGCTGCTGGAACCTTAAAATCCTGATTCTCATGTCATTTACAAAAAAATCCATCCTTAGTCAATTCTTCCAACTTAAAAGCTTCCGAAATGAGATTTTTCTTTCCAAATCAACTCTGAACTTTTCAAAATTCAATCCCGACCACGTGTACAAGTCATAATACCCGAGGTGAAGCTACTCATGGCATCCAACCACCTAATGAAGTGCTAGGACTCAAAACGATCGGTCGATTCATTACATTCACTCTCACTTAAACCGTTCATCCTCGAACGTGCCAAGAACTGCTCTAGGGTTGTCTAAAATCACTGTTTAACACCTCGTGCACCTACTCGTGCTACCACAACCCAGTTGAGCATATTAGCTCAAGTAAATCTAAAGATAATCCCTTTTATTTGGTCAAATAAGCTTTAGATCAAAATTCCAACATCTGAAACCCTCCGCCGGGCCTGCTTTTAACATAAGAACACCGTATTAGTCACTACACACTATACCAAAATATGATTGTATACCATTGCAGAATTCACACCATGCACCGCATAATTCAGAAGACCATAATAACATCCTCTAATAACAATAGCTGAAATTCCATGAATCTGATTCCCACAAGACACCTCATGACACATATAAGTCATGTTCTAACTCTTGCAATAACACCCCAACGGATGAGATGTGTAGAAATTCATAACCAACTACCAAATCACAATTCATGGAGTCTCTCCTGCCGACAAGAACCATTACCTCATGCTGGACTAAATATCAGTATTTACTCTTCAATGTGCTTTATATAAATATGATCATACTGATCCCAAGTTTAATGATCTTGTCTCACCTAGTATAAGCTGCTCAAGCAATAAACTACCTCAGACACTGCCAAAAGTCTCATATGATGCAAAAATGTGCCAAGAGGCTACCAACTCAAATGTTATGCATAAAGAAAACAAACTCTAGAAAGAACTACTCAACCCAAGTAACTAATTAAACAGCTGAAAAGATGTTATGAAACTTCCTCAGAAAATGGGAACCAAAACACACAATAATATATATGGGTAACTGTACTCAACATCACACTGTTGTAGCGGAAAACCCGATCCACACATGATACCATTGCATTGTGCAACCCGATCCAACCATGATGCTCGTGGAGGTATGCCACCCGATCCAAACAGTTTACCCGTGGCGGCGTTCCACCCAATCCATGCATAATAATCTGTAAAGGAAATATTTATCGATATAAAATGCTCATACCTGCAAAATACCCGAATATGAACCAAAAGCACACGAAATGCATAATACAACTCCTAGGGAGGAAGATAGCGCCATAAGCTATGAAACTAAAACACAACTGAGGTGCAATAAATGACCTACATCTTAAGAGCCATCCTACCCTCACAATACCACAAACTACACGGGATATCAATATGAGTGCAAATAATCTAATCGCCTCACAACCCATGTGGCACACTAGAGATTACATGGAATGGCTAAGTATAGAAATAACATCCAAGGCCAAAAGATTCCTCCGTAGACAATGTTATGCTGAAATGAACACATCCAGATTGATATAGAGCCCACATTCATATTTAGATCCATCCACGGACCTCAAACCTATTCTGACAGTACCGCACCAGGCTAATAACCTTTCAAGGATCCACAATAACCTTTTTTCCCATGACACATAAGAACAACCTTCAAATCTAGAACAAACTTCTGCAAACCACAACTAAATGAACTGAGCGCCCGATCAGGAATAAATTCTCATATAAGCGATATTACCAAAATATCCATACTTGGTTTCAATCTTTAATCAGTTAAGTGACTATGTGTCACACTAATAAAATATTCCCGTAGGATACGTTCCCCTGACCTCCCGAACTAGGTAACAAGTCTGTACATCCATACCACCGGCCATACTAATCTTGTAAAGAGAATCAAGGATTTGCAAATCAGTTCACAAAGCCTCTTATACATGACACCGACCTCAGGTGACGCTAAAGTTAACACCAACTTACTGTAAACATCTAAATCGTTTTTTGCTCATCTGAGCTCGTGATATTTTTGTCAACACCAAACTGCAACCTAATCCTTACTCCAAATTCCCATGCCGCTCGCTACACCTAATATGCCAATATGTGAGAGTATAATAATTTCATCATAACTTCTAATCCAATAATAGAATAAACGCTCGATCATATAGAAGCCTTTCACTTACCCATTTCAGGATAACTATTGTGATACGCAACTGAAATCTCATAACCGCAGCAAATACAACATCAAGTAGTGGTCTAAACTACAAAGACCACCATAAATCTTTCGGGATCCATCTACACATAACATGCCATAATACTGCCTCCAAATAAAATCAATTAAAGTAGTCGTCAAGCCTCGCACGTACCCCCAAAAATCACGTGCATAACTTAATATGCTGAAGGAACTGATCATCGCCACCATCCTGCCAATTCGACCATTGCTAACCGATCCAACTTCCTATAATTTACTCCGTACTTTCCTCAGGAATAATAATAGATCCATTCAAAACATAACGAATCCAAACCTACACTCATCCTGAGTGATGTTATTTCACGGGACCACTTAGTCTTAAAACCGCAAATCATCTCATACCCTCCTTGTGCGCACATTTACATGTTCAACTGGTGCACCCATTCTGATAATTCCTCTATGAATCCAAAGTTATTTTCTTCCATTCCTCTCATGTTACATCGCAGATCGAAGATAACACAGAATACTCCAAGCCCCTTTTTCATAATCCCTTGCAAAAGCTCGATGCCGAACCATACTACGGACTCGAAGTCCTTAGGCACCATTTAACTTTTCAATCCACTAGGACTGTTATTGAGAGTCACCCACTCTAACTTGGTCCCAAATATAATCAACTCCACGGCTCTACTTGCATATGAACACCCTTCTCGAAGAAACGCCTGATGACGTTCAAATCTACTACTAAAAAGTAAATGGACACAGTCGCATGTAATATAATTTACCCAACTATGAGTCGAGGTCGAATCCCATAAAGAAAAATATGTAGACAAGGCCTAAGGTTAGCTAATCCTTTTGGGAAGAACAAGAATAATTTAAGTAACGATAACTCACTTCATAAATAAAAGAAAATCATTCATTACGTAAGCACAACAACGTATTTAATCCATACTTTAACTACGAATATTTCCATAAATAAGATTCAAGTGTTGGAAATAAATACTACACACTTAAATATTCAATAAAAAGCAACAAAATGAAGAAATAAACATAAATGGGTAAGAAATCCTTAACCACATGCTTGAAATCTTCAAGACCCAAGTGTGTGTGCAAAACCCTAGCTTCAAGACATTCTCTCTCTAGCCTCTTGAAACTAAAAATAAGCCAAAGATCCCCCAAAAGATATGTCAAATCGAGTATTTGTGGTTTGGAATGAGAACATGTGAAATGCCTAAAATGCCCAAGCCTGATGCCCGTTGACCGCACATACAGATGACTTCTCCCATATGCGGTTCTATAGATGTGGGTACCTTATCACGGAAGCGGGATGTTGAAGTTGTATGACACCGTAGATGCGGACTCTCAAAGCGCAAATGTGCTACTACAAAAGCAGACATTTACTCGGAGAAGCAACTTCTTGGCGAAAGGCCCAGCTCCGCAGATGCGTTGCCACTCTCGCAGATGCGGGCGCTTCTGCGACCACTATTCCACATAAGCGAAATCACTAGAGAGTTTTGCATTGTTTTCACCCATTTTTTACTCAATTCCACTTCAATTCAATTCAAGTCACTTCATAGCATCATTTACCTGAAAAACTAACAATACAAACCATAAACGGCCTCACGTTATAGTTAAAGTACATAAAAGCTAAAGAAAAGAGACAAGAATGAGTGGTAAAATCACCACTCATCAACGCCCCGCTGAATCACCTTTCTTGTAAATTACCATTATACAAAGCATAAATCTTGAGTCTTCCAAAAGCCTGAACATAAATTGATAAGGCCAATTATAGCAAGAATTCCTCAAGTCCTTTGCTAGAACCACCACTAATATTCTCTTTCCTTAGTTGTAATAACCCACCAATATGCCGATAACTAGAAACCTCCCAAGTACATAACCATACAATCCAATCGTAGGCGGTGGGGCTCTCTTATTCAGCTTGAAGCCACCTATTACATATCTTGGAATCCACCGAGATTCCTCATCCCCTATTGACATATTCTTGCAAAATCAACCCGCCAAATTCCTCGAAATCCTTTTGTTAGCATTTCATGAACACTATGAATCAGTAACCACATTTACATTTTCCACCTCTTAGCAGATAGCTAGTAGAATTCTTCATAGAAGCTTCGTCAACTACGTGCTTATAAGAGATAACCCACCTGCGGAAATCACATGCTGACATCTTCCAACGGTTCTGCACTGGGCACATTCACTACAAAGTCAGTAACCCATCATGATCATGTGCTTACTCATTAGCTGTACACGTCTCATCCCTCTTCATGAATATCAACTAAAGGTGCGAGAATACATTTCTAATCTAAAGTCATGTTGTATCCTTCTTCATATCAAGCAACTCTTTTTTGTCGTTGTGATGATCAAAAGGGTCATCCTTTGTTGTAGAATCTGAATTCGGATCCAAGGCCTTGAAAACTTTATTTTATTCCTCCTTGATTTGCGTGAGTAGACTGGGGTGCATTTTCAAAAAGCCTTTGTGTAAAATTTGAGAAAATATTGAAGTTTTCCTTTAAAATTGATTAAAGTTGAATTCGGTCAATATTTTTGGTTGACAGACGCAGGCTTATGATTTGATGGTCACGTAGAGTCCGTAGTAAACTATGGGACTTGGGTGTATGCTCGTGATTGAATTCTGAGGTCCCTAGTCTGAGAAATAAATCTTTGAAGTAAATTGTTAACTGAAAAATATTATGGTTTCGGAGTTCGGAACTTGTTTGTTATAATATCTAAATGTTATCTTTGAAATTTGGTGGAAAATGGAAGTGATTTGACATGACTCAGACGTTCGGTTGTGAAAATAGAAATTTCAATTATTCCTAAGGAAATCACGAGTTTTGGTGTTAAATTCGTTATTTATGATGTTAGTTGGTAATTTGATCACATGAGCAAGTTTGTATGATATTGTAAGACTTGTGGGCATATTTGGTTTGGATCCCCAAGGGCTCGGGTGAGTTTTGGATAGGCTTTGGAGTATTTTGGACTTGGAAAAAAATGTTGTAGGTATTCCAGTTTTAATGTTGCCCTCTAATACCACAACTGCGAGATAGAGTTTGCATTTACGAAGCCTAATAGAGTTGCAATTGCGAGCGACTCATCGCAATTGAGATGAGTAGCTGGGCCAACAATCTTCGCAATTGTGATGATACCTTTGCATTTGCAAAGTAAAGCAAGGAAGGGTTATGGTCTCAAATGCGATCATTTAGTTGCATTAACGGAGGATCATGTTCGCATTTGCGAAATGCCCTTCGCATTTGCTAAGGCAACAAAAATATGAGGGATTCGTATTTGCGATACCTTCTTCGCATTTGTGAGTACGAAGCTCAGGTCGCAAATGCGACATCTGCAGCTGAGTAAACGTGGTCTTGGACTAGATTTTCAACTCATTTCTGAAATTTTCAAACCCTAAGCTTTCATAAGAGATTTCCCAAGGAGGAGTTCTTCCCCAAATCATAGGTAAATGATTTCTAACTCATTTCTTTCAATCTATTTCATCTTTTAGCAAGATTTCATCATAAAATCTAAGGATTTTAATGGGAAAATTGGTTGTTTTGGGTAGGATTTAGGAATTTCAAAATTTGGGGATTTGGACCTCAATTTGAGGTCCAATTCCAAAATCAGTTATATATCCGATGGGTAACTGGGTTTTAGTCTGAACTTCGAGTTTTGACCAAGCGAGTTCGGGGTTGATTTTTGACGTTTTGGAGAAAATGTTGAGAAATATATATTTATGCATTGGAATTGGTTTCTTAGTATTTATTGACATTATTAAGTTAATTATGGATAGATACAAGTGAATTGGTGGTGGAATTAAGAGGTAAAGCAGTGAATGAGCTTTGAAAGACATGTTGGCTTGAGCTAAGTGGTTGGTCTAACCTTGACTTGAGGGATTAGGGATCCCCGACTTAATTGCTATGTTGAGATATCATGTGTGTGGTGTATAGGTGTGGTGAAGAGCACCTATGCGTTGTCAAATTACTTGTTTAGCCTGTTTCCTTTCCCGTTCCCCTATATTATGCTTTCTTGCCTTAATTACTACTTGCTTAAAGATTCTTCCATGCCTAATAGTTTCATGTTAACTGGTTATTGTCCTATTGAAGTATTATTTATTTTGTAGCTGTATTTTATTACCTTGTTAGATTATGTTGGTTATTGGTGCTTTATGGTGCACTTAGGTTGGTCTTGCTGTGTAGTTTTAACTGGTGAAGTTTTATAGTTGTAGTGATATTCCGTCGTGTTGGTTGAGGAATAAGTGTTATGAATGAATTGAGTTGATTTGTGAGAATATTGTCTTTATGATTGGTAATTTTATATATATTGGGATCGAGTTGCACACCGAAACGGGAGGAATAAGGGTGAATATGATTGTCTGATTGGATCAGGTTGCACGCTGCAACAGGAGTAATAAGGGTGGACGGGTGGGACTGGGTTGCATGCCATAACAAGAGGAATAAGGGTGATATATTGAGAAGTAATAAGGGTGGACTGGTGGGATCGGGTAGCATGCCGCAACAAGGAGCAATGAGGGTGAATATTGATACTATTATTGTTTATTTTGGTGGGATGGGGATGCACGTTGTATCAGTTGTTGTTTATGTATTCATTTCTGTCGAGGTTCATTATTGTGATGTTGAAACTCCCATAAGGATTGGTTATAGTTGAGTATTGGTAGAACGACTGGGTCCCGTATCTATTTAATGTAAGTTTTGGTTATATTTCATTGTGTACTTCCTTTCTATTTTAGTATACATTGTTGTAGGTTATATATGTTGTTATGCCCGCCGTAGCCTCGCCACTACTTCGCCGAGGTTAGGCTCGGCACTTACTAGTATATAGGGTCGGTCTGAGCATGTGATTTTTACCATATACGAAATAATGCTATAAATTAAAGAAATAAGTTTTCCGAAATTGTTTGCAATTTTGTAGGATATTTTGTAGAAATTTATTAATTGTTTTTTCATTTTTGTGCACGTCTAATTATGTTAAAATCATGAAAAATATCAAAAAAATATCATGCATTTGATTTAGATCTTGTGTTCATATTCTAGGATTAATTAGTTAATTGATTGCTTTGTTAAAATTAAAAAAATGTCTTTCATTTTATATTTTAGTCTTTAGTGCTAATTTAGTCATTTTCTTTTCTTTAAATTAGGACCAACTAATTTTTTAAAAATTATAATTATATAATTAGCTTAATTTTTCAAATTAGATTAATTTAGGACTCAATTTTTGTTTTTAATTAATTAAATAAAAAGAAAAAAGTTGTAAAAGAACAAATACAAGAGAATAGGAAAATGTTTGGTCTTGTTATATTGGGCTAATTTGTTAATTAGCCCAAATTTAATTCCCCTTTCTTGGTCCGATTCCACCCAACCCAACTTCCCCTACCCGGTCCAACCCCACCCTTTAATTAAACGACGTCTTTTTGTCACGCTCAATCCCAACCATTGAGCCAATTTAATCCAATGGATAAGAACTCAATACTTATTTACTATATAGGGGCCCGAACTTGGACCCCCCCCCCCCCCAAGCCCTCTCATTTTCACTCTCCAGTTCCAAATCAATGAAACCCTAGCCGCCTAAATTTCCCCCCATTGTCTCAACCGCGGAAATCACCTCATGGCGGCAGACATTCTCCAAACCATCCCAAAATTTAATCCTGCAACCATCGTCCCCTCCCCTTTAAAAATCCCTAAACCTTTTCATTTAAACCTTGCTCAATCTGGGCATCAAATCTCTGACATGCAAAATTTAAGTCCCAAGACTTCAAGTTTTCAAGGATGATTTAGCCTGAAACGGATGTCAATCGTTTGTTCTTAAAAAGAGTATTAGTTTAACTTTTACTTTGTCTTAAATTAGAGCATCCCGGAGTTAGTAAGAGCAAAGTGTCATCCATTTTGATATAGGTATCTCTAATATTCTTCTTCTCTTTCTACTTTTTTAATTCTTCCCTTCTCTTTTTCATTTGTC
The DNA here is from genome assembly GCA_034376525.1 of Nicotiana benthamiana. Lineage (NCBI taxonomy): Eukaryota > Viridiplantae > Streptophyta > Magnoliopsida > Solanales > Solanaceae > Nicotiana > Nicotiana benthamiana. The sequence continues at coordinate 112,713,353 of CM067324.1, forward strand.
TTCTTCTGTTCTCTCGTTCTTCACTCTGCCTCTTTCTATTTTCCCTTTTTTTAACCAAAATGAAGAATGTTCAGGTAGCCTTAACTTGTGGACTGCTATGTTTTTTTCTCTCATGATTGGTCAGTAGGTTTTAGTTTTCCCTAATCCTTATATATGTCCTCAAAATCATTAGTTTGTCCGGTTAGGGTTTGTTAATTTGGTCTAGTTTTGTTTAACTCTTTTAACCCGTAAAGTAATTTTAGTTGATTATTAGTCTTAGTTACTTTTGGTTTAATTAGTTTTACTTTTAACAGCTTGGTTTGATTACTGCTTAATTAGCCTAGGTTTAGTTTGTATTCCATCATCTCGTATTATCATCATCAAATTTGTTAGTCTAAAGAATATTTGTGTTGTTTCATTTTAAATTTGGCTCATTGTGGGAGTTAGGATTGGTTTGAGTTTTCAGATGTTCACTTTCAACTTTGTTATTTGTTCATGATTCGTCTTTTGCCTGTTAGTTCCTATTTACCACAATCTGTAAGTCATTTAGAATTTGTAGAGGTTAATTGAAAATAAAGAAACTTAATGGTTTCTTAAGGGTAGATAAGTATGAAATTGGATAAAACCATGTGGAAAGGTTCTAGAATAGGGGTTTACTCGCTCTATTTGGCCAGCACAAAAATGCTGAAACCAATTTGAGGCTGCCAACTATCCCAATTATGTTAGAAAGATGCTTTTAGGGGCTGTGTGATGGAATAATTCCCTAATTCTGCTTTACAACACATGGCAAGGCTTATATATAGAACCTTTCCCTAACTCCTTAGATAGATTTCAAACCCTAGAAAACACCCAAAATGTTAAGCATTGTTTGATAAAAAAAAGCTGAATTTATTTCTTCTGAGTTTCTCGAGTAAAAAGAAAAATACTCTGAAACTTTCTATGGGATTTCTGAAGTTCTGGGCTGAATGTGGACTGAATAGAAGTTGTGTATTGCTCTGATATTTGTTGCCTTCTCACTCGTTTGTCTTGCTGAAATCCTTACTCAATTTTGCTTTGCTTTTTATATCTAGGTACTTCTTGGACTATGAGTGACTGTTGAAGTACAAACATGCCTTTCCTTTGAAATATGTAACTGAAATGTGAAGTTTAATGTTAAAATGTTAAATTTTAATTTTTATTTACATGTGTTCTTCCAAGTTCACCTAGATTTTTTCTTGGTTTTAATTTCTTCACCTTTTATGTAAATTGTTTTGGGGTCTGTTTGATGGTCAAGCGCTTAGTGAGGAAATTTCTTATGTAAATGTCTAATTTAGTTCATCTTTTTCATGAAACATTCAGAACATCATGATGGTAGAGGGCTCTAGTAGTTTATTTATGTTAAAGGATGTAGACTCACGTATCATGTATGCTCGAAAAGGCATTACTTGGCTGTTGTATACCTCCAGTTTAATTGTTTAATTTTAGCATTGCTAGAGTAATTTTGTATATGTGAACTAGTATGTTTGATGAGTAGCTTTAAAATCCATGTCCATACTATTATTACTTATAGCAGGTCATTAGAGTAAAGTTTATAATTTGTGTGTTCATGTACTTTGATGTTTAGAATATCTGTGTAGTTTTACCATGGGTGAATTAGAGGGAGACATGCCACATTAGGGACTTAATATTGAAGGTCCTTCTTCATTAGAGGTGATTTGGGCCTAACCTTGGCACATCTAAAGGCAGTCCGCCCATAACTAGTTTGAACGCATGCTTGTTTTTACTTACTTTCGCTTTTGGGCTCAATTCCGAGCCATGTTTTATCCAACGTGTTTAATTCCTTAAGTTCTTCTATTTGGCGTAATAGAAATAATAATTTTCTAATATTGGAGGTTAACCATGGAAATCGGGCCTGGTACTTGGACACTCAAAATTATTGTGGCCTCTTGCCTTTGTTCTCTTCCCTGGTCTCGATCTCTAGCCATGTTTTCCTTGTTTCCCTTTTCGAAAAAAATCTGTAAATAATATTGGGCCTATTGCTGGCCCAAAATTCTTTTAAATGATTAAATGCGTAGTATATTATCCAATGCATACCTACAATCAAGCAGTTTTAGGTTGAACTTTAACTAGATTAAGGCTGTATCCGGTTTCGGTTCTGGGTCTATTTGGGTCTGCGGTTCCGGTTTCGGTTCCGGTTCTAGCGGTTCTGAAGGTGGAATCGGCCCGTGATGGCGGTTCTAGTTCTGGCGGTTCTGGCAGTTTTGTCGGGTCCGGCGGTTCCGAAATTTTTTTATTTTTTTTAATTCAAAGTTCCTTCTTTCTGCGTGGATCCAATCTCGAAAAAGCACTGATTTTGTCCAAGCTATCCCGCATCGACGCTCTGTGATCACCTATTTGTAGTCTTGCTTGACTAAAAGCGCTCTCCGATGCAACAGTTGACGCTTGAATCGACAGAACATCCCGAGCCATTCTTGCGGGAAAATGCTTTTCCCTTGTCTTCCACCATTCCAAAAGGTCGAAAGAGCCGTCTGGATTGTCCTTTTCTAGTCCCTGTGACAAGTAAACTTGAAGCTCATTTAGATGGCAAATTTCATCTAAATTATCACCTTGAGTACCCCTGAACTCCATCCACGGTTTAAGAGCTGTTAAGCCAGCAGCTCTTTTAGACGATTGTGATGTAGATGAAGTAGGGGTAGGAATTTTTGGCCTAGCATGCTCTAACGCCTGTTTGTAAGCATTATAAACAGTTTAAGCATTAACTTTAATTGATGCTTTCGCATCAGCTACTGTAGCAATTTCTACTTCTGAAAGATCTAAAGATCGATAAATAATAGAATACCAAAAGTGAGGACCTCCTAATTTCATAGTTGGATTTAACATAGCAGATACACCAAAAATAGGAGGGATTGGAAAAAAATATTTTTTAAACTTTTTTTTCATTTCATTTATTGCAAGTTCATAAATGTCCGCTCCATCGCTAAAATCAACAAAGAAATTAGCAAGTGCGGCAATATAAACTAAACAATTAGAAATAGTCGGATAATATTGTCCAGAAAAAGCATTTGTAGCCACATGAAAATGTTCTAAAAATCTAAAAGAATTTTAACATTAGTCCAATCTTGGGTAGTTAGCATTTCATCATCATCCTCACCACCTACCCGAGAATTAAACGTAGCATTAATTGGGTTTCTATATTCATACGCTACTACTAAACTTTCGTACATGTAATTCCACCTAGTCGGGCAATGTTTAGGAACCTTTCTTTCTCTAAGGCCATATTCGTCACATTTTTAATATTCTCTAAGTCTACTTATACGGTTTGAATAAAATAGACAATTAAGAGCCATTTTCACCTTTTCAATTTCTATGTTTAATATTCGTATACCATCACCAACAATTAAATGATAAATATGACAAATACATCTAACATGGAAAATATTAGTAAATGCAGGATTAAGTGTTTTTGTTAGCATGCATATTGCACTAGTGTTGCTAGAAGCATTATCCATAGAAATTGACATTATTTTATCACTAAAGCAAAAATATCTGCATACATCTGAAACAGTGTTAGCTATAAACCTACCCGTGTGCCGTGAATTAATTATTCTATATGTAATTATGCGTTTTTGCATTGTCCAGTCTTCGTCTATCCAATGACTTGTTACAGTTAGATAATCACAGTCATTTCCACTTCTACCAATATCAGTTGTAATAGAATTACGATTAGTTATATGAGTAAATAAATAGCGCAAATATTGTTCATATTCATGCTTAAATTTATAAATATCGGCCTTAACTGTTGTGCGAGGCCAACCTTTATAAGTAGGATTAAATACTCTTCTAATATAATGAATCCATGCAGGATTAGAAGGAAAAGTATAAGGCAAACACGTAACAGTAATCATTTTCGCTAATTCTTCACGATCCTTATTTGGATCGTAATATAAAATACCTCCGGTGACAGTGTTTATTCCTGGTTGAACTAGATTTGAACCAGTGCTTGGGTTAACTGTAGAATCAACACTTGTCCTCCCCTCTTGTTGTGCTTTCAATTGCAAATATCTATCCTTATCGCTAGGGTGTAATTTTATATGCTTAACTAAACTACACATGCCGCTACGATCTCCAGTATACCTATGAACAAGTAATTTCCCACAAGATTTACACTTAGCCTTATTTTGTTCTCTTAGTTGAATAAAAAATTGCCAAACTAATGATGTTTATGTACGTTTAGGAGGTTGTCTACTAAAAGTGGGAGTTTGTACGGGTGGGTGTGTCGGTTCATCACCTAAGTTATGAGCAGGACTAGTAGGTGTATCATCTAAATCTGGTGCTTGGGTTTCATCATCATCCTCATTTCCCTCTAAGATAGGTGCATTAGGATAAAGAGCATTCATAATATCATCGTCTATTCTATCACCTACTGCTACATCATGTACAAAATCAATATCGCTAAATTGAAAACAAGGGTGATCACTATCAAGGATTCCGAAGGGTTCATTAGGACATCTAGGTTGGCTACTACTTTCAACTTGCTTATCTTTTCTAGGTCGGGGAGCCGGGGGAGGGGGAGTTTTTTGGCCACTACTTTCACCGATTTTACCTTTTCCTTTACCGAACATATTTTTCAATGAAAATGCCATAATAATTAGAATTAAGCAAACTAAAACACAAAAAAATAATATTAGCACGTAAGAGTTGAAACAAGCTTACCGGATTGACGAACAACTTCTTGAAAATTGAAAATCGTTGAACTTGAACACTTGAAAACTTCAATTCAACAACTTCACAATTTTTCACGAATTTGCAACAATAAATTAAGCACTTGCACTAGAAAGATTGAAAGAGAGCTTGAGAGAGATTGAGAGATATTGATGAATTGGTGAATAAAAATGAAAGAATGAGGGGGTATTTATAGTTGAGAAATGGGAAATAGTGTAATTATATAAAGTTTGGGGTTAAATTAAAGTTTGGGGGCCAAATGGCTATTTTTTAAACTTCCAAACGGCTACTTTTTGCAAAGAGCCGTTCTGAAATTATTTTAAATTTTTTTTTAAAATGGCCGTTGGAACCGCCAGAACCGGCTGGAACCGCCAGAACCAGTCCAGAACTGCCAGCCGGTTCCAGTTCTGGCGGGTACGGTTCTAGCGGTTCCAATGGGTAGAATCGCCCCACCACGGTTCCCTGGAACCGGTAGAACCGTAACCGCCGGAACCGGCAGGGCCACGGTTCCGGTCCGGTTCCGGTTCGGAACCGCAATACCCAACAGCCTTAAACTAGATTAGGCTTGAACATCCATAATTCACTTTAGTTGAGTACAAATATTTTTTATTAAGTTGAGGTGTGCCATCCAGTCACATAGCCCTATGACCCTTACATTGATATCTTAACTAATGCGGAAAACTACTTTGAACTCTCATAGTTTGCTTTAGGTGCGTTAATTAAATAAATTATCATAGCTACAGGTGCGGTTCGTATGGCATAGTTGTGATGCTTAATTTCTACAATGGGGGGGGGGGGGGGTATATTTATGTGACCCGGTCACAATTTAATCTTGTTAATAAAATAAACATATTGTAGATCAAGGGTACGGTTCCTGCGACATGATTCAGATGAGTACCAAATAAATAAGTGTATGACAATCGTGATTTATTGTATAAATGTCGAAGGCGGTTAAAAGGGATAAAAATGCACATAAGTTTCAAAAATATTTTATTAATCAGATAATTAGGCCATTAATAGTAGTTGAGCGACCGTGCTAAAATCACAGAATCATAAAATGCTTAACACCTTCTCCCCGGTTAATAGAACTCTTTACCCGAATTTCTGTGTTCGCAGACCATAAATATAGTCAATCTTCCTCGATTCGGGATTTTAAACCAGTGACTTGGGACACCATAAATTATTCCAAGTGGCGACTCTGAATTTGAATAAATAATCCCATTTCGATTATTATCATTTCAATTGAGAAAACTCCCATATACCCCATTTCGGTGGTAGAAAAAGGAGGTGCGACAGCTCTAACGATTATGCTAGGAATATGAACCTAGAACTTTTGGTTCAGTGTTTAGAATTTGAGCTTAGAATAATTATTATATTTAGCTTTTATTTATTATCTGATTTGTATTACATGTTTGGGCCTAATGTGCTAAATGTCGCTTTTTACCGCTTTGATATTATTTGAACTATATATAAACTATTGAAACCCTTCTCTTATCATCTTCAGGGAAGAGCACACTGGCGTGACTTCTTTTCTATTAGTGTCATATCCTAATTTAAAAAGAGGTTCGAACAAGTTACCAAGTCGGATAGCCTTTTGGTTCCCATTACCTGCCCTCCCCCCTCCACGGCTCAAGTTGTCTATTTGGGTACACCAAATCTAGAACAATACATCTATGCTTTAAACCTAGAATAACTCAGCCTCATGTCGGATCTCTAGTAGGAATGTTTGTTTGCATCATGTGCATTTGACTTTAGGGACTCAACATAGGATTTGAGTCCGTCTAGGAAAAGTATACCTAAAAATAAAAAGACCAAACCTAATGCATTTTTTACGTGCTACCTGTGCATTCATTTGTTTCGGCTTGCATGTTGATCGACTTCTGGATTAGGTAGATAAATAAAAATAAAAACCAAGTTTGGGGTATGAGAGAGAATTTCATCCATTTCCCAAAATCTGGTACCAAAATATCCTGAAACTCTGTCGAAATATTCGGAAAAAGAGAAAGGAGAAAAGCTATTTCAAAGTGTTTGTATTTTTTCCGTTACGTCAAAAGTGGCCAAACTACGTGGGTTTGATTCTCCCCGGATATGGGATACATAAGCAAACCTCATCGGGTCAACCCCTATTATTGAAAATTTTAAGAAAACATGAAGTGCCATCATTCTTGTTGTAAATACGTGGGTGATGCCATTTTTGCCTAAATAGCCAAATGTCCCAACAGGACGCCGGAAGGTTGTCTTTGCAAGAATAGCCACCAATAGTTTCTTGGTCAATTTTGGCAATTTAGCGGACACAACTCTAAAATCATCCATTTCAAAGTGCTGAAGGGCCGTATTCGCAAAAGATGCCCTGATTTATTTAGTTTTTGCAAAATAAACCCTTTTATTAGTTTTTCAAATGATCTTCACTTTGTATTTAAACCAATCACTTTAATCTAAATGTCCAGAATGAGCATGAGTCAAAATTTATCAATGAAGGGCATGACGAAAAATTCGTTGAAACTACACATGTGGTGGAAAGATTTAAGTGGGCAAGGACGAGACATGGTCAACCATTATTTGGGAGCGCTCACCGAATTACTAAGTCTACACCCTATGGGAGATATAATAAAAGCATTGGTGACATTTTGGGATCTAGCTCACAACGTTCTGCATTTCTCGAACTTCAAACTCACACCTACTTTAGAGGAGATAGCGGGATATGCTGGGAGTACGATGGTCTAAGACATAAATACCTGGTCGCTCCAAGAGTTGTCACCCCACACAAGTTTCTAGATTTTCTAAAAATAAGTAGTCAGGTAAAGTATGCATATTTAGAGAATGGGTTTTCCACTCTATACTTCATATACACGCAGTATGGACATATAGGGTGATTTGAAAACCTAGAAAGCAAAATTTGTAGTAAAGGGAACCGACCAAATGGGAAGAGCATAGATGGTTCGCTTTCATGGTGGCATTCTTGGGTCTCCTAGTGTTTCCCAATAAGGATTAGAATATTGATCGATGGGTAGCCAGAGTCGTCAATACTTTGATTGTCAACACCAAGAGCACCCTTGCACCTATGATGGTGTCTGAAATATTCCGAGCTCTCACAGCTGCAATGCCGGAGTAGATTTTTACAAAGGTTGCAATTTGTTGCTACAAATGTGGATGGTTGAGCATCTATGTCATCGTCTTAGGTACATAAACTATGGGTCAACAGGGAAAAGCTGCATAGATGAGTTTGATACAAGGGTCAATGGGTTCAAGATGTCGAAGGGGTCATAGATTGGATATCTTGCCTCCGATGCATAATTACCGATAATATAGAGTGGACATTGGGTTGGCATCCTATTAATGATATATATATATATATGCCTGCCACGGTCCTTACTTCCTCCTGATATGTCTCAAAAGTATCCAACCTTATTCCCCATACCGGGTTTTGAGACAGCTAGGAAGATGTAAAATAATCTCCAATGATGAAGACCTTAGCATTCATGTAGTCGAGATCCACTATGATGGTCAATTTCATGAAGCAGTGGTTTGCTAGATCTGGAGTGAGTGCCAATACCTAACGGTAAACACCCGAGTGCATGATTTATCCAAGGGTGAAGTGTTGTCCAGTTACCTTGCTTGGTATAAAAGGAGTTTTTGAGTTTGGAAGACCAACCAAAAGACCCCACCTCCAAGAATTTGTTGAAGCATCACAAGACTAATGGGATTGGCTAGCCAAAGAAAATTATTATAGGGCCACCAAAAGCAAGTTGGAAAATCAAGTCAGAGATCTTCAATTTGAGAGTGGTTTGCAAGCCGCTGCGGATGAGGTTGAAAAGAAAAGATTGGCATAAGAAAATAAAGCCCTCCAAGCCCAAATGCAGAAGATGAAAATAGCAGATGAGATCCCTGCCAGAAGTGAAAAAGATGAGAAACTTCTTGACAGCCTTAGGCGAAAAATATTTAAATATGGGTTTGATTTGGAAAAGACCGAGCGCAAACTAGCCAAGGCCCAAGAAAAGTTGGCCAGGTATGTGGAGGAACATGCGCATTTTTTTCAACAGATAAAGGAAAAATATGATAAAGAAATTATGGGGATGAAAAAAAGATCAATACCCTTGAGAGCGAAATGACCAAGCAAGCAAAGAACTTCAAAGCGGAAACGGAGCACTACTATGCCTTTATGTCGCAATAAGAAAATGACCTGCAACAATTATAAGAGCAAAATCATACGGCCACACAGGTTTTGGAGGCCAGATCTCAGCATATTGGACGTGTGCTACAAGAGAAGGGTGTCATCAGGGAAACTGTTAGAAGCATTGCTGAATATATTGTGATGAAGTGCAACGAATGCAAGGAAATGACCAGGTCCATGTTCTTCGTTGCAGTTATGATTCTTTCCGTCAGATAATGGATGACCTATATCGCCTCCAAGGAGATATGGAATGTAGGCCAACAACGAGACCAACTGATGTCCCGGGGGACCCTGGAGCAGCAATTGAGGCACTTATGTATTTTTGATTTTATTTTTCCAGTCTGTATTTTCAGTTTATTTTGAGTCTCTTAGTCCACTTTCGAGTATGTATTCCGATTTCTTTTGAAGTCTGTTAGTTGTTATGTTTATGGCTGTAGGATGGAGTCGCTATAATTGAGAAAAATCAGAATGTTTTTACTTTATGAAAATTTGAAAACCCAAAATATTTCTTTTTTTTTGCATTTATCTCTTGAACTACGTAATGATCTGATTCATGCGGCGTCATGATACGTAGAAAATTCCCATAGGATTTTATCATAACCATAAAATGACAAAAAAAAAAAGAAAAAAAAAGAGAGTAGAGGGAAAATTGAGTGGAAAGAAAAATGGCAAAACAAGAGAACAAAAGCGAGAGAAAAAAGGGAGCGACAAGAACTGAGTGGGAAAATCAATAGTGACTAAAAAGGGCAATAATGAAAAAAGAAAAAGAGAAAATAGAAAGTGCAGAGTGAAAAGAGTTGGTTGGAAGCCGGGATGAAATATGCAACTGTTCAAATACATAGCAGAAACTTTTAATTATTCAGGTGCATTGCATCCCAAACATGCAGTTGCCTAGCTGTTAAATCTTGAACACCAACAAGTTTGCTATTGTCATTGAGAACAGGAAGGTGGTTCGTTTGTTTGTCATTCTGACAACCGACCCGTACAATACCAGGTCTAAACACAAGTTGATCATGGCTGGCAAAGAGCTGGACGCGAGTATTATGACCTGCCGAGAGAGGGGGAAGAATCTGAGCTTGGTCTGAAAGAAGAGTTACATAAGCTGAAATATCAAATGGCCGACATGTACCAGGCACAAATGAAAGGTATCCTCTACCATCATACCTCACCACCCTGCTTTCATCCCACCACTAGATCAATCTCAAGAGCCTCTAACTGTTGATTCATCCCCATAACACGCACCAAGCTTCACCCCTTACTACCACTATCATGGCACTTCCCAAACCATCTAAGCTCCACCAGCCAAAGCAACCATATACCCCCATCCACCAGCTACTCCTATTTTCGTGGAACCTCTATCTGCTAAACTACATCAATCTTCCAGTGAGCCGGTATTCCAAACCCAAGATAATCATTACTATTCCGCAGAGAGTACATTCAAAGTCCTAGATCACTACTCCTACACTCCTCACTTTGAACTGCCTGTCGAGACTAAGAAGCCACCCAAAATCACATAGCAAGATATTTAGGAGTGTAAAGAGCTTGGAGTAGTCGCTGAGAAATATGCAAGGGTTGGATGGAAAAGTGAGCCTGGCTTATAAGGATCCATGCTCGTTTTCTGATGTCCAGCTACCTATCGGATTCAAAATGCCCATGTTTGACTTGTATGACGGGCACGGAGACCCCGTGGCTCACTTGAGAGGATTTTGCAACAAAATGAGGGGAGCCGATGAGAGAGATAAATTGTTGATGGCATATTTTAGTCAAAGTTGGAGTTGTGTGGCATTGGAGTGGTACATCTTCTAGGACAATAGCAGGTAATACACTTGGGATGACCTGGTTTAGGTTTTCACTCGGCATTTCCAGTTCAACGTAGAAATTGTCCCTGCTTGCCTATCTTTGACTAAGATAGAGAAAAAGCCCAGTGAGAGCTTCAGGGGGGTATGGTTTCCGGCGGAGAGAACAGGTGGCACGAGTCAACCCTCCAATGAAGGAAGATCAAATGGTGGATTGCTTTCTTCAGACCTTGAAGCCTACTTACTTTAGTCATCTGGTTTTGGCCGTAGGTAAGTCTACCAATGAAGTGCTAAAGATGGGAGGAATGGTAGAGGAGGGGATCAAGTCGAGCAATATCATGAGTTACTCTACCATCAAAGCAACCACACAAGCAATCCAGGATGGCACCAGGGCCATGTTATAGAAAAAGAAGAAAGAAGATGTGGCTATGGTCGTCTTAGGATAGTGGCCTAGCCCAAGGGGTCCGCCGCACCATTAGACCCAGCCTCGAACCCAGCCTCAAACCTACACCCAAACTCTATATAATCCATCCTAACACTATTCCCACAACCAGACCCTCAATATTTAGTCAGGCCACCGCGATACTATGTCAATCACGTAGAGTCATATTCTCAACCCTCTCCTTACCCGCAATGGCATACACCAGCTCCACAAAACACTACCCATCTCCACAAACATACCAAAACCCTACTGTTCCAAGCTTTCGCCCAAGGACAGAGTATAGGAAGGAAAGGCAGTAGCATAAGAGAACTTTCACCTTGCTTGAAGAGTCTTACACCAGTTTGTTTTAGAGGTTAAAATACTTGGGCATTCTAAGGCCAGTTGAGTCAAAATTACAAAACCCTCTTCTGAAGAACTTGGATTATTCCATCAGATGTGCATATTGTTCTAACGCTCCAGAGCATGACACAGAAAAGTGTTGGCCTTTGAAGAGCGCCATCCAAGAGCTTATCCATACAAAAAGATTGAGGTCCAAAGGCTGAGAGCGCCCAACATCAATCAAAATTTGTTGCCAGCCCATGTCGAAATACACATGATTGAGATAATGCATAAGGATGAGGATCTCAAGAAGCCTTAAAAAGTCTGTTATGATGATTCGCACCATTCAAAGTAAGCCGGTCAAAGCTCCAGTTGTTACAAAGGCAACGTCTTCGATAACTGAAAAGCTGACAGACAAGCCAAGCACGCCCAAAGATAAACTACCTATGGTAGTCTCGAAGGGTTTCCAGATGATGTTGAAACGAAGCAAGGAAATCCAAAAGTGGTCGTGCGTAGAAAGTAAGCCTGTTATTATCGTGGAAGGGGCCGCATTACCTCTATCGTTATTAAACATGTGACCCAGTTGCCGATTGATAACACCAAGGTTGTTCCATGAAATTACAAGCAAGTTATAGTAACTTACAAAGGGAAATAGGTGAAAGAAGAAGTTAATGAAACATAGGGTTTGACTCGTTCAGGGAGATGCTTTGCCCTCGAGGAACTAAGGAAAGCTATACCTCTCAAAGATGGTCCAATTCTAGTGAAGAAACCAGCCACCAAAGAGGAAACGGGAGAATTTTTTAGGAAAATAAAGGTGCATCATTACTCTATAGTAGAATAATTGAGAAAGACACCCGCTCAGATTTCTCTTCTATCATTGTTGATACATTCAAACGATCACCGCCGGTCCCTCATGAAGATTTTGAATGAAGCTCATGTCCTTGACAAGTCACATGAAACCATTTAGAGAAGATTGCCAATAAGATATTTAACTCAAACAGGATCACCTTTTTGGATGATGAGTTGCCTCTGGAGGGTGCGGAACACAATCTGCCTCTATATCTAACAGTGAAATGCGAAGACTCTGTGGTCATAAGGGTGTTAGTCGACAATGGTTCTACTGCAAACATTTGCCCACTCTATACTCTGCACAAGTTAAAATTAATGTTGAGAGGATCCACAAGAACAATATATGTGTTCCTGCAACTGCTTTCTTATTGGATCCATTGGGGTTCGTAGTCTCATACTGAAAAGGTTTTTTTCTTTCTCCAGACATACTCTCAACTTTCCCTTCTATCTTCTCAACCGAGATATTGAAGGTAGGGGAAAAACTCTATTGGTGATATGAAGCTCGAGCTTACAATATGGCCAATTGAATTTACCATGGAGTTCTAGATAATGGATGTGGCTGTCTCTTACAATTTATTGTTGGGTAGGCCTTAGATACATGTTGCCAAAGAAGTCATGCCTTCTCTGTACTAGATGGTAAAGTTTGAGTACGACATACGGGATGTAGTCGTGCATGGTGATGAGAACTTATGTGCTTACAAGGATACATCTATCCAATTTATTGAGGCCTAAGAAGATAACGGGCCTTGGGTTTACCAAGTTTTTGAAGCAGTGTCAGTTGAGAAGGTTCAAGAAGAGGAATATATTCTAGGTCCGAAGCTAGTATTTTCGACTGTCATGGTAGCAAATGAAATGTTGAAGAATGGTTTTGTGTTGGGTAAGGGTCTGGGCGCAACTTTGCAAGGTATCGTTCAGCCAATGTATCAACATAAAAATCTAGGTACATTTCGTCTGGGCTTCAAGCCCACAGGGGATGATATGAAGAAGGCTAAGAAGTTGAAAAAGAAGGCATGGTCTCTCCCTAAGCCTATCCCACGCCTCTCTAGGTATTTCAGCAAGTTAGGGGTCGTGAAAGGTCCGGTGTCAACAATTCCAAAGCATGTGGTTGACTTTGATAAAGAGTTGGTTAAAATTTTCTAGAGTCAATTTGATAAGGTGAACATGGTAGAAATTGGGGAAGGTTAAGTGCAGTTTATTGGACCAAATGTGAAGCTTATTAATTGGGATGATACTTCTCTTCCTACTTGGAACGAGTTTTGGTAATTTGCTTTACTTTTCTTTCTATTATCTGGATTATTATAGGGTTGTAATCGAGATATTTATTTTCCGTCTGTTTTGATGTACAAACCCTTCTATCCTTTCTTTTCAATAAAATACAATTTCCCTTTTCCGATACTCATGATAGTGTTATTTTTGTCTTTCTTTGTACAATTTTTTTTATACTGGGTTCAATGATATGGCATGCATGAGGAATCTTCGGCCAAGTCATAAAAGCCAATCTAACTCTAAAATAATAATCCAGGAAATAGAGTGTGATGATGGAAAAAATATGATGAAGAAGAGGCATTTGAGGAAATCAGTAAAGAACTAAATCATTTTGAAGAGAAACCCAAATTTAATTTGAATGAAATAGAAGCAATCAATTTAGGGGATCCAGATAATATCATGGAAACCATGATAGGTGTACACTTGGAACCACAAATCAAGGAAGAAATAATCAAATCACATTTGAATAAAAAGACATTTTTGCATGGTCATATGACGACATGCCGAATTTGAGTACTGACTTGGTAGTGCAAAAATTTCCAACTAATACTACATGCCCTCCCATCAAGCAGAAGTTAAGGAAGTTTAAGACTGAAATGAGTATGAAGATTAAGGAAGAAATCACTAAGCAGTTGGATGCAAAGTTCATTCGGGTCACGTGATACCCTACTTGGAAAGCTAATGTTGTGCCAGTACCAAAGAAGGATGGTAAGACCAGGGTGTGTATTGATTACCATGATCTCACCAAGGCAAGTCCAAAGGATAATTTTCCATTGCCAAATATCCATATTATGACTGATAACTGTGCCAAGAATGAGATCGAGTCTTTTGTGGATTATGGGAGATATCACCAGATCTTGATGGATGAGAAAGATGCAGAAAAGAGAGTGTTCATCACACTATGGGGGACATATTTCTACTAGGTAATGTCATTTGATTTGAAGAACGCTGGGGAAATATACATGAGGGCCATGACTACTTTGTTTCATAACATGATACACAAAGAGATTGAGGTTTATGTGGATGATGTGATCATAAAGTCAAAGCAACAGTCCGACCATGTCAGAGATTTGAGGAAGCTTTTTCAGAGGCTCCGCAGGTACAATCTTAAGCTCAACCCTGCCAAGTGTGCATTTGGTGTTCCATCTGGAAATGTTTTGGGGTTCATAGTCAGCCGGTGAGGAATTGAGTTGGATCCGTCAAAGATCAAAGCTATTCAAGAAATTCCATCCCCAAGGAATAAGACTGAGGTGATGAGTTTTCTTGAGCGTTTAAACTACATCAGCAGGTTTATCACTCAACTGACAAAGACTTGTGCTCCCATATTTATGTTGCTGAAGAGGATGTTGCAGCCAAATGAACTGATGAGGGCCAGAAGGCATATCAAACCCACATGTGTTGGTCCCTCCGGAACCCGAGAGACCTTTAACTCTCTATTTTTGACAGTCCTAGATAATTCATTCGGTTATGTGTTGGGTCAACGTGACATCAGTGGCAAAAAGGTCAAGCCATCTATTATCTCTGCAAGAAGTTCACAACCTATGAAGTTAAGTATACTCCCCTTGAAAGGACATCCTGCGCCATGCCTTGGGTGGCACAAAAGTTGAAGCATTTTCTGCTATCCTACACTACTTACCTCATTGCTCGCTTGGATTCTCTAAAGTATATATTTCAGAAGCATATGACCATCGGAAGACTTGCAAAGTGGCAGATTTTGCTCACAAAGTTTTACATCATCTATGTGACTCGAACCGCGATGAAAGCCCAAGCATTGGCTGATCCTTTGCCTAAGAACCTGATAGATGAAGATTATGAACCATTGAGGAATTATTTTCTTGATGAAGAGGTGATGCATATTTATAGGGTGGAGCAAGATGAAAGGCCAGGTTGGAAACTTTTCTTTGGTGGATTTGCTAACATGAAAGGTGTTAGGATAGGGGTTGTACTCATTTTTGAAACAGGGCACTACTACCCTATTACAGCCCTGCTGTATTTTTATTGTACCAACAATATGGCTGAGTACGGGGCATGCATTCTGGGTTTGAGGTTAGCTGTAGATATGGAGTGCAGGAAGTCATTGTTTTGGGAGATTCGGATCTGTTGGTACACAAGATTCAGGGAGAATGGGAGACTCAGGATTTAAATCTCATACCGTAATTGATAATGTTCGCATGATCTTTGTCAATATTTCAGATCAGTAGAATTCAGGAATATTCTGAGGATCCATAATGAGGTCCTCGATGCCTTGGCTACCTTGGCGTCAATGTTACACCATCCAGACAAAGCTTATCTTGACCCTATGCATATTTATATTTGTGATCAACATGCCTACTGTAATATGGTTGAGGAAGAACTTGATAGTGAACCATGGTCCATGATATCAAGTAATACACCAAGATGGGGGTGTATCCGGTACAGGCCTCGGGTGATCAAAAGAGACCAATTCTACATTTTTCTAGTGGATTTTTCTTGAGCATGAGAATTTTGTACAAGAGAACTCTAGATCTTGAGATGTGAGGTACGTAGATGCTAACAAGCCACGACTATCATGAACGAAGTGCATTCCGGAGTTTGCTGGCCGCATATGAGTGGGTATGTTTTGGCAAAGAAAATTCTTCGAGAAGGTTATTATTGGCTCACCATGGAATGATATTGCATCAGCTTTGTGCGCAAGTGACATCAATGCCAGGTACACGGTGATTTGATTCATTCTACGCCATCTGAGTTACATACAATGTCCGCACCTTGACATTTTGTTGCTTGGGGCATGTATGTCATTTGAACAATTGAGCCAGTAACATCAAATGGGCACATGTTTATTCTGGTGGCTATCGACTATTTCACTAAGTAGGTTGAAGATATGACTTTCAAATCTATGACCAAGAAGGCAGTGGTCAATTTTGTTCATTCAAACATTATTTGCCAGTTCAGAATCCCTAAGGTAATCATCATGGACAATGGTGCCAATCTTAACATCCATTTGATGAAACAAGTATGCCACCAGTTCAAGATTATGCATCGAAATTCCACTCCGTATCGCTCCAAGGAAAATGGAGCAGTTGAGGCGGCTAATAAGAACATAAAGAAGATACTTCAAAAGATAGTGCAAAGTTCTAAACAATGGCATGAAAAGTTTCATTTTACTTTGATGGGTTACAACATTATTGTTCGCACTTCAGTAGGTGCAACTCCTTATTTATTGGTACATGGTAATGAAGCAGTTATACCCGTGGAAGTTGAAATTCTATCCTTTTGAATTGTAGTTAAAGCAGAAATTGATGATGATGAGTGGGTCAAAACTCGATTGGAGCAATTAAGTCTGATTAATGAAAAAAGGCTAGCAATAGTATGTCATGGTCAGTTGTATCAAAAGAGGATAGCGAGATCATACAACAAGAAGGTGCGTCCCCGAAAATTTAAAGTGGGTCAGCAAGTATTGAAATGCATCCTTCCACATCAGGTTGAAGCTAAAAGCAAGTCTTCCCCAAATTGGTCGGGGTCGTTTATTGTAGTATGAGTGTTGTCCAATGGTGCTTTGTATTTAACAGATATAGAAGGCAAATGTGTAGATATGGCTATCATTTCTGACGCATTCAAATGAGTCATTTGTGCTTGGCATGATTTGAAGATTGGAATGACGAAGGCATTTTTTTCAACTGTTTAAATACTTTATCCTTTGTTACCCTTTTGAGCCTTATTTATTTTCTTTCATACCCCTCTTTTGGAATCAGAAGCAGAGTTCAGAAATACAGATATAGAGGATAACTTTTAAAAAGAAAAGAAAAGAGAAATAGAAAAATGAAAAAAATAAAGCAAAATAAAGAAAAGGAAAAAAAAATAAAAAGAAAAGAAAAGGAAAAAGAGGAAAGAAAAGAAGAAAAAGAAAAAAAGTACAAAACCAAAGCAACTCCTATGTCTTGAACTACCCCGACCTGATTCCTTTTAAGGATATGTAGGCAGCCTCACGGTTCAGTCCCATCGAAAAAAAATTCAAAACTCCCCATGTAAAGAAACTGAGGCAGAAGTTATGGTTCTGTAATGATCTGATTCCAAAAGTTCTAATTTTGAATCCTTCCATTTTAAGATGTTTTGAGCCTTTATGATATCCTCTCTTTCTAACCGTATCCAAAAGCCTTCACTACAGTCTAAAGAAAGATTTTCTGATCAATCTTTATGGAATGCCAAGTCAAGATAAATACAGGTATGATTCATATCATGGGCAACACTTTGTTCTACACTAGGAAAAATTAATAAATGAGAGAGTCTTATTAGTGAAAACTTTCACGGGCACCGTAAGGCGATGGAAAGCTGAGAGAAAACCAAAATGAGAGAGTCCTATTGGTGAAAACCCTTGCGGGCACCGTAAGGCGACAGTGAGGTGAGAGTTGAACAAATGAGAGAGGCTTGTTGGAGAAAACTTGTCAATGCACCACAAGTCGAATGAGGCTCGTGACCTTGTAGAGTGATTGGATTATGGGAATCCCAGTTTTAAAGTACAAAGATGGGGAATGAAAGAAATATGATTAGGTGAACGGTCTAGGCTGATTAATCCAAAATGCATGTAATGATCATTGGTGGCAGCTGCTTTGCTCAGATAAGTATCTTTTCCATGTTTTCTCAAAAAGTCATCTTGCTTCAAATTTTCCTCTTTGTTCCTAATTCTCGAAGTCATTTCGTTTCATTTTATTTTGGGTCGGCTTCTATAAGTCTTTTCCAATGTTAGCCTTATTAAGCAAGTAAGAAAGGATTTCAAAGATTATTACCAACTTTAAAATTGCAAAGCAATGTACGGCCAAAGCATACCAAAAATAGCATAATTCAAAATGGAAATAAGGTGTTAGTGTAAGTTCAAGTGGTCGAATGGTTTCGGAGGCTCAAATTGGAAGGATAGAAATATAAAATAGTAGGATGAGTATGGGGGCACTTGGGACATTCAGGGTCCTATGGTTGAGGTTCAATTAGAAGTTCAAACAATTCTTTGTCAGTCCAAGGCACCTAATCGGAACAAAGCATGGCAGTGGAAAAGCCAGCTTCAACGAGAATGCCGCAAACTAACCACCACATTTTCAAACTGATACGATATTCTTTGATTGAAACAGGGGCAGGAAACTTCGTTTGTTCCGGAGGAACCCTCTGTGAGAAAGAATGTGCCAGACAGGTTCGACCGTAAATTTTCAGGACCCTCTTGGATAATAGGATTTAGTTTCAAG
This sequence comes from Nicotiana benthamiana, assembly GCA_034376525.1. Classification (NCBI taxonomy): domain Eukaryota; kingdom Viridiplantae; phylum Streptophyta; class Magnoliopsida; order Solanales; family Solanaceae; genus Nicotiana; species Nicotiana benthamiana. Next base: position 112,732,085 of record CM067324.1, read on the forward strand.
TTTTCAGGACCCTCCTGGATAATGGTATTTAGTTTTAAGTATTCAGGACCCTCTTAGATAATAGGATTTAGTTTCAAGTTTCCAGGGCCCTCATGGATAATGGAATTTAAGTTCAAGTTTGTAGAACCCTCCTGGATAATGAGATTCAATCTAGATTTTTCAGGGCCCTCATGGATATTGGGGTATAATTTTTAAAAATTCGCAGGACCCTCCTGGATAATGGGATTTGGTTAAGTTTTTAAGACCTTTACAGATAACAAGATTTAGCGTAAGTTCTACCTTTAGGAATATACTTCATCTTTAAAGTTTTCACTCCTAAGATGAGATTTAATTTTAATTTTTCAGGGGCCTCCTAGATAATGGGATTTATCTTTCAAATTCTTAGAGCTCTTTTGGATAACATGATTCGATTAATACTCATAGATGTTCCCAGTACCAAACTAGGGCAGCAAAGTTTCTTTTATTTTGTCTGTTTTGTTGTAATGGCAAGCGCCCACCTGAAATACAAGGGAATACATTTCAAGTTTTTGCATCAGGTGCCCACTTGGATAACAAGGGAATACATTTAAAGTTTTGGCATCAGGCGTCCACTTGGAAAATAAGGGAATACATTTCAAGTTTTCGCATCAGGTATCCACCTGGATAACAAGGGAATACATTTCAAGTTTTTGCATCAGGCGCCCACTTGGATAACAAGGGAATACATTTCAAGTTTTGCATCAGACATCCACCTGGATAACAAGGAAATACATTTCATGTTTTTGCATCAGGCGCCCACCTGGAAAATAAGAGAATACATTTCGAGCTTTGGCATCAGGCATCCACCTGGAAAACAAGGGAATATATTTCAAGTTTTTGCATCACGCGCCCACCTTGATAACAAGGGAATACATTTCAAGTTTTGGTATCAGGAGCCAACCTAGATAACAAGGGAATACATTTCAATTTTTTGTATCATGTGCTCACCTAGAAAACAAGGGAATACATATAGAATTTATTCATCAGTCGTCCACCTGGATGACAAGGGAATATATTTCAGGTTTTTGTATCAGGCGCCACCAAGAAAACAAGGGAATCCATTTCAAGTTTTTGCATTAGGTGCCCACCTGGAAAATAAGGAATACATTTCATGTTTTGCATCAGGCACCAACCCGGAGAACAAGAAAAATATATTTCAAGTTTCTGTATCAGGCGCCCACCTAGAAAATAAGGGAATACATTTCAAGTTTTGGCATCGGGCGCCCACCTAGAAAAGAAGGGAATTCATTTCAGAATTCAATTTGAGTTAGCAGTAACAGAAACTCATCTCGAGAGTGCAAGTCAATAGTTCAACATGCATGGAAAAACTACAGTAGTTTCAATATCAAGTTTGAAGATATATAGATAGGATTCTTGTAACTAAAAGATCACAGTTTAGCCAAGTTCCTTTCATTTTGTCTTGGTGTAATAATGAGTTCAGCAAGCAGTAGCAGCGGCAGCACTAGTGAAATCACAGATTCTCGGTAGTCGCAGCTACAAAAACTCTTAGAACTACACTAACCTGATTTCTTTATAGTTAAGGATATGTAGGCAACTTCGGAAGAAGGTTTGGTCAGATCTTTCAAAAATGCTTCCCACAGAGTATCCTAGCGCGCAAAAATCGCTTGTACCTGCTCACTTTATATTTCCTCGAAAACTCTTCGTGTTTTCGTGCAAAGAGGGGCCTCTGTGAGTACGTGATGTTTTCCCTATGTGAAATACACCTAGAAATTAAAGAAGTAGGTTTTTCTCAAATTATTTGCAATTTAATAAGATATTTTGTAGAATTTTATTAATTGTTTGCATATGTGCACGTCTAATTCTGTTAAAATCATGGAAAATATCAAATATATCATGCATTTGACTTAGATTTTGTGTTTATATTCTAGGATTAATTGGTTAATTGCTTGCTTTATTAAAATAAGAATCACAAAAAATATCTTTCATTTTACATTTTAGCCTTTAATGCTAATTTAGTCATTTTCTTTTCTTTAAATTAGGATCACTAATTTTGTAAATATTATAATTATATAATTAGCTTAATTTTGTAAATTAGAATAATCTCGGACTCAATTTAGATTTTTAATTAATTAAAGAAAAAGAAAAAAGTGAGGAAAAACCAAATAAAAGAGAAAAGGAAAATGTTTGGTCTTGTTATATTGGGCTAATTTGTTAATTAGCCCAAATTTTTCTCCCCTTTCTTGGCCCAGTTCCATCCATCCCAGTTTTCCCAACCCGGTCCAACCCCACCCTTTAATCAAACGACGCCGTTTTGTCACGCTCAATTCCAACCATTGATCCGATCGAATCCAACGGACAGGAACTCAATTCTCACTTACTATATAGCTGTCTCAACTCGGACCCCACCCCACCTCCCTCCAGTATCCCTCTCTTTTTCACTCTCCAGTTCCAAATTCAATGAAACCCTAGATGCCTAAATCCCCCCAACCGTCTCCGCCGTCGAAAATCGCCTCATGGCAGGGAAACTTCTCCAAACCACCCCAAAATTTAACCATGCAACCATCGTCCCCTCCCTTTCCAAATCCCTAAACCGTTTTACTCAAATCCCATTCAATCGGGCAAAATTTTAGATCAGTGACATGCAAAACCTAATTCCTAATCATTGAAGTTTCCAAGGACAATATTATCTTGAAACTGACGTCAATCATTTGTTCTTAACAAGAACATTCAATTAATATTAATTTTGGCTTAAATTGGAGCAGCTTGGAGTTCGTCTGAGCCAACTGCCATCCGTTCTGATATATGTATCTCTAATCTTCCTCTTCTATTTCTTTTTCTTCGTTCTTTCCTTCTTATTTTCTTTTATCTTCTTCTCTCTTTCTTCACTCTGTCTCCTTCTATTTTCCCTTTCTTTAACCAAAATGAAGAATGTTCAGCTAGCCTTAACCTGTGGACTATTAGGTTTTTTTTCTCTCATGCTTAGTCAGTAGATTTTAGTTTTCCCTAATCCATGTATCTGTCCTCAGAATCATTAGTTTATTCTGTTAGGGTTTGTTAATATTGTTTAGTTCTATTTAACTCTTTTTACTCGTAAAGCAAGTTCAGTAGATTATTAGTCTTAGTTATTTTTTGGTTTAATTAGTTTTACTTTAACGGCTTGGTTTGATTACTGTTTAATTAGCCTAGGTTTAGTTTGTATTCAATATTCTCGTATCATCATCGTCAAATTTGTTAGTCTAAAGAATATTTGTGTTGTTTCATTTTAAATTTGCCTCATTTTGTAGGTTAGGATTAGTTTGAGTTTTCAGATGTTCACTTTCTGCTTTGTTATATGTTCCTGATTCATTTTCTTGCCTTTCTGTTCCAATTTACCATAGTTTGTAAGTCATTTAGAATTTGTAGAGGTTAATTGAAAATAAAGAAACTTAAGGGGTTCTTTTTGAAGGGTAGATAAGTATGAAATAGTATAAAACCATGTGGGAAGGTTATAGAGTAGGGGCAGCTGGATCTACTTGCCCAGCACAAAAATGCTGAAACTAATTAGATGCTGCCAGCTGTCCAAATTTTGTTAGAACGATACCTTTAGAGGTTGTGCGAGGGAATAATTTCCTAATTCTCTGTCACAGCACATGGCATTTTCAGGGCTTATATATAGAACTTTTCCCTCACTCCTTAGACATCAGACCCTAGAAAACACCCAAAACGTTTTGCGATGTTTGATAAAGAAAAGCTGAATTGATTTCTTTTGATTTTCTAGAGTAAAAGGAAAAGGACTCTGAAATTTTCTATGGGATCTCTTAAGTTCTAGTTTGCATATGGACTAAATCGAAGCTGTATATTGCTGATATTTATTGCCTTCTCACTCATTTGTCTTGCTGAAATCCTTACTCCATTTTGCTTTATTTTTTATATTCAAGTACTTCTTGGACTATGAGTGACTTTTGAAGTGCAAGCATGCCTTTCCTTTGAAATATATAACTGAAATGTGAAGTTTAATGTTAAAATGTTAAATTTTAGTTTTTATTTATATGTGTTCTTCCAAGTTCACCTAGCTTTTTTCAGGGTTTTAGTTTCTTCTCCTTTTATGTAAATTGTTTTGGGGTCTATTTGATGGTCAAGCCTTAGAGGGGAAATTTCTTATGCGAAAGTCAAATTTAGTTCATCTTTTTCGTGAAATATTCAGAACTTCATGTTGGTAGAGAGCTTTAGTAGTATATTTATGTTAAATGGATGTAGACTCATGTATCATGAATGCTAGAAAAGGCATTACTTGGCTGTTGTATACCTTCAGTTTAATTGTTTAATTTCAACATTGCTAGAGTAATTTTGTATATGTGAACTAGTATGTTTGATGAGTAGTTTTAAAATCCATGTCCATACTATTTTTACTTATAGCAGGTCATTAAAGTAAAGTTTATAATCTGGACCTACATCTTGAGAGCCATCATGCCCTCACAACACCACAAACTACACGGGATCTCAATATGAGTGTGAATAATCTAACCTCCTCACAACCCATATGGCACACTAGAGATTACATGGAATGGCTAACTAGAGAAATAACATCCAAAGCCCGAAGTTTCTTCCTAAACAATGCTATGCTGAAATGAACACATCCAGATTGATACATAGCCCACATTCATATTTAGATCAATCCATGGACCTCAAGCCTATTCTGATAGTACCGCACCAGGCTAATAACCTTTCTAGGATCCACAATAACCCTTTTTTCCCATGACACATAAGAACAACCTTCAAATTTGGAACAAACTTCTACATACCACAACTAAATGAACTACGCGCCCGGTCAGGCATAAATTCTCATATAAGAGACAATACCACAATCTCCATATTTGGTTTCAATATTTAATCAATTAAGTGACTACGTGTCACACTTGTACAATCTTCCCTTAGAATATGTTCCTACGGCCTCCCGAACTAGGTAACAAGTTTGTACATCCATACCACCAGCCATAATAATGTTGTAAAGTGAATCAAGGATTTGTTAATCAGTTCACAAGCCTCTTAAACATAACACCAACCTCAGGTGACGCTGAAGACAACACCAACTTACTGTAAATATCTGAATCTTTTTTTGCTCATCCGAGCTCGTAATATTCTTGTCAGCACCAAACCGTGACCTAATCCTTACTCCAAATTCCCGTGACGCTCCCTACACCAAACATACCAATATGCTAGAGTATAATAATTTCATCATAACTCCTAATACACTAATAGAATAAACTCTCGATCATAAACAAGCCTTTCACTTACCCATTTTAGGATAACTATTGGGATACGCAACTGAAATCTCATAACTTGCGGCAAATACAACCCCAAGTAGTGATCTAAACTACCAAGACCACCATAACTCTTCCACGATCCATCTATACATAACATGCCAAAATACCGCCTCCAAATAAAATAAATTACGGCAGCCGTCAAGCCTCGCACTTATCCCCACAAATCACGTGCATAACTTAATGTGCTGAAGGAACTTATCATCGCCACCATCATGCCAATTAAACCATTTGTAACCGATCTGAATTCCTTTAATTTACTCCAGACTTGGCTTAGGAATAATAATATCTCCATTCAAAACATAACAAATCCAAATCTATACTCATCCTGAGTGATCTTATTTCACGGGACTACGTTGTCTTAAAACCACGAATCATCTCATACCCTCCTTGTGCGCACATTCACATCTTCAACTGGTGCACCCATTCTGATAATTCCTCTATGAAATCGAAGTTACTTTCTCCCATTCCTCTCATGTTACACCACAGATCGAAGCTAACACAAAATACTCTAAGCCCTTTTTTTCATAATCAGTTGCAAAAGCTCGATGCCCAACCATACTAAAAACTAGAAGTCCTTAGGCACCATATTTTAACTTTTGAATCTACTAGGACCATTGTTGAGAGTCACCCACTCTAACTTGGTCCCAAATATAATCAACTCCATGTCTATACTAACATATGAACACCCTTCTTGAAGAAACGCCTGATGACGTCCAAATCCACTAGTAAAAAGTAAATGGACAAAGTTGTATTCAATATAATTTACCCAACTATGAGTCGGGGTCGAACCCATAAAAACAATATGTAGATGAGTCCTAGAGTTAGCTAATCCCTTTGGAAACATAAAAGAACAAGAATAATATAAGTAAGGATAACTCACTTCATAAATACATGAAAATCATTCAATACATAAGCTTAACAAGGTATTTAATCCACACTTTAACTATGAATATTTTCATAAACAAGATTCAGGGGTTGGAAATAAATACTACACACTGAAATATTCAATACAAAGCAAGGAAATGAAGAAATAAACATAAATGGGTAAGAAATTCTTAACCACAATTGAAATCTTCAAGACCCAACTGTGTGAAAAAACCTAGCTTCAAGACTAGCTCTCTCTAGTCTCTTGAAACTGAAAATAAGCCAAAGATCTCCCAAAATATATGGTAGGTGGAATATTTGTGTGTTTGAAAAAGAGAACATGTGAAATACCTAAAATGCCCAAGTCTGATGCCCGTTGACCGCACATGTGGATGACTTCTCGCATATGCGGTTCTGCAGATGCAGATACCTTATCGCAAAAGCAGAATGTTGAAGTTTATCTGACACTGCAGGAGCGGACTCTCAAAGCACAGATGCGCTACCACAAAAGCAGACATTTACTCACAGAAGCAATTTCTTAGCAAAAGGAAGAGCTCCGTAGATGCGTTGCCACTCTCGCAGATGCGGGGTCGCTTCTGCGACTAGTATTCCACATAAGCAGAATCACTGGAGGGTTTTGCATTGTTTTCACCCCTTTTTACTTAAGTTCACTTCAATTCAATTCAAATCACTTCAGAGCATTATTTACCTAAAAATCTAACAATAAACACCACAAACGACCTCATATTATAGTTTAAGGACATAAAATTTAAAGAAAAGAGACTAGAATGAGTGGTAAAATCACCACTCATCAACGCCCAGCTAAATCACCTTTCTTGTAATTCTCTACTATATGAAGCATAAATCTTGAGTCTTCCCAAAGACCGAACATAAATTGATAAGGCCAATTATAGCAAGGCTTCCTCAAGTCCTTTGCTCAAATCACCACTGATATTCTCTTTCCTTAGTCGTAATAACCCACCAATATACCGATAACCAGAAACCTCCCAAGTACATAACCGTACAATCTAGTCATAGGCGGCAGGGCTCTCCCATTCAGCTTGAAGCCACCTATTACATAACTATGGAATCCACCGAGATTCCTTATCCCTTATTGAAATAGTCTTGCAAAATCAACTCGCCAAATTTCTCGAAATTCTTTTGTTAGCATTTCATGAACACTCTGAATCACTAACCACATTTAGATATTCGAGCTCTACCGGATAGCTAGTAGAATTCTTCATAGAAGCTTCGTCAACCATGTGACCACTCACCTGCTCATAGGAGATAACCCAGTTGTGGAAATTACATGCAGACATTTTCCAATGTTGCTGCACTAGGTACAATTACTACAAAGTCAGTAACCCATCATGATCCTGTGCTTATTCACTAGATGTGCAAGTCCGTTCACTCCTTATGGACATTAACTAAAGGTGCAACAATACATTCCAATCCAAAGTCATGTTGTATCCTTCTTCATATCAAGCACTCTTTTTTTGTCGTTGTGATGAACCAAAGGGTCATCTTTTGCTTTAGAATCTAAATTCGAGTTATAAGGTCTTGAAAACCTTATTTTCTTCCTCCTTGATTTTCGTGTGCATATGGGGGCGCATTTTTGAAAAGCCTTTGTGTGAAATTTGAGAAAATATTGAATTTTGCCTTTAAAACTGATTAAAGTTGACTCAGTCAACATTTTTGGTAAATGGATACAGGCCCATGATTTGACGGTCCCGTAGAGCCTGTAGTAAACTAGGACTTGAGCGTATGACTGTAATTGAATTCTGAGGTCTCTAGTCCAAGAAATAAATTTTTGAAGTAAATTGTTAATTGAAAAATATGATGGTTTTTAGAAATAGAATAATGCTTGATATTGTTGGCATCAGGACCATATTTTGGTTTCGGAGCCCGGTACATGTTCATTATATTATATAAATCTTATTAGTGAAATTTGGTGAAAAATAGAAGGGACTAGACGTGATTCAGACGTTCGTTTGTGAAAATAGAAATTTCAAGTGTTCTTAAGGAAATCATGAGTTTGTGTTAAATTCATTGTTTATAATGTTATTTTAGTTATTGATCACATGAGAAAGTTTGTATGATGTTTTAAGACTTGTGTGCATGTTTGGTTTGGAGCCCCGAGGGCTCGGTGAGTTTTTGATAGGCTTTGAAGTGTTTTATACTTGGAAAAAAATTGAAGGTATTCCAGTTCTGATGTTGGCCTCTGATACCGCAAGAGTTCGCACTTACGGAGCATGATAGTGTTGCAATTGCGAGCCACTCAACGCAATTGCGATGGGTATCTTGGCAAACAATTTTCACAATTGTGATGAAACCTTCGCATTTCCAAAGTAAAGCTGGGAGGGGTTCTGGTGGCAAATGCGATACTTTACTTGTATTAACGGAGGATCATATTCGCATTTGCGAAGGCCATATAAATATAAGGGGTTCGCATTTAGATACCTTCCTCACATTTGTGATATTCACAAATGCGAAGCTCAGGTTGCAAATGCGACATCTGCAGCTGAGTAAACGGGGTCTTGGATTGAATTTTCAGCTCTTTTCTCAAATTTTCAAACCCTAAGCTTTCATAAGAGATTTTCCAAAGAGGAGTTCTTCCCCAAATAATTGGTACATAACTTCTAACTCATTTCTTTCAATCTATTTCATCTTTTTGCAAGATTTTATCATTATATATAGGGCTTTTCATAGGAAAATTGGGTGTTTTAGGAAGGATTTAGGAATTTTAAAATTTGGGGATTTGGACTTCAATTTGAGGTCCGATCCATAAATCAATTACATATCCGGACACAAGGGTGAATAAGTAACTAGCTTTTGGTCCGAACTTCGAGTTTTGACCAAGCGAGTCCGGTGTCGTTTTTGAATTTTTGGGGAAACTGTTTGGAAATATATATTTATGCATTGGAATTGGTTTCTTTAGCATTTATTGGTGTTATTAAGTTAATTATGAATAGATACAAGTGAAATGGTGGCGGAATCGAGAGGTAAAGCGGTAAATGAGCTTTGATATACTTGTTGGCTTGAGGTAAGTGTTTGGTCTAACCTTGAGTTGAGGGATTAGGGATCCCCGAATTGCTTTCTATGCAAGATATCATGTGTGGGCATATAGGTGTGGTGACGAGCACCTATGCATCGCCAAATTACTTATTTATTCTATTTCATTTTCCCGTTCCCCTATATCATGCTTTTATGTCTTAATTGCTACTTTCTTATCGATGCTTCCATTCCTAATTGTTTCATGATAAATGTTGATTTTCCTATTGAAGTATTAATTTTTTTGTAGGTGTATTGTATTACCTTGTTGGATTATGTTGGTTATTGGTGCTTCATGGTACACTTAGGTTGGTCTCGCTGTGTAGTTTTCACTGGTGAAGTTTTGTAGTTGTAGTGATATTCCATCATGTTGGTTGAGCAATAAGTGCTATGGAGGAATTGAGTTGATTTGTGAGAATATTATCTTTATATAGTGATTGGCAATATTATATATATTGGGATCGGGTTGCACACCAAAACAGGAGGAATAAGGGTGAATATGATTGTCTGATTGGATCAGGTTGCACGCTACAATAGGAGTAATAACGGTGGACAGGTGGGATCGGGTTGCATGCGATAACATGAGTAATAAGGGTAATATATTGAGGAGTAATAAGGGTGGACTGGCGGGATCGGGTTGTATACCGCAACAAGGAGCAATAAGGGTGAATATTGATACTTTTATTGTTTATGTGGTGGGATCGGGATGCACGTTGCATCAGTTGTTGTTTATGTATTCATTTATGTCGAGGTTCGTTACTATGATGTTGAAATTCCCTTAAGGCTGAGTATTGGTAGAACGACCGGTTCCCGTGTCTATTTAATGCAAGTTCTGCTTATAATTCATTGTGTACTTCCTTTCTATTTTAGTACACATTGTTCCAGGTTATATATGTTGTTATGCCCGGCCGTAGCCTCGTCACTACTTCGTCGAGGTTAGGCTCGGCACTTACTAGTACATAGGGTCGGTCTGAGCACGTGATTTTTTCCATATAGGAAATAATGCTACAAATTAAAGAAATAGGTTTTCCGAAATTGTTTGCAATTTTATAGGATCTTTTGTACAATTTTATTAATTGTTTTGCACTTTTGTGCACGTCAAATTCTGTTAAAATCATGATAAATATAAAAAATATCATGCATTTGATTTAGATCTTGTGTTCATTTCTAGGATTAATTAGTTAATTGATTGCTTTATTAAAATGAAAATCACAAAAAATATCTTTCATTTTATATTTTAGTATTTAATGCTAAATTACCCATTTTCTTTTCTTTAAATTAGGATCAACTAATTTTGTAAATATTATAATTATATAGTAGCTTAATTTTTCAAATTAGATTAATTTAGGACTCAATTTAGGTTTTTAATTAATTAAAGAAAAAGAAAAAAGTGAGAAAAGAACAAATAAAAGAGAATAGGAAAATGTTTGGTCTTGTTATATTTGACTAATTTGTTAATTAGACCAAATTTAATTCCCCTTTTCTTGGTCCGATTCCACCCAGCCCTGTTTCCCCTACCTGGTCCAAACCCACCCTTCAATCAAACAACGTCGTTTTATCACGCTCAATCCCAACCATTGATCCAATCCAATCCAGCGGATAGGAACTCAATACTCACTTACTATATAACTGTCCGAACTCGAACCCCCCCCCCCCCCAAACCCCGCTCATTTTCACTCTCCAGTTCCAAATCAAAACCATAGCCGCCTAAATTTCCCCCATTGTCTCTGCCGCTGAAAATCACCTCATGGCGGCGAAACTTCTCCAAACCACCCCAAAATTTAACCATGCATCCATCATCCCCTCCCCTTTTCAAATCCCTAAACTTTTTCACTTAAACCATGTTCAATCTGGGCAAATTTCAGATCCGTGACATGCAAAACCTAAGTCCCACGCCTTCAAGTTTTCAAGGACGATTAAGCTTGAAACGAATGTCAATCGTTTGTTCTTAAAAATAACATTAGATTAACTTTAATTTTGTCTTAAATCTGTGCAACCGGAGTTAGTCAGAGCCAACTGTCATCCGTTCTGATATAGGTATCTCTAATTTTCCTCTTCTATTTCTATTTTTTCGTTCTGCCCTTCTCTTTTTCCTTTATCTTCTTCTCTCGTTCTTCACTCTGTCTCCTTCTATTTTTCCTTTCTTTGACCAAAATGAAGAATGTTCAAGTAGCCTTAACCTATGGACTGTTAGGTTTTTCCCTCTCATGATTAGCCAATAGGTTTTAGTTTTCCCTAATCCATGTATCTGTCCTCAGAATCATTAGTTTGTCCAGTTAGGATTTGTTAATTTGGTTTAGCATTGTTTAACCCTTTTAACTTGTGAAGCAAGTTCAGCTGATTATTAGTCTTAGATATTTTTTGGTTTAGTTAGATTTACTTTTAATAGCTTGGTTTGATTACTGCTTAATTAGCCTGGGTTTAGTTTCGTATTCCATCATCTCGTATTATCATCATCAAATTTGTTAGTCTAAAGAATATTTGTATTGTTTCATTTTAAATTTGGCTCATTGTGGAGGTTAGGATTAGTTTGAGTTTTCAGATGTCCAATTTCAGCTTTGTTAATTGTTCATGATTCGTCTGTTTGCCTGTTAGTTCCTATTTACCACAATTTGTACGTCATTTAAAATTTGTAGGGGTTAATTAAAAATAAAGAAGCTTAAGGGTATTTTAAGGGTAGATAAGTATGAAATTGGATGCAACCATGTGAGAAGGTTCTAGAATAGGGGCAGCTCGCTCTATTTGGCCAGCATAAAAATGCTGAAACCAATTAGAGGTTGCCAGCTGTCCCAATTCTGTTAAAATGATGCTTTTAAGGACTGTGTGAGAGAATAATTCCCTAATTCTTCTTTACAACACATGGAATTTCTAAGGCTTATATATAGAACCTTTCCCTCACTCCTTAGATAGATTTTAAACCCTAGAAAACACCCAAAACATTGTGCACCGTTTGATATAAAAAGTTGAATTGATTTCTTTTGATTTTCTAGAGTAAAAAGAAAAACACTCTGAAATTTTCTCTGGGATTTCTGAAGTTCTAGGTTGAATATGGACTAAATCGAAGTTGTGTATTGCTGATATTTGTTGCCTTCTCACTCGTTTGTCTTGCTGAAATCCTTACTCAATTTTGCTTTGCTTTTTATATCTAGGTACTTCTTGGACTATGAATGACATTTGAAGTGCAAGCATCCCTTTCCTTTGAAATATGTAACTTAAATGTGAAGTTTATTGTTAAAATGTTAGAATTTTAGTTTTTATTTACATGTGTTCTTCCAAGTTCACCTATATTTTTTCTTGGTTTTAGTTTCTTAACCTTTTATGTAAAATGTTTTGGGGTCTGTTTGATGGTCAAACGGTTAGTGGTGAAATTCATATGTGAATGACTAATTTAGTTCATCTTTTTCGTGAAACATTCAGAAATTCATGTTTGTAGAGGAATCTAGTAGTTTATTTATGTTAAAGGATGTAGACTCACGTATCATGCATGCTCGAAAAGGCATTACTTGCCTACTGTAGACCTTCAGTTTAATTGTTTAATTTAAGCATCGCTATAGTAGTTTTGTATATGTGAACTAGTATGTTTGATTAGTTGTTTTAAAATCCATGACATATTGTTGTTACTAGTAGGTCATTAAAGTAAAGTTTAGAAAATCTGTACCTAGGAATACTGAAGAATCATTTCGAACCTACATAAGAACATACATTAATATATTTGCGTTCACATCCCTTGGAGTAAGGTATGACAAAGAGTTGGCAAAAATAAATAAAGGTATTTATACATTTCGAGTTCAGGGACAAATGTATCATTTCATAAATGACTTGATACCAAATAATGAAAAAGGAAAAAATCTACAATTATACTTTTATGATAATGAAAATGAAGTGAGCAACGAATGGCATGTTTGGATGTTGTGAAAAATTTAATGGAAATATTAAAAGGCAATGCTTATTCTACGTTTTTAAAATCTTTAATAAATGTCCCACAATTATCTGATTTCTACATTGCGCTTAAGTGTGATACTGGTCTTGATCAACGTATATACAACCTACCAACTACGTCAGAAGTGGCAGGAATATGGGTAGAACAAGATACCAATAATTGTATCCCTACACCACATATCCGAATATATACAAAAAGTGATAGAAGCCAACTGGTAAATTATTATTAGGGGTGTTATGTTCACTGCAATATCCATTATTGTTCCCTTATGGTCAAAATGGTTGGCATTGTGGTATTAAAAAACTTAGGCTTTCAGCTACCCCTTCTAAAACACATGCGTGTTGTGAATACGAACAATTACCATGTGTAACCAATATGACTTCAATTGATGGATTCCTTGACATGGAAGCTGAAGTGATGCAAAAAGGTAAACGAAAAAGAGAATCGGTTTCTTGTCATGAATACTATTGTTATCAATTCCAAATTAGATATGATGAAAATATAATCTTGCATTCAGGATGATAATTTCAACAATATATTGTAGAAGAATGGATAAAAGTTGAAACTCAAAGATTAGATTTCGCTATTTTCAATCAAGATTTATTCAGGATGGACGTGTTAGCTGGACTTTTAGATCTTTTACGTTGCGATGAGAGAGAAGGCTCATAGGTAGGTAAGAATAGAATACTTCCACTTAGCTTCACAGGAGGAACAAGAGATATGTGTCGTCGATATATGGATGCTATTGCATTAGTGCAACGTTTTGGATTACCCGATATATTTCTAACTATCACATGCAATCCTTCTTGGCCTGAAATTCAAAAAAAAAACTTATTGTCGACAGATGAGGCCCAAAATAGATCCGACTTAATTAGCCAAATATTTCGAGCAAAACTAGAAGAGCTTAAAAAGGATATACTTAAAAAACAAATATTTGGTAAAGTTGCAACATTTATGAATACGGTAGAATTCCAAAAACGGGGACTTCCGCATGCTCATTATTTTATAATACTCGATGAAAAATACAAACTACTAACTCCTGGGGCATATATAAATTTGTTTGTGCTGTATTACCGGATCCTAAAAGGAACTCTGATCTATTTAAGCTTGTTACACAACATATGCTACATGGTCCTTGCGGTCAATTAAATCCAACTAGCCCCTGTATGAAAAAAAAACGGTCATTGCAAATTTAAGTTTCCAAAAGAATTTGCTGAACAGACAACTAAAGGAAAAAATTCATATCCTATTTATAGAAGACGAAACATAGGAAAATCTGTGGAAATTAGAGGACAACTTTTTGATAATTCATGGGTTGTTTCTTACAATCCATACTTAGTAAATTTAATTGTCATATAAATGTGGAGATTTGCTTTGATATTAAAGTTGTTAAGTACATTTACAAATATATTTATAAAGGACATGATAAAATTGTCTTTCATATACATCCTAATGATACGAATATAGAAGTAGATGAAATAAAAGAATATCAATCTGCTAGATGGGTATCACCACCTGAGGTTACGTGATGCATATTTGCTTTTCCTATCAGTGAAATGATCCCAAATGTATACCATCTTCAACTCCATCTTGATGGACAACAAATTGTTTCCTTCAGAAATACAGACAATATTAGTAGAATTGTAAATAATCCTATGATTAAAAAACAATGTTAACTGAATTTTTTACAATGAATAGTGAAAACGAAAATGCTATGGCTTTGAATTTATTATATCGGGAATTTCCAGAATATTTTGTATGGTCCACAACATACAAGATGTGGTCGCGTCGTCAACAAGGATATGCTATTGGAAGAGTTGTGACATGTCATCCAACCAAAGGAGAAATATACTATCTTAGATTTCTCTTAATGAACGTAAGAGGGCCAAAATTGTATAAAGATTTGCGAATTGTAAACGGAATAACTTGTGACACGTTCAGAGAAGCTGCGGAGAAAAAGGATTATTAGTTTGCGATAATAATTTAATAGAATGCATATCAGAAGCAGTAAGTTACCCAATGCCACATAGTTTAAGACACTTATTTGATATACTATTAGTTTACTACAATCCCGCTAATCCAAAAGAGATGTGGAAAAAATTTGAAAGTGCGATGTCTGAAGATTTCAAAAAATACCCAAACATGCATACAAGAGAAATTCGTCACAAAGTACTAAAACATATTAATGATATTCTTCATTCAACGGGTCATGATATCAACGAATTTGAATTAACTCAAAGCAAAATTCAACCATCTGCAAGAGCCAAAGGAGCGAAAGATGTACATTTTGAAAGGAATATTATCGTTAGTGAACAAGATTTACTATTGCCATATAAACTAAACATTGAACAAAGAAGAGCTTACAATATAATCCTTGATACAATATTATATAAGCCTGGAGCATTCTTCATTAATGGTTCAGGTGAAACTGAAAAAAGCTTTTTATATCATGCCTTATTAGCTACAGTGAGACACAGAGGATTTGTAGCATTAGCGACTGCAAGTTCAGTTGTTGCCGCTTCACTTCTTCCTGGAGGCCGAACTGCTCATTTCTTATTTATAATACCTATTGATGTTGATGGAAATTTTTGTTGCAATATTAGTAAACAAAATTCACTGGAATCATTGATTCGAGACGCAAAACTAATAGTATGGGAAGAAATTTCAATGGCGAAAAAAGAAATGATTGAAGGACTAGATTTGCTCCTTAGAGATCTAATCGAAACAACTATGCTATTCGGCGGAAAAGTTGTTGTATTCAGTGGCGACTTTAGACAAACTCTTCCTGTTGTTCGTGGTGGACAAAGGGGAGATTTTGTTCGTGAAAGCTTATTATCCTCTGAAATTTGGCATCAACTTAAAAATTTACACTGTCCGAAAATATGCGTGCGAAAACAGACCCAGCTTTTTGTGAAATATTTGATGAGAATTGGTAATGGAAAAGAAAAAAAATGATACGAGCAAAATAGAAATTCCTCGTCCTCTTATCATACCTTTTACTACTGAAAAAGATTCCGTGAATCATTTATTTAAAGTTACTTATCCCGATTTATATTTAACTAATTCAAATATTTCTTTTATTACTTCTCGCGCAATTCTAACTACAAAGAACGACTTCGTTAATGAAATAAATGACATGCTAATTGCTCATTCTCCAGCTGATGAAAAAGTCTATTTATCTACTAATGAAACAATTGACCCAAAAGATCAAAGTGAATATGAAGATTTTTGCACGCATTAAATCTTCCTGGTTTACCTCCTTATAAATTGTTTCTAAAGAAAACTTGTCTGATTATATTATTAAGAAATTGAATCCCTAGGTTTGTGCAATGGGACACAATTAATATGTAATGACTTCAAATCTTATATTATTAGTGCTACAATATCCAATGGTGATTTTAAAAATACACATGTGTTCATCCCGCGAATACCACTATTAACATCATAAGACGAAAAACTACCCCTTCAATTCAAAAGAACACAATTTCCAATACGATTATGTTTCGCCATGACAATAAATAAAGCTCAAGGCCAACATTAAATTTTGTTGACATTTATTTGCAAGAGCCTGTATTTTCTCATGATCAGTTGTACGTTGCTTTCTCAAGAGCCAAAGTTCTAATTATGTCAAGGTATTAATTAGACCGGCTACAGTTGACGATGATGATGATCACTCCACATATAATGTAGTTTATGATGAAATTATCGAAAAAGTTTTTTCTGTAATTTAGATCATCATTCCTAATAGTAAGTGTGACGCA
Source organism: Nicotiana benthamiana (assembly GCA_034376525.1). Classification (NCBI taxonomy): domain Eukaryota; kingdom Viridiplantae; phylum Streptophyta; class Magnoliopsida; order Solanales; family Solanaceae; genus Nicotiana; species Nicotiana benthamiana. The sequence continues at coordinate 112,748,983 of CM067324.1, forward strand.
CAACTTGTTCACTCTTTGAATTCTTTGATTTTGTATTGTAATCATTCTGAAAATTTTACGTTTGCTCATTATTATATTGTGATATATTATAACTGCAGATTACGTCTAGATGGCAGAAAGGTTCAACATCAATGCGATTACTCCAGAAACAGAAGAATTGACCTGTAAGGTTCAAGTAGTTGATAAAGGCAGACCTAGAGACAACAAAGAGAAAACGAAAAAATATCAGCTGATGATTTTGCAAGACGAAGAGGTAATTTTCATAGGCTTCATAAATTTTTCAATAGTAATTAAGTTAATATTATCCTAATTATGACTTATTTTGTTTACAGGAAAATCAAGTGGAATGCATTATATTCAATGCGGAGATAATGCATTTTGAAGACCTGTTTCGCCCTTTCCATACTTATTTGGTGTCCGTTACACATGTCAAAAAACCAAACTATATGTATAGGAATCCACTTAACAAATTTACATGGACAATTGATAGGTATACCATTGTCGAGCCAACAGAAATTGTTAATCCTCCAGAAGAGCCACTACCTTCGCCAACGCGCTTAAATCTTACACAAGGCAATTTCGAATATCAACCCGAGGGATCTGAATTCGGTAATTGAATATTTAAATATTTATGTTATTTGTTCGCCTAAGATTCACATTTATTAATATTTTTATTTTTGTTATTATTATGATTATTGTCTATACTAACTTTTATTACCTATTAACTTATTCGTTGTCTTTTTAAAACACAAGATGTGCTTGCCATCGTGCTCAACGCAAGTCCCTCAACTTATGCTTCAAATGGAAACAGAATTCAATATTTTATCGTAATGGATGATCAGTAAGTATACATAAACCTATTTTATTGGGTCCAACTAGCAACTGATGATTCAAGTGTGATGTAATGTGTCACTTTTTATATATTGTCTAGCAATAGCACACAGTAAATTAAACTGAAATTTAGATTGAGGTTGTACCCTTAAAACGTTGCTTTGCACACTTCAATTTACTTTTGCTTTTACTACAATTATAATCTTACAAAGCATGCTTACGTCAACTACACATTATATGGTTTTACCTTTTAATACTAATAATATTGATCATATCTTTAAATATATTCTCAACAGTGCAAAGGTCTTATCTTACTGTTTCTTTTGCTATAAGAATATAAGTAAAATTAAGATTGATATCATATTGCTCTTTTGATTTTGTATATTTTAATTTTGATCAGCTTCTTCGCAACTAATTTATGCTTTTTCAGAATTAACTTCAAATTGTCAATTTATTTTGATTCATATAACCACAATTGTTGGGATAACTACCCAAAGTGACGATGTTTAGTGGTTAAAAGCATACACCAATCCAAGAGTCAAAAAAGCATATCATTGACGTTTAAGATTTTAAAATTTTTTAATTGTTCTTCAATAAAGTTAGAAGTAATGATCTAAAAAATAAAACTTTTTTTATGACAAAATCACAAATTAGGAAGAAGCTATTAAAAGCTAACTTAAAATTTATTTACTTTTACATGCGCCAAAAAATTAGATTGTTTCTAAGAGTTATTCAGAGAAAAACATAATATCTTCAAATATAGAAATATAGCATAATTAAATTTGTAGTTGCTTATTTTTCTCTTTAACAATGACTTTCTGATTTATCTGCAATTGTTCTTTAATAAAGATAGTGTCTATTATATTTAATTTTTTACCTACTGTTCACTCATCCATGGTTACTAAAAAGTTCGTTCATTTTGCTGTCATGTTTAACTATTGGATTTTAAATTAAATTATAGAAGATTGACCAAAATATTCATGTAATTACAAAGCTAAATAAAGAGGAGCGAGTTTGTCTCCTCTAGTGTTATATGTTTTCGAAAAAATAGATAACTTATCTCAAATTATAGTCAACATAATCTCGCCCTTATTAGGAATCTGAACAATAGTAGTTTTTGCACAAATTGTATAAAATGATTCAATCTTGTATATATTAGCTTTTAATTAAAAGAAATTTGATTTAAATATTTGAATGGCTTTGAAGAAAAGCTAATAAATAGATTATAGAAATTAATTCAAAGTATTCATTCGATTATGGATTCCTAATGTATAAAATGAATCAATCTGGTATATATTAGCTTTTAATTAAAAGAAATTTGAGTTAAATATTTGAATGGCTTTGAAGAAAAACTAATAAGTAGATTATAGAAATTCTATTCAAAGTATTCATTCGATTATGGATTCCTAAGTACTAAAACTTTGTATATCACAAACGTACTTACAAACTATTGTATTTCAAATATGCAGATATTACCAATGCTGAAAGATCTAATAGATGAAAGAAGCATATCAATGACACGAACATGTGTATTACATATTCTTGCATTATATAATACAGTTACATCACAATATCAGAACTTATTCAAAACATCTTTTTGTTGGAACTAATTGGATCATTGCTACAGTAAGTCGTGAATTATATCTATTTATCTTTTAGTAAGCATGAAACAATTCTACCATTTATTTTAGATTTGAGACTTATTGGCTATTTGAGAACATATGATATTCCAAACTATTTTGCTTTAGAAGCTTTTGTTAGGGACCAATAGTCAAGACCTCAGGGAATACCTGTTTTCTTCGAAACTGATTAGATTATAGAAATTTTTACACATTAAGATACCACTATGTGTTCATTTTTTAAGCATGTCTAACATTTAAATTTTTTAATTGATGCTCATTTGTGCTGCTTAAACATTGTGATTTCCATATTGATTTAAGATAGTGATTTAACAATTTCATTCTATTTTATGCAGGAAAAAACTAACGAAATTGACACTCTGGGAAGATTTTATTGATCATGATGGGAACAAACTGCTCCAACTACTTAAAAAAGAATACCAAATCATCCTTGCTAAAAAAGTTGCAAGACCAAAGTCGTCGTTAGGTAAAACACCCCAAAAGCATGCAAGATGGAATAACAAATTCAATACAGGTAAAGTATGTATGCAATTATATTTTATTTTTTCATATACTAGACGACCAAATTAGAACTGAATGTTCAAATGCATGCAGGATTAACTAACATATTCAGTACAACAATCAAAATCAATCCTCCATACCCACAAGCAAATGCGCTGAGAACATAGTATTGTAGATTTATTTCAATATCAATACATTAGTTGTCATATATGTGCTTGAACGTGTACAAGAACTAATTTTGAAATGTTAACATACTTGAAGGGCTCAACAAAATCAGCAAATGCTTATTGCGTACACATTGAAGAGCACAAGTCCAACTGGCTCTTTTATTTCTTCCTTTCGAAGAAGAGATAGTTCCAATTGCAGAAATTCGATATCAAGATCCAGTAAGTACACTAAATATTCATATATGCACTGTTACATAATAACAAAAAATTAATATGCAATATCCTTGTGCTTTCCAGGGGCAAATATTCTACATACAGGTTGAAGTCGCATTACAAAATGAAAATCAACAATTCTGTATCCTAACTTGTTCAGACTGCAAACAACACGTCACATGAGCTCTCTTACAGAGAAAGTTCTATTGCGCTAATTGTCGTCGAGCTACCCAGTTGGTTCCCAAGTATACATGCAACTCCCACATAACTGTTTGCATTTAACATTATACATTCATCATCTTTTAAGTAACCAATCATTTTATCTTACAACTAGGTGCCAATTTGAACTGACGCTCATAGATCAAAGCTGTTCTACAACATCAACTATCGCCGATGAGCATGCAGAAAAAATATTGCTTCTCTCTTCGGAAGAGATTTATGATATCTGCAATGTGAAGGTATCAGCTTCGGAACTGGCTGTCATTTACAGACCCTTGTAGTTTCACTAATGTTTCATGCAAGAACTCTAAAGTTTCCTCTGTAAATCTTGCCAACACTTTTCTAAGTGTTGACTTCACTTTGGTCTCTTCCTATTTGCTTAGCCTCTCAAATTTGGAGTCTTTAATCTTAAAGAATGCTAATCTTAGTAGTTCTTTAACTTCTGTTGTTAAATCCCAATGTGGGATTTCCTTAAACTCTATAGATCTAGCTAAAAACACAACTTTAGTGCCTGTTTATGATATTTCTAGCTTTGGTTCTTTTTCAAACCTTAAGTCACTTAATCTTTCCAAGAATTTAATGGACCCTCTTTTTAAAGAACATAAATCTTCAACCTTTAGCCTCCAAGTTCTTAATCTTTCTTTTAACAATATCTCAAGTCAAAACTTGTTTTCTTGGCTTTCATCTATGAGGTTTGTTGAGCTTGAGTTCTTTTCTATTAAGGGTAATAAATTAGTTGAAAATATTCCTGAGTTGGATTTCAAGAATTTTTCATATCTGGATCTTTCTGCTAATAATTTCTCAATTGGTTTCCCTTCATTCAAAGATTGCTCTAATTTGGAGCACTTGGATTTGTCCTCCAACAAGTTTTATGGTGATACTGGTGCTTCAATTTCTTTATGTGAGAAGCCAGTTTTCTCAACCTTACAAATAATCAGTTTATGGGATTAGTCCCCAAGCTACCAAGTAAAAACACTATAGTCTTGTTATTCAATAATTTTATTTGTATCTGAGTCTTTCTCCAATTTGCTGAAATTGGAGACTTTGGATGTGAGTTCTCATAATATCACAAATATTATTCCTTCTAATATTTGTAAAGATACTAGGAGTAGCTTGAAAGTGTTGTACCTTCAAAATAATTGGTTTACATGCTCCATGCCTGACAGTTTAAGCAAATGTTCTGAATTAGTATCACTTGATCTTAGCTTTAATTACTTACACATAAATAACTAATTTTAGTTTTACAGAAGGGATTGTTGCCTTTTGTGAATGCGCAAAAGCTACTGACTGGCAAGATCTTCAAGATTCAAATAAAAAAACTATTTATAAGAAATATTGAAGCAGAGGCAGGAAAGTTAGTTATTTTGTCTTTCATGAACAAAGATAATTTGGGTATCTCACAAATGCTAGCCATCATCAAGGAAGTTGGAGAAGGAAGTAAATGAAAAATTGAACATGTTGCCCCAGAGAAACAAGAGCACTCAGACACAAAAACCAGTGGCAACGGTTCCTACGACAAATATAAGGTGGAAATGACAATTTCGCCTCCGAAAAACTACTGAGAGGTATTTAAAATTTTTGTTATTTCTAAATTTAATATGAGATTCAACTTTGTTTAATACCAAATTCAACATCGTAGAAAAAACAAACAACTTAAACGAGTATCGTTTGTTAGCATTTTTGTAGGTGAAACATCTTTTGCTACTATTTTGGGATGTAACTGGAGCCAGAACTTGCTGCTTGCTTTTGAATGCGGTTAAGCTCATTTTTGTGAATGTTTTCTGGATGTTCCTGTACTCTGAGTATGTCACGGCGACACAAGGTTAGTGTTCTTGATTACATATCTAATAATAATATCAATAATATAGAATGCGTAGTCCACTTCAAATTATTGTCGAAGTCCTCCCTTTTATATGTTATATTAGACCCAACTATAAAGCAATGAGGTCCTTGTGATGTAGCCTTAATAGAAATTCTATGAGCTAAGGTTTCGAGCTTTTTCTAAGGATGGCACGAATAGAGATAAGAGCGGATAAATGTTATCAATCTTATAAAAAAATGAGATAAAAGTGGATAAACTAATATAGCATTGCGTTATCCAGATAATTTGTTGTTCTTGATATAATCAAGTCAAAAGAATCCTACTGATCTTTTGAATTATGTTAAATATAACTTGTATACATTTGTTTCATGTGTTCAAATGTGGGTAAATGGGGTACAAATCAAATTCTCTAATATTTATATTTTATAGCTTGAAGCTAGTGCTGCTATCTTAGAAAACTGAAAGTCGTAAAGCTATATTTTCTGACATTGTAAAATTAGCAGTATGTAGCTATTGATGTATTTAAAATTTCGTGTTTATAGAGTGTAATTTAATAATTTTTTACCTTAGTTATGTCCATGTAAAGGTTAGAGTAATAGATCTCTTAATACTACTTTTTCCGTTTAACCAATATATTTAATTTTTTTCATTGGTTTTGGTAATTTAAGAGGCTAAACAGATAATTTAATTTTAAGTATATCCTACGCTAACAAAACTATAATACTATAATATTAATACTCACTTCTAAAAGAATTATTTTAGAAATAGTTATTAATTTCTGTAAACTCACATTTCTTTGAATTTGTGTATAAAACAAATCATGATCACAATCAAATGACAATATTGGGAAATAAAATAATAACTTCAAAGGACAACAAGAAAAAACAAGTAATGTTTTAGCGAAATAGTGCTTAGATCTTCTATATTCAGCAATAGATAACAGAGCAAGTTCAACCTGTTACAGATCACGTTTTTCGATGAATTAACTGCGAAGTCATTCCATATAACAATTTTCATTAAAACTAACAGTGCCGATATGTCTAGAACTTGAAGCAAACATAATTAGTTACTTAAAGTATACCAGACATACTCTCTTCCTACACAATTCAAAAGTGCATAGGTAGCTAAAACTCCAACTCCTTTGTTCTGCTTATAACTACTTATGGGAGACGAATTAGGTAGATAGTATATCATAGTTGTCTAAAAGAGCTATACATATTTTGTTAGATTCTATTCGTTATTGATTATCAGAAGAGAACAATTGTTGTTAGGTATGAAGGAGTTTAGTTGGATGCCTAATTAGAAGATGGTTGTTTGATACTCTTTTATTGAAATAAAAATATTGTTGAAAGACTTAGTCAGATGTAGCAAGGTAATGCATTAGTGGATTAATAAAGAGGACTCAACTCATTCTATTAGTGGGAATGCGGATGTTCTTTTCTTGGTTAGACTAATGATGCAACTGATGTTTAATGTTATCAAACGGATGTCATTAAGGCACAATAAAATTAGTATGTCACACTTCAATACTTTTATTGTTAAGATTTCTGATACTGGCAGCTTGCCTCTGTATACATATTTTTAGTTTTGCACTTTGTTGGATTGTTGCCCGATTATTTAAACAGTTCCACAAATTTTTTTGATTTTAGTTTTTCGGCTCTGTTGTGCATGACAATTTATTCTCTTTGTCATTGCAGTTCTTGCGATCTGTTATGGTTGTTTTCCACTTTTGTTATGCAGTAGCACTTTGATTAGAAGGTAAATTTTCTAATCTCTGATCATCTATTTATAGGTAACATTAATCAATTTCAAAATAAGAAAGAAAATCATTGTGTCATATGTTGATAATAAACTATTACAAAATGCAAGTTTGCAGCTAAAACTACCATACATGGAGAACGTACTTTGAAGAAGAAATAAAGAGATGTGAACTTTACGTTGTAGCCTTCTTATGATCAATTTTGCGAGGTAAAAGAATTTGTTGACTTTATCAAGTGGAAAATCGTTGCTAGATAAGTTTGAACAAGCACCAAGAAAATTAGTTAGAATATTTATTAGTTCAAAAAAGATTAAAACAAATTTAGAGCAACCAAATATATCACCTCAAAAAGATTATATGAAGGCCAGCTACAATTGCTCTCCGTATGTTGATGGATAACAATATTCTCAATGTCAAACAAATAAAAATTGAGCACTTTTGTCATTTTAAGATATGCAAATTTGCTACTGGAAAATTTCTCTTTGCATAATATTAGCTGAGATGTCAAAGCCGTAACAATAATTTTCAATGATTTCACCAAATAAAATAAATCAAACTACGGAAAGTTCTTCCTAATTTAATAGCTATATCAACCTTTGAACAAAAGGTGTAGATGAATGCTCAACTTTGTCATCACCGTTAAAAGAGTAACTAATAACAATCTTGCATTATAATTACATATAAGAATTACTTATGCAACTATCAGCTATTGTATGGCATCCTCCGCTTTGTTTGTCCATCTTCTTCTCAATGACGTAAGGAGTGTGCCTAACACTTCAGGAATTGAGGAGTTCTTTTGCATTACAATTGAATTAATGCGATAGCCAGATTACATGGCAGCATTGAATGATTGGAAAAGTAATTTTCATAGTACACATATTTCTTTTATTGTCCTTAGTATCAAGTACCACATGTTTAAGTCAGTTTTCTCAACCTTACAAATAATTAGTTTGTGGGATTAGTCCCTAAGCTACCAAGTAAAAATACTATGGTCTTGTTATTCAATAATTTTATTTGTATCTGAGTCTTTCTTCAATTTGCTGAAATTGGAGACTTTGGATGTGAGTTCTATAACATCACAAGGATTATTCCTTCTGGTATTTGTAAAGATTCTATGAGTAGCTTGAAAGTGTCATGTATGTTTTATGTTATTTTTAAAAAGCTAGAGGATATATTAGTAATTTTGCGTCAATTAGTAATTTCCTACCTAGAAACTTCCGACATTCCCGTTGTTCATCTTCTCTTTTCTTTTTTAGAACCTAAATGCTTTTCATCAATCGACCTAACGTAATTCTATGATACCCGTGGGACAAGTTCAAGTGTTCAATAAGAATAACTCTCATTTGAGGTGCCTAAGTGAAAATTAGTAACAAGTTTAAGGATTTGTCTATACTTTAATTTTCCAATTTCATGGTTGATGTGTGCTAAATCCGGGTGTGTGACTGGAGTAGACGGAAATTAGTGCTATAAATTTTTCTAAAATACATGATGGATTCCATATTTAATTTGGTGGTGTATTTTTGAAAATAAATTATTTACAATTTAGATTTGATTGTGGTGGCTTGTGCTGATGTTGGTTTTATTCTCATTTATTGGCTGTAACAAGTGTTTTGTTTAGAAGCTTTGCTTGGATCACTTTTAAAAAAAGTTTGAGGGCATTTCAATCATTTCTCAATAGCTATGTATGTGCCTTTTTGTGCTCTTTTCAGATATACGTGTAGGTTTTTTTGCTATTACCATGTGTATCTTTTTTTCTCTTTCAATGTTTGTTAAAAAATTGACGTTTCTCCTGATAGTAACCATTCTCTCTTCTGTGATTTCGAAGTGTGCTCTCTTCTGTGATTTCAAAGTGTGCTCTCTTCTCTCATTTCGAAGTGTCCTTCTCTTCCGTGAGTTTCTCAGCCTTCCTTCTATTTTTTTGAAAGTATCTTTTCTTCCCTTTCAATCTTTGTTAAAAAATTGAGGTCTCTCTTGAGAGTAACCATTCTCATTTTGAGTCACTTCCAGTCAGCTTCATGCTCTTTTCTGTGATTTCGAAGTGTCCTCTCTTCTGTGAGTTTCTCAGCCTTCTTTCTATTTTTTACTCTTTTAGTATTGATCACTATGGTATTTCTATTGATTGTGATAAAATCACCCTTTCTCATTTAATCTTTCAATGTCAGATCTCTTTAATTTTTGTATGGTGGTTCTGCTTTATGTCCATTTTTGGGTTTGCTTATGTAATTTTATTTGTGAATCTAAGACTTTGATCTCTGAAAATTACGTTTTTATATTTTCTTTAATTTATATGTGTTATTTTTTTTTTTTTTTTGCTGATATCTATGGATTATTGCGCTTTCATGTCACTCCAATTAAGTGCAATTGTTCCACTTAACATTGTTATTTTGTTTTGCCGTGATTAAAATAAACAGGTTAGTGTAATCTTTGTTTTTATTTAAGTCATTTTTTGTTTTATATGTACTCTAACTTTCACTAATTACCATACAAATTTATTTGTTTGCAGACATCTGTGTCCAAGAACTATAAGAAAAAAATCAAAGACCGCATATGTAAATAGTGTTGTCATATACGGCATATGTAAAGAATGTTGTTATGTATGTTGTAAATGTTGTGGCTCTTTAAACATCCCTTAATGTAATGCTCCTATGGACACAAATAGTGTATATTTTAGTCAAAATATATGTAAATTATGTGTATATTACTTAGCATGAAATGTTGTGTACTCGATACTTGTAACATTAATTTATCTGTAATTATATATCGTTCAAAGTTAAATAATGTTGGGCCCGTGCTGGCACAGGCTGCACCAACCTAGTAATAAATATAAAACTTTCAAGGCACGTAGGTACAAATATTTTTATTATTTAGAGCTTATAAATTTTGTTAATTTTTACATTATTTTAAAAGTTAATTTTTATTAATACAAGGGTACACCAAAAGTAGTAATTTTGAATAAGAGCCCGTTTGGCTTAATTGATTTAGAATAGCTAATAAGCATAATGTGTTGAAAAGTATTTTTAAGTGTTGGAGTTGATTTAAAAAATAAACAGTTACGTGTTTGGATAAAAGTGCTAAAATTAATAATAAGAGCTGAAAAATTGAGTATACAAAGAATTTTGTTTTAAAAAAATATTTTTTGAATACAATAGTAAATATTTTGGTCAAGCCTAAAATACTTATAAGTTGTAATTTGATAAGTTGGGAAGATGGTAAGATCAACTTACGATTTTTGACTTACTTTTAACTTATAAATACTTAATTTATAAGTATTTTTAATTTTATAAAATACGTATATAAACTTTGAAAAGAATGAGATTGTAGGCCTTCTTTATTTCGGGTCGGATAAACAAGAAACCTAAACATTGAACCCGCTTTCAGCCACCATTCCCGCCGCTTTCTTATTTCAGAGAACAGTTTACAGGTGAAGAGACGAGACAGAGACGAAGAAGATGGGGAAAGTATCATACATGAAGCTGAAAGGAAGCCGGAACTTGAGACTCCGTCTTTTACTAGCGACCCTTTCATCCAAATCGATTGTTATTGAGGATATTCGTTCTGAGGCTACTTGGCCCGGCCTTCGTCCACACGAGGTCTCTTTCCTCCGCCTCCTCGAAAAAATCTGCGATGATTGTGTCCTTGAAATCAATGAAACTGGTAAAAATTATTCAGCCCCCCACCATACCAATTTTTTGCTTATATCGGGTGCTAAAAATTGATTCTTTGAACGTGTTGTGCTATTTTTGGGCAGGAACAAAACTAAAGTATAAACCAGGAATTATAATGGGAGGAAGGCATTTAGTTCATGATTGTGGTGTAAGTCGCTCCATCGGCTACTTTTTGGAACCGTTGATTGTGCTTGGTATGTTTGGGAAGAAACCACTCACCATTCGGCTCAAAGGTATGCCCTTTACCCTCTTTTATCCGCCAGGCAGTAACTTACTAATTTATATCAGGGAAAACATCACAATTTAGTCTAATTTTCGAAACAGTAGCAAGCAGAGGGTATTGCGTTCGTCTTGATTCAAAAGTGAAAGCCCTGTTCTTTGAGATGTACAAGAGGTGTCTTTGGTAGAACAAGATTATGCTCTCCTTATAAAAAAGAAAATATCTAGATTATGTTCAATGTGGAGTTCCTTGAGCTCACTGGATATTGAAAATAGCTCATTTCACTGGGTAATTAACAGCATCATCTTCTGCTTTATGTATCTTTTGCTAAGGAATGGATGTAATGATGACCCATTTAAAAGTATATACATGTTGTGATATCAATTCAGTTACCATGATTTAAAATTCATGAAGCATCATCAACAGAAAAAAGGAATGTTCAGATAGCCATTTTTTTAAAATTTTGTTTACTCTTGTAAAGGATAGTGAATTAAAATTCGGGATAAGCATATGGAAGGAGATTAAGTACTAAGAGGATGCTTGAACTGAGGTATCATTTTATAGCTAAGAGTTGTCCAAACTAACACTTAACTGGATTAATCAGTCTGGAATATCGACTATGACACCTTTTCTCTTTGTGTCAGTTTCATACCTTAATTGCTACAATTTCTGCCACATGTTTTCACAATTTTGCAAGGAGGATGAGTTAAAGGGCAGTTTTGTGTATGCATGAATTTTTGTAAGCGGTGTCACCATTAGACGTGAAAAATAAATATAATATCATATTTTAAAAAACAACCAACAAAAAAAAATACAACTTTCAAAGGAAGCGACAGAGTCCCTCCAATTTAAAAATTGTATTGTGTTGGTCTCTTTACTTATGACTTAGGATCCACTAATTCAGTGCTTTGATAACGTCTAATAGGTTAGCGGTTCAAATCCCTTTGGGCATGCATTGTTTTTTACGTTTTAGATGAGGCATAAATGTATTAAAACATAAAATGAGCCTACTGAGGTTCGAAATCGCGGCCTCACATAGAATTCTTCAGCCTCTGACCCGTTAAGCTACAGAGCTCTTCATGACAGCTGGTGTCATTTTATTTCTCATTGTTGTTTTCTTGTTTCCTTATTTGAATTATATACAAATAATTAGTAAAGATTTTTGACAAAGCGGTGTCACGTGACACCGCTTGGGCTAAGGTAGATCCGCCCCTGCCAATCCCCTTGTCAATATAGTGTATTCCTAAAGCATCCTTTAAACATTTTTCTTTATCTTATCTCCTGCTCCACCCTTGCCTGGTTCTATCAATTCTCTCACTCTGCTGCTGAAAGCATTGTCCATTTGTCTCTGCTTCCCCTTTCTCTTTTTCCAGGGAAGATCTGTCATCTCTTCCACGCCCTTAGTCGGAATTTGGACTGGAGTGGTTCTGGTGATTGGCAACATACCTTATAGAGATTCCAGCTTCACCTAAAGTAGAAGCATTAACAAAGAGATCGGTTCCTTTTAGGAACCACATTAGCTTAAGTTCCACTTCCTGAACCACATTAGCTTCTAGTTCCACTCCCTCACATTCTGCTAATCTTCTTTGTCTTCAACCCACCAATTTCATCCAAGATAAGATGACCACATACACAATTGCAATTGGATCCTTCGAGTTTTTGCATAACAATTTTTAGTGAAAAGAAAAGTGCAATAGATGACTTAGAAGATTTCTAGGACACAACAAGAAAGAGATTGGCTGCCTGATAGTTACACATCCATGTGAGTTAGCTGAGGAAAGAAAATCTGTAATCCATTTGTTTGCTGTTATCAGTCTTAGCTCTGCAATTTGGAAGGAAATTGGCCTGTTTTTCTACAGCTTTGGGTGGTGGTCAATGCAAGTTGAGGACACAAAGAGGGTGATAGAATACTTAGGCTGAAGATAGGCACATTATCAAAGTAAAATGCTTGGGTTTAGGAGCTCAAGAAGCCCTCACTGGAGTTCTATAACACTCCCCTAAAAAGCTGTGAAGTGCAAAGATAAATCCCAAAAAGTACTGAAAACTGGCTTTCGCTTCGATATTTACAGCTTTGGACGTTAAAATCATTGATTTCCTTGTAACTGAATGTGATAGTAAATGCCGCAATTATTTTAAGAATTTGGTCATTATCTCAAAGTTTGAAACAACATTTTCAGGGATCACAAATGATTCAAAGGACCCATCTATTGATACTTTTAGATCAACTACTTTGCCTATACTGAAGCAGTTCGGAGTCCCTGCAGAAGGATTGGACCTGAAAATTGAGAGTCGGGGAGTTGCTCCTAAAGGTGGTGGTGAAGTACTTCTTTCAGTTCCTATGGTTCCGAATAGTTTGAAAGTGAGTTTTTTCCCCTTCACTTCATTGTTTTGTATTCTGCGGGCAGCCAAATGACAATCAGTCAGAAAACTTAAATGATTTTTTTGACCAATTTTTTTGTGACCGCTATTATACAGGCTATTAGATGGGTTGATGAAGGTCTGGTGAAGAGAATTAGAGGTGTTTCCTTTTCAACTAGGGTATCTGTTCAGTTTGAGAATACCATGATACATGCTGCTCGAGGAATTTTGAATCCTTTGCTTTCAGATGTTCACATCTTTACAGATCATAAAGCTGGAGCACAAGCTGGAATGTATGATCATTTTGGGGATATCTCCCACTTGCTGTCTTTTTATGTAGTAACAGTCTAGAACATGTTTAATTTGGACTCTGCCGACTATATCTGAATCGATTGCAGGTCACCTGGCTATGGAATTTCTCTAGTTGCAGAGACTACCTCTGGTTGTGTTATATCTACTGATACTACAGTTTCTTATGCAAGAGGAGAAGATGATGCAGACTTAGAGGATGATAGGAAAGATCTGATCCCTGCTGAGGAAGTTGGCGAGCAAATTGCTTCTGCACTACTTGCGGAAATTAAACAGGGGGGAGTAGTAGATTCAACACACCAGGTGTGTATAGCTTACTGACAACATTAATCTCTTTATGAGTTCTAGCTGATCATACTTTCCTCAAGCTCCTCGTCTTACCTATCTCTTGTTTGTGTGTATATTAACAGGGACTGCTGTTTCTTCTATGTGCTTTGTGTCCAAAAGATGTTTCAGAAGTTCGGGTTGGGAAGCTGTCACCCTATGGAATAGAAGCACTAAGGCACATAAGAGACTTTTTGGATGTTAAGTTTGTCATGAAACCTGATGCCTCGACGGGAACTGTCACTATGATGTGTCTTGGCTCTGGATTTCAGAATTTATCCAGAAAAGTATCATGATAAAGATATGGCATCATGTGGTGGTTTAAAGTGACAGTTTGGATCGATATGGCTTCAATTCATCAATGGGTGGTTTAGACTTTAGAGTGAGAATTCAAGCAAAATGTGTCACAGGCTCCAATTTTGACGTGGTCGCTTGTTGTAATGAAGTGTGCTGTGGAAAGAAATCATGAAATTTTGCAATGTAACCTTATTATTAAATACCGTTGGTATTAATATCAAGTAATACTAGCATTTCAATTTTCCATGTAATACTAGTACTAATATTACATGAAATATTAAATAGAAAAGGGTCAAAAATGTCCTTGAACTATTAGAAAAGGTTTATAAATGCCCTTCATACACTATTGGACTAAAAATATCCTTTCATCTACCATTTTTTGTTCACTTATGTTCTTTGACCATTATGTCAATGTTGAATTATAAATAATAATTATTTAAATTTCACGTGGTAATTTTTTATTGGTCAAAATTAAAACATCTAACCCATTAGAAAGACCCACTCATATCTAATAATTTTTCGTACTAACATGCTTCAAACACTAACCCGATCCGAACCAAAAGTTCAACAAAAAAAAAAAGGCAACCCCACTTCTATCAAATTTCATGGAACAAAAGCTCCAAGCAGCAAACATGCAGACGCAAATTTACTATGAACATATAAACGCAAATTTACTATGTGGTTTTCTTCTTCATTTTTTTGGTTATGACATTCAGTTCAATTTACATTATATTCAAGATAAGTTTAATTTAATCATTTTCATATAACAAAAAAAAATTCAAAGTGATTGTTTGAAAGATATTGTAAGCCATTGGACTACCCTTGATAATCCGTCCTACATTATTGTCAAGAAAATCATTGGCTCATTAAAATATGCTAGGCTTTTCGTGTTTGTTTAGTTTGTTCATGAACCTTTATTCGATGATAATGTTACACATGAGATTAATCAAGAAAATGAACACATGTAAATTCATTGTTAGATGGAAGTGAGGCGTTATTTTTTTATTTGAACTTTTTATTTTGTGGTCAGGTTAGTGTTTGGGGGCGGGTTAATTCGAAAAACGAGTGGATATGTGTATGCATTTTTAATAGTTTAGATGTTTTAATTTCGACCAATAAAAAGTTGCCACATGAAATTTAAATTATTATATTTTAAATTCTGCATTTACCTAATAGTTAAAGGATATAAGTGAATTAAAAAAGTGGATAAATAAATAGTTTTAGCCCAATAGATGAGTAAAAGATATTTTGTAGACTTTTTTCAATAATTTAAGTATATTTTTTATCCTTCTCCGAATATTAAAAGGTCCCACCAGTTTACTTGTTTTCCTTTTAAATTGCCTATATTTGGTGGAGTATAGTATGGGTTTATATACTTCCATATATAGTTCGTTCATTATCCTAATTAGAAACCTTTTAGAATAGTTTGATTATCTTATATGGATTGTTGATCCAACATCCATTCTTAAGATACAATTAGTTGGAGTAATTAGATTGCTATAAACCTTCTCCTTTTTCAAAATATTTTAGATACTCGTTGGAGTCAACAGAATATTCTACTAGTTTAATTTGGGGATTTTGACACGGTTATTTACAAAAATAAAGCTATTTGTTCTTGTTTACCTATTTATTTTCCTATGCATACACTAATTATATTTTTCTACCCATAGTAGATTTGTGGGTAATTTTTTCTTTATTCTCCAAATTTTTTTATTTCTATGCTTCTTTTCTTCTTCTTCTTTTTTCTCTTTGTTTTCTCATTTTCTTCTTATATTTTTCTTTTTTCTTTTCTAATTTCATTTAACTTCTACGTTTTTATATTTTTTCTCTTCATCTAATTTCATTTCCCGTTCTCACTATTTTTATTATTCTTCTTTTATATAATAAGAAAAATAACTGATGTTGTCAAAATTTGTTCACGTTTTTTTAATATAACCGGTAAAATATATCCTTTTTTTTCTCATTTCTAAATTCAATTATCAAACTGAATAATATCAGTAGTCAATTGATCTAATTCACTGAATATCACACTGATTGCTGCTAAGCACCATAAATTACATAATCAGATTCTAAGAATCAACACGTGATTGCCATGCAAACCTTGATCAACTTCCCTACAAATATCATTACACACTCTACTATTAGTAGTAATACAACCAGTTATAGAGCAAGAAAACATAATTTACGGCAATCAAATCTCCATATATACTAGTTCGAATAAAAATGATAATAAAATATTAAAAAATGCAATAAAAGTATATAGAAAAAAAGACTTCTAGTACTATGTGATACCAATATGGTATATATGTATATCAACAGAGCATATGATTGCTCTAGAATATTTATACAACTACCTGCAACTATACTACTGTAAGAAAACATTAAAGGACACAATAACAGTACGAGAAAATTACATGCTCATATTGCAAGCTAAATATTCGCAAAACAACTTGCTCATTCTATATATTAACGGGGTATATAGTTGTATGGGGTCGTTCATAACTATAAAGCTATTACATGATATACATAATTGAACTGCTCCACTTTTTCTGTTCCTTCAAATATTATTTGCTTCGTTCAATCGGGTGGTGGTATCTTATCTTTGTGGGGTTTCAAGTTGTAGTGTCTAAGTTGAAGCTTCTTTTATGTCCAAACAAGCCATAATCTATTTGGGATCTGTTGGATTGCTTCAGAATATTGTCCTACGTCAAGAAGAAGGAGCAGTCATACATCTAATTTGGTTGACTGTATGCATCTCGACTCGTTTTCGGAAGGACACTTAGAGTTTTGTGGTTGCAGTCAGGCGCAACCTTCTCTCAACAAATTTTGGGCCAAAGGATCCTCTGAAAACCCCTAACGCTTTGTTTAGGAAATTTCACTGAATCAAAATGGCTTTGCAGAATATTGGAGCTGCCAACAGTGATGATGCCTTCTACAGGTACAAGATGCCGAGGATGATTACCAAGATAGAGGGACGTGGAAATGGCATCAAGACAAACATAGTCAACATGGTCGACATTGCCAAAGCTCTAGCAAGGCCAGCATCTTACACCACAAAATTATTTGGTTGTGAGCTTGGGGCTCAATCAAAGTTTGACGACAAAACTGGAACTTCCCTTGTCAATGGAGCTCATGATACTGCCAAGCTTGCTGGTCTTCTTTAGAATTTCAATAAGAAATTTGTTCAGTGCTATGGGTGTGGAAACCCTGAAACTGAGATCATAATCACTTAAAAAGAGATGATCCAACTAAAGTGTGCTGCATGTGGTTTTATTTCTGATGTAGACATGAGAGACAAGCTGACGACTTTTATTCTTAAGAACCCACCAGAGTCTAAGAAAGGTGCCAAGGACAAGAAATCAATGAGAAGAGCTGAAAAGGAGCGATTAAAGGAAGGCGAGGTTGCTGATGAAGAGTTGAAGAAGTTGAAGAAAGAAACAAAGAAAAAGGTTTCTTCCATGGAAGCCAATGCAAAACCTAGCTCCAAAAAGAAAGCCAATGGCTCTGATGAGGATCATGCTTCCCAACCCAGAAGCCATGTGAATGTGGAAGAGGAGGATGAAGAAGATGATGTTGTTCAATGGCAAACCGATACATCAATGGAAGCTGCGCACCAGCGCATCCAGGAACAGTTGAGTGCTATGACAGCTGAAATGGTTATGCTCTCCACAGATGAGCCAGAGAAGAAACCCAAGGCAGCTACTCAAGCACGCCAAAGTTCCAAGGCTGTTTCAGCGCTCTCTAAGGATGATTCCAAAGCTGAGAATGGAGAGAGAGGTTCTGAGACACTTGCTGAGGAAGTGAAAGTACATCTGAAGAAGGGAGTCACGGCCAGCCAATTTCGATCCTTCTTGGGTTCACTCTCTGGATCTCCTCAGGACATAGTTACTGCTGTCTATGAGGCACTCTTGGATGGTGTTGAGAAAGGATTTGCCAAGGAGGTTATTAAGAAGAAAGGTTTCCTTCTTGCTGCTGTTGGTCAACAGGAGGGGTCACAACTACGTTTGCTCCGAGCACTAGAAGAATTCTGTGGGAAATCTAACGCAGCAGCTGTGAAAGAAGTAGCTCTAGTTTTGAAAGCTTTGTATGATGATGATGTATTGGAGGAGGAGTTTATAGTGCAGTGGTTTCAAGGTCTTACTGGGGATAAAAAGGACTCCAAAATGTGGAAGAATGTTAAACCCTTTGTTGATTGGCTGCAGAGTGCCGAGTCGGAGTCCGAGGAGGAATGAGATCACAAATCTCATCCTTGTTAAGATTGTGTTCTCTGCAGGCTTATGTTCTGGCATTTTTTTTCCATATGCTGCTTTGTCAGAGAGACTATTACTTGTTTGGAGTTCATGTGTTCTCTTTTATTTGTGGTTTTGCCTGCGTCTAATTTCATGATTCTGTCATGTGATGCATTTGTTTCCTTTTAGATGTTTTTAAGGTGGAAAGGTGTACTATGCAGAATATGCTAGCTACTTGTTCTTGTTGAGGAGGGTGAATTATCTTTTCAAGTTTAAATGCTTATTCACTAAAAAAAAAAGGGCAAATAATAGTTGCGTTTTTTTAAATCGAGACTCCTCTCGGCGCATGATAACTGAAACTCTCGGCGCATGATAGCAAGGCCGCAATTGTGCCCGGATAATGGCTCGCCGCCGGAGGAATGTCGCTGCTACTACTGCTCAGATTATTACCCCAGCTCATGGTGTTACAAAGGAGTTAGAATCGCTGACATTTGGTAATTTCCTCCCTCAAAAGTTCCAATCGAGTGAGGCGATTCATGAAGATGGTTGTGCTGAGAATGTAATACCTCCTCAGATGAGTAAAATTGAAGCAAATACTAATCTAGCTGTGAGACGCTTACAATTCTCAGAAGCTAGTGGATCTGAGAAATCTATTCCGTCTGCTGCCGAGGTTGTGCGAGGTAATGCAGTGCTCAAATGGTAAACCACTTTCGTTTGTGCCTCCTACTGACAGTGATGGTAAGAAGATTGTCAAAATAAGCGAAGATGATTTGAAATCTCATGTTGATTATTTGAATACTTCCTTAATTGGTTACATAATTGGAGAGAGTCCATATGAAAAAGCTATGGAAAATTTTGTGTTGCATGTGTGGAATTTTGTCTCTAAACCTCAGATTTTGATCCATTCTGAGGGCTATTGCATCTTCCGATTTAATTGTATAGAAGACAGAGACCAAGTCATTCAATCTGGACCTTATTCATACAGGAATAAACCTATGGTATTGAAGCCTTGGGAAATTGATTTCTCCTTCCAGAATAATTTACTGAGTACAATTCCTGTGTGGATTAGATTTCCTGGGCTACCTGTAGGCTATTGGTCAACTGAAGCATTGAGTAAGATGGCTAGTGCAGTGGGTAAACCATTGTATACAGACAAGTTTACAGCTCACTATGAGAAAATATCGTTTGCTCGAGTATGAGTGGAGGTTGATGCTGCTCATCCTCTCCCTGATCAGATAGAGATTGAGACTCCATTTGGTCCCAAGATTCAATTGATTGAATATGATTGGAAGCCTCTTTTCTGCAATCACTGTCTGAAATTTGGACATGATTCTAATTATTGTTGGTATAATGCTAACAATGGTGAAGAACAGGGAATAGAGGAAGAGGGTAAGCCAAGGAGACAGAGGATCAGATTGAAAAAGCACGCAAAAGTTGTAAAGCAGGAGTGGCTTGTTAAACAACCTCTAGCTAGTACAGAATCACAGGAGAACTTTCCAGAGCAATCAGTCCATAACAAGGAGAATGAGAGGTTGGGGAACACCACTACTAGTATGGTGATCACTCAACAGGATGCACAGCAAGGTCCTGACATTGAGGAAAAGAATGAGATAGTAAACAAGGAGCCTAATGCCAGCACTGAAGTAATGGTAGATATATGCAATAAGGGTAAGGCAATTGTTGATGTGTTAGATGATGGAAGGAAGGGACAGCAGATAGATCCTGGGCCTTCTCATAACCTATTTCCTATGTTATAATGATTATTGTCACTTGGAATATTAGGGGGTTAAACCTAGCCCATAAACAGAAAGAGTTGAAGACCTTTCTTGCTGTAAATAAAGTAGATATTTTGGGATGTCTTGAGAATAGAGTGAAGGAACATAAAGCAAAGAAGATTCAAGGAAATATTGCAAAGGGATGGAATGTCCACTGCAACTACTCTAAGGCTGTAAATGGGAGGATTTGGCTACTCTGGAAACCTCACGTACAGGTTCAATTTCCTGTGTGACTGACCAGTTCATTCAGTGCTTCATAGAAGATTCTATAAGTCAAGTCAAAACTCACTTAAGTGTCATCTATGCTCAGAATACTGTTAACCAAAGAGACCAGCTGTGGAATGATCTGAGGAAAATATATATACCCAGTCAAGACACTTGGTTGTTGAGTGGGGATTTTAACAATGTCTTATGCTCAGAAGATAGAATTGGATCTCCTTTTACTGATACTGAAGTTAAAGGTTTTAAAGATGTTATTGCTAACCTTCAACTTACTCCTCTTAGAGCTAAAGGGTGGCATTACACTTGGACTAATAAACAGAATACCACAACTAGGGTGTATAGCAAGATTGACTGGGCATTGGGCAACTACCAGTGGATACTACAATATGGGCACCTAGAAGCTGACTTCATGAATCCATCAGTTTCTGACCACTCTCCAGTTCTTATCAAATGTGGAGATCAAAAACTGTTACATCCTAAGCCTTTCAGACTATATCTTAACATTATGGAGAGTCTTCAGTTCCAAACCATACTACAAAATGTTTGGAGACAAGAATATGAAGGAGCACCTATGCAACAGATATGGAGTAAAATGAAGACCATGAAACAGCAATTAAAGGAGACAAATGCTTATATGGCTTCATATAAGCAAAAACTTGCACAGGCTAGGGAGACACTGGGTATTATCCAGAATCAGTTGCAGCATTGTCCACTATCACAGTCTCTGTTTAATGAGGAAAAAGCAGCATTAGAAGAAATTAAGAAATGGAGTTGTGTGGAGGAACAAATTATGAGACAGAAATCCAAGGCCTGCTGGATTGAATGTGATGATGCAAACACAAAATATTTTCATGCCCAGTGGAAGATCAGAACTTGCTAGAATAGCATAACTTCTATATACACTGATACAGGTCTGAAGCTCACAGACCCCTTATCTGTGGACAGGAGTTTATAAATGTTTTCCAATCATTGATGGGAGATTGTTCTGGGGAGCTACCTTGTGTCAACACAGCTATTATTAAAGGAGGAAATTGTCTTACTTTGTCATAATAAAAACTGCTGATCCAGGAGGTTACTATGGAAGAGATTGCAGAAGCACTAAAAGCGATGCCATAGGATAAAACACCAGGAGTGGATGGTTTCCCTGTGGCGTTCTATACTAGAAACTGGGAGATAGTAAAGGATGATATACTTGCTGCTACAAAGGAAATCTTCTCCACAAGCAGAATGCCTCACATGATCAATACTACTGCTATTGCACTTGTACCTAAAGTCAAAGCTCCTACAACTATTAAAGATTACAGGCCCATATTTTGCTGCACTACTTTGTATAAGATCATCTCCAAAGTTACTAGGAGAATGAAAATTGTGATTGGTGATTTGGTTGGGCAGGCTCAATCAAATTTTATTGAAGGGAGAAGCATTGTTGATAACATTCTACTCAGCCATGAAATCTTCAAAGGTTATTCTAGGAAAGGAATATCTCCTAGATGTGTCTTGAAGGTGGATCTTAGAAAGGCTTATGATACTCTGGAATGGAGGTTTCTTAAACAGATCCTCATTGATCTTGGGTTTCCTGCTAAATTTGTTCACTGGATAATGTCAATGTGTCACAACTGTTTCATACTCCCTAGTTCTGAATGGTGGATTAACAAAACCCTTCACTGCTAAGAGAGGTATTGGACAAGCTGATCCTATGTCATCATATCTATTTGTGCTGGCTATGGAATATCTCAATAGGGAACTGGGACAGTTGCACAAGAATGGGGATTTCAATTTTCACCCAAAATGCAAAAAGCTTAATTGTACTCATGTATGTTTTGCTGATGATCTATTAATGTTCTGTTCAAGCTGATCTTGTTTCCATTCAGATTTTAAAGGAGGCTTTTCAAAAATTCTCTGAAGCATCTGGATTGCAAGCTAATGTTAGCAAAAGTGCAATATACTTTGCTGGAGTGCAGCAGTGTACTAGAGAAGAAATTCTGGAGGCATTGGGTTTTACTGAGGGTCACCTTCCATTCAAATACTTGGGGATACCTCTTGATTCCAAAAAGCTTGTTGTCTATCACTACCTTCCTTCGATAGAGAAAATTACAGCTAAGATTACATGTTGGTCAGCTAAACTGCTCTCTTATGCAGGGAGATGTCAGCTGATCAAAGCTGTCATCTTTGGCATTCAAACTTACTGGTCTCAAGTTTTCATTCTGCCAAAAAAAGTGTTGAAAGCTATTGAAACAATCTGCAGAACCTTTTTGTGGACTGGAACTGCTAACCTCTCTAAAAGAGCACTAGTTGCTTGGGAAAGGGTTTGTAGACCAATTACAGCTGGAGGACTCAACATATTAGATATGACTGTATGGAATAAAGCAGCTATCAGTAAGCATCTCTGGGATTTAGCCAGAAAGAAGGACTGCCTATGGATAAAATGGGTGCACTGTTACTATATCAAGCAGGTTGACATTGAAACAATGACCATTCCTAAGTCAGACTCTTGGGTTGTGAGGAAAATACTATACAGCAGAACTGCTATCATGGGGAATCAGGGGCTTCAGGGGGATCTTCTTGGCAGATTGAAAGGAGTCTGCGAACTGGATCATTTCCAGATTCAGCAGCTGTATCTAACAATGATTCACAGCTTCAACAAGGTTGAATGGAAGAGTCTGATGATGACTGCAAATTTTCACCCTCGGCATAGAATCACTGTGTGGTTAGCTGCATAGCAAAGGCTACTAACAGTGGACAGACTGCAGAATTTGGCATACAAGTTCCTGTAACTTGTGTGTTTTGTAATCAGAGTACAGAAGCCTTTAATCATTTATTTTTTGAGTGTTCAGTTACAAGGAGTTTGTGGTCCAGACTTTGTCTCTTGCTGCGGCACCACAGATCTGTTGGTGATTGGGATACATAGTTGAAATGGATTTGCAGCAAAGCAAAGAGCAGACTGGGGCTTAATGCTATAACAGCTTGTGTACTTGTCAACACTGTTGCACTTATATGGAGGGAGAGGAATAGCATCAGATTTGACAAGAAAGTCTATGTGGAGAATAAGATATGCAGAGAAATTGTACTACTTATTCATATTCGAGGCAGGAATTGTAGTCGATGGCAAAATGGCTTGCGGCAACTTAATAGTTTTCCATAGATATAGTCTATATTAGTTGTCCCTATACTGAGTTGTAATTAGTGCATATTGGTAGTTTTCTTAGTATAGATGATTTTGATGTAAATAAGTAGTAGCAAGTCAAAGCTGCTACAAATACTTCACCTTGTACATTTTCTGATATTAATGAAATATAACTGTTCAATCAAAAAAAATACATAATTTATGTCTATTGACACACAAAAATTCCAGCACTGCAAGTCATGTTCATATAAATAATTTCATAATAGAATTCACTAAAATGCAGCTAAAATAATCAAAACAATGTTCAAACTACCATATGATACCAATATGACATATAACTATACCAGCACGGTATACAACTTTACTGGTTAATTCCCTGCAACTATATGACTATACTATTATTAGATAACACACATGTATAAAGAGAAGAAAAAAATAGTGTACCGCATATTAATATAATAAAATATTTCAAGAAAATCAAATATTGTACCAATTAAATGGAACTAATACAACCAAAAAATGATTCAACTAGCATATGATATCAATATAGTATATAGTTATACTAATAAGGTATATAGTTGAAATGAATTATATACCAAAATGGTATATTTGTATACTGTTTGGGTATACAATACAAATTCAGCATCTTCTTTGGTTCAACTATATTTCAACCCAAATTTCTAAAAAATCTACTACAAAATCTCCATCAAATTGACTAATACTTTAGCTACAACCTCCCATCAACTTTCCAAACAAACCCATACAAGATCAGATCAAAACAATTAAAAACTCAAACAAACCAAGTTATGAGTTTCAAGATCCTTCAATGATGGATTTAATTTTCTCGCAATAAAATCTTTGAAAATTAGCATTAACATCATAATCAAAGAACAATACCCAAAAAATTCCAACATCAAAACACCTCAACACACATAAAAATTCAAATTTTAGTTAGATAGTACATATTATTTTTTGTTTTACTTTTGGAAGATAAAATAAACTTTAGAGCACAAATAAAAAAAAAGGTGTGATGATAGTAAAACAAAATGTATAATACTAACAATACTGCCCATTGTTGAAAAAAACTAACTATTCTTTGGCTTCTTTTTCGGATTCACACTTTTGTTGCTTAAATTAGATACATCACAAGCGAGAATTGGGTTGGGCGGGTAATTAGTTGTAATAGAATAGATATTTGATGTAATTATTTTTAAATGGGTAATTACGGGTAATTACTTTTGAATAGGAGTCTACATAAGGTAGTTTTCCCTTTAAGTTAATTTGCTGATGGATTTAGTATCGAGTTTTTGACCAATATTGTCCTTTATCTTTGAAGGTAGGACTAAATTAATCCGTCAAATATAATCCTGAGCATATTTAATCCCTTAAGTATGCCAAAGTGGAGCACCTTTAGTCTTATGACAGAATGAGTTCAAAAAACTAATGGTATTGATAAGACTGTATTCTGGGTCGGACCAGGGCCTAAACGGGCCAAACGGTCCCGGGCTTTGGCGGGCCTGGGCCAAACGGTCCCAGTGGGTGAAATCGGCCTACGGTAGTCCTAAGCCCACATGGTCCCGGGCTTAATAGGCTGAGCCTAACGGGCTTTTTTCGTTCTAGGCTATTTTATTTTAAATTTTCTTATTTAAAGAAATTTCTTGTAAATTACATATGTATATACTTCCAAAGTTTTTTGCGTAAGGTAAAAAAAGTGGAAAGCACAATTTTGTGCTATGCGTTTGAGAGAGATGTACCGCGTTCGCTAAGAAGGCTTTTAAAGCCTAGGCAGAATGTTTTAATAGCTATTGCTGTGATTTCTGAGCTAACTTCACCATTTTTGAGCGATTTTACAGCTTCTTGAGGGGATTAAAGGGAGATTCAAGAGATAATACCTGGAGATTCGACGTGCGCGGAGGCTAACTTGAGGGGAAAAGGCGTCGCGAGCTAGAGATTTCGCCGATTCGAGGTGAGTAATGATTTTAAATGATGTTGTGAGGGTTTGAAACCCGGGATTGCACATCGTAGTGCTATATTGAGGTGACGTGCACGCCGGATAGCGAGCATGGAGTAGAGCACTGTTGGGGATTGTGACTTGGTCCGTCCCGATTGATGATTTTTACTGTGTATTTCTTAAAATTATTTCTTATTTTTGGGCTTCATTCCAGCTATTTGAACCCCTTCAAGGATGATTGCTGATATTTCCTCACGGTTTTGATTTTATACTTGAACTCAGTCATGTATTTTTCATTGTTTTCAAAAAGTCAACCAAGCTTACTTTGCATTAATACTAGAAATGATATTTCCAACAATATTTTTGGGCCGAGCATCATGTTTATTGTTGCCCGAGGGGCTTGTGTGATTCTTGACTAAGTAAGGCTGAGGGCCTGTGTTGTGGGGATGCTTTTGGATCGGGTTGCACGCCGTAACAGTGAAATATTGATATTGATATGAGGCCATAGCCCTAGATTTGATGCCACGAGATGGATTGATATTGCGCTTGGGCCGTAAGGGGCCCCTCCCGAAGTCTGCAAACCCCCAGTAAGCGCTATCGATGATAAATGGATCGAGCTGCACACCACAGTGGTATATGGATCGGGCTGCACGCTGCAGCGGTACCGGCATTGTTTTATGTGTTTACTTGTTATTTGCCTGCCATTATCTGTTGTTGTGCTATTTCATGTGATAGCTACATGATTGCCTAACATTTTTTGTTGAGTGAGTGTTGCACCCTGAGGGACGGATTTCTATGCTTATTTGCACTAGTTGTTTGTATTCAATTGCATAACTGTTTGAGAAAGTCACTTTCAAAAGATGTTTAAACTAGGTTAAGATGTTTTTCTAAAGATTTCACAGCTTCACTACTTTTCTCAAAGGGTTTGACACTACTTCTATACAACATGATGGTTTGCTTTACGTGATTTCTTACTACTCAGTTGTTATTTATCTTTATTACTCACTGAGTTGGAGTACTCACTTTACTCCCTGCACTTCGTATGCAGATGCATGTATTTATTCACCCGATAGCGGGTTTTGGCTGACTATAGGCAGAGCTATAGGAGTTTAACGAGGTGACTACCAGTGTTCGCAGCACTGTTTCTCTCTCTTTGTTCATTCCTATTCCGTGTATTTTTTTAGACCTTGTAGAACTGTATTCACACTCTAATAGATGCTCGTGAATTCTGACACCCCGGTTTGGGCTGTATTTGGGTTGTACTTCCACTAACTATTATCATTAAATTAAACTGCTTATGAACTTTTCAACTATTTTAAAAGGATAAATAAGGCTTACTGGCCTTGTCCCCACGAGAGGAGCCATTACGACCGGATCTGGGTTTCGGATCGTGACAAGTTGGTATGAGTGCCTAGGTTACTAGGTCTCACGAGTCATGAGCAGGTTTAGTAGAGTATCGCGGATCGGTACGGAGACATTTGTATTTTTCCTTGAGAGGCTGCAGAAGCTTTAGGAAAACTTCACATTCTTGGAAATTCTTATCGTGCGCCCTTGATCCAGCCTGAAAAGTAACTCTTTTAAATCCTTCCACGCATTCGTATGCCCGTATGAGCGCTCAGTATCAGATGTGCCTTGATGTCTTGTCATTCCCCGATCGAGGGGCGAGGTGTGATCTCTGTGAGTTTGTTGTTGGGACAGTCTGAAGAACTTGAGGCCGGATCTTTTGCCTATGGCTTGAGAACTGAGGTGCTAATTGTACGAGCAAATGTCTTTGAACTTGTATGTTTGGTATTGTCCCTATAGTGGGAGTGAGGGCTGCATGGCTACACGATAAGTATGTTATGTCTGTGAGAGGTGTTTGTGTGACTTGTAAGTGACGGGGAAGGTCTGCTGGATGATAGAATAACTATTAGGTGCTTGAATTCCATCGTGATTCAAGGTATAGCCTCGAGCTATGAGTGTATGAAGAGTCTTTTCATGTTTCCTATTTGGGAGTGAAGTAAAGTTCATGTTACGATATGAATTCAGACTCAAAAAGACTAAGTGACGGCATAATGTTTGTGACAGTGGAAGGTATGCAAAAATATTATATTGAGGCGAGGTAGGTGGTCTATATCCTACGGAGTGTTCTAAAGTGGTGTGATCCTTATGTTGTCTGTTAGAAGATCTCATTTACAAGTAAAAAATATGTGTTGAAATTTAAATTTGGGTCGCTTACTAGAGTGGGCTTGACTGATGCAAGGATAAATGCGAGATTTGTAGAAGAATTAAAGTACCAGATAGTCAGTGTTTCACGAGCTTATGAGGGATTGAGTTTAACCTCGCTATGATATTATGGCAACAATAGGGTATATGTGTTATGAGTTATTGCATGTATCTTGATCTATGGCTTCGAGCCAATGGGGGAGTCTGTTATGAGCAGTTGATTGCACGGTTAGGTGCTATGTTGATTCCAGTTTAAGGCGTGGGGGTGAATCGGTTATGGCTCGCGAAATAGAGATCGGGGATGGTTTGAGTAAAGGAAAATGTTGACAAAGGTTATATTATGCTTCATAGAGTAAGGACGGGATGTCTTAAGTGGTTGTTGGTAGAGAATGCTCGGTGCATAGAGCAGGAAGTTGCTTGGTTGTAATAGGATACATACTTCATTCTGCAGTGTCGGAGTGCAAATGAGGCACAAATGGTTCTGTTCGTTAAGTCAGGTAGTTTGCAGTTTGAATAAGAGTGAATGACCTGCGAGAATGGTTCTAATGTGTTCAAGATTCTACATGTAACAATCGCGTATCCTAAGATTGTATATGTGGTTAGAAACTGTATTTTTATTGGAAGAGGTCGAGACTTGTGGTAGTTCTATGTTATTTATGGGATTCTATGTATCAATATCAAGAAGGCAAGGGTAACAAATTCAGATTCGCATGAAGTTCTTCATAGTAAAGTATTCTGGGATGTGGTATTTCTAAGAATGATTGAGAGAGTATTCAGCGGCTTATGGGTCTCAGATAGTGTGGTTGTATGCTTGGTCTCGTGTGGTGAGTCTAGGGTGAGAAATTGCGATGCTACAACAAGAGGAAATATCAATTGGAAGGTGAATTAGAAGGAAACTTAGATAGCTGGAGTAGCTTGATAGTAGATCGGATCGGTATGGTAAGGATATGATTAACTCCTTGTGTGTGTTCGAGGTGATGAGTTCTTACGGATATTTTGCAACAATGCTCTTAGGTTTTTGATGGCTTACTTAGTCTGGTCGAGTTAGAAGAATTCAGTCCTGGCAAGTCTGATTTATTCCAAAGGAACTCGGAGATATCTTGATGGTTTTACTCCGGTTTGGAGAGGTATATTTTCTATGGGCATGCAGAGCATGGATGTATAATGATTTCTAGATGGGACCAAATGGAAAGTTCTTAACTAGTTGACTACGTAAGTATTTGTGGCTCGGAAGGGAGATGAAGTTCTCATGATTACCCCAGGGTGGTATGGTATATGTGGTATGTTGTGGAGGATTGAGAGTTGCGTGTAAGGTTATGGTTCAGTTCTGAATGGAAAGTCATAGAATTCTTAGGCAGCCGGGTCACCTTTAGGTGATTAGAGAAATGATATTCAGATGATTAAGGGAATGGTATTGCGAATCATATTAATTTGATGAGGGTATATGTCTCAGAAAAGGGAAAGTGATTAAGTTGATAGTACTTCGGTAGCACTGCGATGCTATCTTGTTAGATCGACTGCTGATATTCGGGTTTGCTTGAGGGCACAAGGGATTTCATAATATCCTTCGTGGAATAATTGGGCACTTGAAGTGTGATATGTATTCGGACTGCGAGATTTGAGATCATGTATGGTGATTTGTATGCTACATGGAGTTGGAGACCACAAGTTCTGATTTTCAGGATATGTGGGGGTGGTAGATCCTGTGCATCGGCACTGTTTGCGACTATTGGGATTTGAAGACCCGAGTGGATCTTTTGTCCCTTAGCATGTAAGATTTTGGATGTGATGTTGGGTTCAGACTGGTTGTCTCTGTGTTGTGTTATTCAGGACTACTGCGCTAAGGCACGTTGTTGGCTATGCTGAAAAATGCCACAGATTGAGTGGCGATGTTTGACGGATTATACCCTATTGGGATTCTTATATTTTGAAGACCTAATGAACGACTTGGAAAGATTGTCCTTCTTATTTGGGCTCTTGTGACGAGTGTCAATGCTGAGGCTCCTCATATTGATTCGGTTTCAGTGGTGAAAGAGTTATCGGGTATGTTTCTCCTAGCCGGGCATGTCGCTGGGCAAGGTTATTAATTTCGGTATTGATTTGGTACCTTGCACCGTATCGTATGGCACCGGCAGGAGTTATAATAGTGAAAAGAACAGCTTTAAGATTCCTTGATGATGAGTTCATTGGCAGGCCAAAGTGGATGCGTGTTCTAGCTTGAGTCGGCTTGGTTGGCCCCGAATTGTATTGTTGAGGTATAGGTTGATTCGATCGTTATCGAGCGTGTTGGTGATCTGGGGAGATCTAGGAGTGCCATGTCCATGTTTAGAGGCGTTATGATTTGTTAGTTATAGGCACATATGGTGCGGTTCTATTGAGGTTCATAGTGGAAGTCGAGCAGCAAAAGTAATTAGGTGTTGCTCGGTGGATGGCGTATCGGTTATGTCCTATCGGGTCTGCGTGGTATATATCACATGTTTCACCATGGGTGTAGTGATTTGCTTTGGTTCCAAGCATCAAATTGTGAGCGGTTGTCGATTTCGAGCATAGTGACTTGAGGGGTTTCATATGGAACAGTGTTTGGATAGGATAGCACATCTGCAGCGAAGCTATGTGGAGATATGATCTTGCAGGATAGATTCGTGAGTTCTATTCTATGGCGTGAGAGGGATTCCCAGCCTTGTGTGGTGGTAGTAGTACTGGTGAGCTTGTGGTACAACTCTTTCAATTGAGTCATTACGTGATTTGAGTATGTTTGGACTGTTGCTTATTGGTGCGCGTAGTTACGCAAGTTTTGGCTTAGGCCTATATTGATGTGTCATGTAACCAGGGTGGTTTGCTTGGTCAGAATAGATCGTTGGGATCATTAATAAATGTAAACAGATTCTATTTCAGCATGTTTGATGGGTAAATATCGAGGTTCGGTTCAAAAATTTGCTATGGTAATTGGCAGAGGAGAAATGGCCTTATGAATGGTTGATCTAAGCAATGGTTATGGCTTACTGCGTATTTTAGTTATCATTGGCATTAAATATAGAAGAGTATTGGAATGAAACTATAGTTAATAAGATTTTTTCGACCGGTATTTGAGAGTTGTGTGCAGCTGCTGTGAACGGAAGATTATTACTACATGTGTTTGAGTTATATGGTATATCATATAATTGCACATGAGGTTGCAGGCTTGGGTTATTACAACTAGTTCGGGCCTATTCTGAGTGCAGGTGTGAGGTTTTGGTCGTATTGATGGTTTCAGAAGTGGAAATGTAGTTCTATGGTTTATGAGCAAGATTAGATTGTGAAATTTCATTCATAAGGTGTTATCATAGCTATATGAGATAGAGTGACGTGGGATTACCCTGGGTATATGCATGGTAAAGTTATTCAACTATTAATTGGTTTTTAAAACAACTCTGGGTACATTCGAGGTCGAACGTGTGTTTAAGTGGAGGAGGATGTAACGACTCGACCGGTCATTTTGACCTTTTGCACTTTGATCGCCAGTTCTCAGGCAGTATTTGGCCATGTGGTGTATTATGACCTATATAAATCGTTGGTTTTGGTTTCACGTTAATCAAAATGAATTTGGAAGAACAATTCTCAGCTTAAAGCTTAAAATTTGAAAGGTTTGATCGAGATTTGACTTATTTGTATATGAGCCCGAATCGAAATTTTTATGATTTGGTCAGCTTTGTTAGGTGATTTATGACTTAGGAGTGTGATCGGAATTGGTTTTGGAGGTCCATGTGAAATTTTGCTTGAATTGATGAAGTTAGTATTTTGGCAAATTCTGGTTGGTAGGTGAGATTTTGATCAGAGAGTTGGAATGAAATTTCAAGAGTTGCAGTAGCTTCGTTATGTCATTTGTGATGTGTGTGCAAAATTTCAGGTTAGGCTTGAATTTGATGAGTTTTGAGTAATTTGATGTTATTTGAGGTGTTCTGATGATTGGAGCAAGTTTGATTGATGTATTAGGGTATGTTGGTAGGTTTTGGTTGAGGTCCCGAGAGCCTCGGGGGTGTTTCGGGAGACTAAATGGATCAATTGCATGTTTTGAGAACTTCAGAATATTTGCAGGTCTGTTGCAGGCATTTTTGACCTTCGCATTCGCAAAGGGCCTGGGTTCGTGAGCATCGCGTTCGTGAGGTTCTATGCCGCGTTTGCATAGGGTTGAGAGAGGCTCCATCGCGCTCGCGAGGGTAGATACGCGATCGCGAAGGAGGTTTTGAAGCTGATGGTCAAATGTTCAGCCGTTCGTGTGGAAGTGAATGCGTTCGCGAAGTTCAAACATTGGAAGCAAGCATTCGCGACTGGCATGTCGCGTTCGCGTAAGGTAAAAAAATGGTAAGTGTAATTTTGTGCTATGAGTTCGCGAGAGATGGACAACGTTTGCGAAGAAGGATTTTAAAGCCTGGGTAGAATATTTTAATAGCTCTTGTCCGCGATTTTTGAGCTAATTTTCACCATTTTTGGGCGATTTTGGAGCTTCTTAAGGGGAATTGAAGAGGGATTTAATTGATAACACCTGGAGATTCGACACGTATGGAAGCCAACTTGAGGGGCAAAGGAGTCGCGAGTTAGAGATTTCACCGGTTCGAGGTGAGTAATGATTGAAATAATGTTGTGAGGGTTTGAAACCCCATATTGCACATCATAGTGCCATATTTAGGTGACTTGCACGTCAGATGGCGAGCGTGGGGTAGAACACCATTGGGGATTGTGACTTGGTCTGTCCCGATTGATGATTTTTACTATGTATTTGAGAGAAACTTACTAATTTGGGTTGATTGCTATATTTGGGCTTCGTGCCAGCTATCTGAACCTCTTCAGGGAAGATTGTTGATATTTCTTCACTGTTTTGATTTTATACTTGAACTCAGTCATGTATTCTACTGTTTTAAAAAACTCAACCAAGTTTACTTTGCTTTAACACTTGAAATGATATTTCCAACAATATTTTTGGTTGAGCATCATGTTTTACTGTTGCCCGAGGGGCTTATTTGATTTTTGACTAAGTATGGCCGAGGGCATGTGCTGTGAGGATACTTTTGGATCGGATTGCACGCTACAGCAGTGAGAGATTAATACTGATATGAGGTTGTGAGCCTAGATTTGATGTCACGAGATGGCTTGATATTGCGCTTGGGCCGTAAGAGGCCTCTTCCGGAGTCCGCACACCCCCAGTAAGCGTCGTCGACGATAAATGGATCGGGTTGCATGTCGCAACGGTATATTGATCGGGTTGCATGCTGCAGCGGTATCGGTACTGTTTTATGTGTTTACTTGTTTATTTGTCAGCCATTATCTGTTGTTATGCTATTTCATGTGATATCTACCTGATTGCCTGGCATTTTCTATTGAGTGAGTGGTTCACCCGAAGGGCGAATTTCTGTGCTTATCTGCACAAGTTGTTTGCATTCAATTGCATAAGTGTTTGAGAAAGTCATATTCAAAAGAGGTTTAAACTGGGTTAAGATGTTTTTCTAATGATTTCACAGCTTCATTACTTTTCTCAAAGGGTTTTACACTGAATCTATGCAACATGATGGTTTGCTTTACGTGATTTCTTACTGCTCAGTTATTATTTACCTTTATTTCTTATTGAGTCAGGGTACTCACTTTACTCCCTGCACCTCGTGTGCAGATGTAGGTATTTATACTCGGTAGCGGGTTTTGGCTGATTGGAGGCTGAGCTATAGGAGTTTAACGAGGTGACTGCTAGCGTTCGCAGCATTGTTTCTCTCTCTTCGTTCATTATCCCGTTTCTCCTTCTAAGCTAGTTTTTAATAAGAAAATGACAATGTCAACCGCTGTAAAAATAATAGCCTAAAAATATAAAATTTGTGTATATATACATTTTGTATGTTAATATATAAAAATTATGTAAATTTTATATACTTTTTCGGCTAGCAGATGTAAATAGATTTTGATGCGAGTTACAAGTGACAATACGATATAGTTATTGGTTTGCTTCAATAATATGTCTAGAAATGATCTTGGCAGCTCTATTTTTTCTAAATTTAACTTTTCTTTTTGAAAAAAATCAATAGAACTTTTTAAAAGTAAAAATTTCGACGTTAAAATTTTAAATTTATTAGCTCTGTACTATTATTGGGTGTTGATTTATAAAATATTTTTGATAAGTTAATTAAAAAGATGGTGAGTTCTGAAACCAACCCCGTAATTAGTCTTGGACAGAATTTTATCAGTGAGACTAAAGGTGCTCCACTTTAACATACTTAAGAGATCAAATATGTTCAGGATTATGTTTAAAAATTCAAATTTTAGTTAGATAGTACATATTATTTTTTGTTTTACTTTTGGAAGATAAAATAAATTGTAAAGCACATATAAAAAAAAGGTGTGATGATAGTAAAAAAATATAAAATACTAACAACACTGCCCATAATTGAAAAAAACCAACTATTTTTTGGCTTCTTTTTAGGATTCACACTTTTGCTGCTTAATAGATACGTTGCA
Source organism: Nicotiana benthamiana (assembly GCA_034376525.1). Lineage (NCBI taxonomy): Eukaryota > Viridiplantae > Streptophyta > Magnoliopsida > Solanales > Solanaceae > Nicotiana > Nicotiana benthamiana. Next base: position 112,783,291 of record CM067324.1, read on the forward strand.
AGTGAGATTTGTAGTGGGCGGGTAATTAGTTGTAATAGAATAGGTATTTGATGTAATTACTTTTAAAATGGTTAATTACGGGTAATTACTTTTGATTAGGTGGGTATATAAGGCAGTTTGTCCTTTAATTTGCCGATGGATTTAGTATCGAGTTTTTGACCAATATTGTCCTTTATCTTTGAGGGTAGGTCTAAATTAATCCGTCAAATATTATCCTGAGCATATTTAGTCCCTTAAGTATGCTAAAGTGGAGCACCTTTAGTCTTATGACATAATGAGTACAAAAACTAACGGTGCTAATAGGGTTGTATTCTGGGGTGGGCCCAGGCCTAAACGGTCCAAACAAGCTGAGCAAAACGGTCCCGGGCTGAACGGCCCCGGTCTTCATGCCCCAATAGGTGGAACCGGCCCACGTAGTCCAAAACCCACATGGCCCCAGGCTCAATGTGTCGGGCCCACGGGCCTAACGGACTTTTTTGGTTATTGGCTATTTTAAAAAAAAAAATTCTTATCTAATTCAATTTCTTATAAACTATATATGTATATACTAATATAAATTGCTTAGATATAGCTATCTAAATATATAGTATATAGTATGTATAGTATGTATATATAAGGGTGTATTCTGTGTATATATAATTATATATTGTCTTATATAATATATAGCTTATATATTGCCTTATATATATATGTATACATGTACGTACGTATGTATGTATGTATGTAATTATGTATATGTATGTGTGTGTGTATATATATATATATATATATATCGGTTGGTGCGGCTTCGAGATTTGTTATAAGTATATTTTTATAAAAATTCTGTTCCATGTATTATCACGAGCCCTAATCTCTCTCTGTGGATTTGGGATTTTAGCTTTTCAGTCTGATATTTGGGTTTCACTCAAAATTAATTTTGTTTCTTTAGGTATAGTACCTTTTTAAATATTTTTTTCACTTATTTTCCCTTTGTTCATTCCATATTTGATTTATTTTTTCCTTTTGTAGATATATTTTTAATGTTTTATTGTGGTAGTGTGAAGATCGGTCTCAAATATATATCATTTTCATATTTAGCTCAAGCTTGATAGAGACTTGCCATAATTTTTTTTGTAAAGGTTTCCATTTACATCTGTTTAGCCATTTATATTTACTTCTAATATTCAACTTTCATTTGCTCATTTTATTGTACCACGGTAAAACTTAGTGAATTTTGTGTAGTTTTCTGTTTTTTTCCTACGTTTCCCCTAGTATTGCCAGGGCTACACCAGTGGTACCGGTGACAGCCCTTTTTGGTTTTCGAGTCGTGGTATTTTCTGTGATTTCAACGAAATTCTCGAAGCTGTTGGAGACAAGTGGGCGCACGCACTAGCTCTAGCTACGGAGAGCAACCTGGACGAGTGTCAGCAAAGGGGAGCGGGAAGCGGAGCGTGTGCGTACAACTACATTGAGTACAGCAAATCAACACAGGTTTGGTTCTCAGGAGTTGGTACCTCCCGTTCCACTGTTTCCCTTTGGTGTTAGCTACATTGATGTTACTTTAGTTCACAATAGTTTAGTCATTCAACTAGTGTACTTGTAGTCACTTATTTCCTTCTAGTTTGATTCATTGTATGTTGTGCACTAGCGATTATGCTTTAGATTTGTCGTAGGTGTAGTGGCTACAGTCTGGGATGATAGATTAAGGGCATGTCTTCGGGTGGAGCAGAGTATGGGGCAGAATATGAGGTCGGGGTCAGGGTATGGGATGGGAGACAGGGGAAGTAAAGGGGGCAAGGGAGCCTATAGGTTGAGATTCGGGTTATGGAACATAGTTTCGCTAACAAATAGGTCTATAAAGTTGGCGAAGATCCTTCAGAAGAGGAAGATAATATAGCGTGTGTCCAGGAGATTAGGTGGGTCGGGTCGAGGGCGAGAAACGCGGGTGGGTATAAGTTGCGGTACTCTGGAGTCCTGAGGGATAAGAATGGAGTGGGTATCTTGGTAGATAGCCATCTTAGAGAGTCGGTGGTAGAGGTCAAGCGGGTGAATGATAGACTAATGACTATTAAATTGGTGGTGGGTGAGTGTTCTTTAGATGTCGTTAGCGCGTACGCACCGCAAGTAGGCTTGGATGAAGATATTAAAAGGTGTTTTTGGGAGGGGTTGGATGACATATTTCATAGTATTCTGCCTTCCGAGAGGTTATTCATAGGAGGAGATTTCAATGGTCATATTGAGTTGTCTGCGGGTGGTTATACTGAGGTGCATGGCGGCTTTGGTTTCGGGGAGCAGAACGAAAGGGGCACTTCGCCATTGGACTTTGCCAAGGCATTCGATCTAGTGATTGCGAACTCAAGTTTTCCGAAGCGGGAGGAACATTTGGTTACCTACCAAAGTTCGGTGGCGAAGACTCAGATTGACTATCTCCTCCTCAGGAGATGCTACAGAAGGTTGTGCGAGGATTGCAAAGTTATCCCAAGTGAGACCCTTTCAATGCAACATAGGTTTTTGGTGATGGACATTGGTTTATGATAAGGAGGAAGAAGAGGTTAGTATGAGGTCGCCCGAGGATTAGGTGGGGCACCTTGACTAAGGATAAAGCTCAGGAGTTGGAAGGAAGTTTATAGGCAATTGGAGCTTGGAGAAGTAGTGGGGACGCAAACACTATGTGGTCGACGACGGCGGACTGTATAAGGAAGGTGGCGATGGAGGTGTTAAGGATGTCTTCGGGCTGCAACTGTGGCCACAAAGGAGATTGGTGGTGCAATGTAGTTGTCCAAGGTAAAGTGGAAGTGAAGAAGGCGGCATACTTGCGGTTAGTAGGTAGCACTGGCGAGGAGGAGAAGAGAGAGAACAATGAGAGATATAAGGTAGCTAGGAAGGAGATGAAGACGGCAGTAACGGAGGCTAAGACGGCGGTTTTTGCTCATTTGTATGAGGAACTAGGGAAAAAAGGCGGGGATAAGAAGTTATTCTAACTTGCTAAGGTTAGAGAGAGGACAGCCCAGGATCTGGACTAAGTGAGGTGCATAAAATATAAGGACGGAAAAGTTTTGATGGGGGATGACCAAATTAAGAGGAGAAGGCAGACCTACTTTTGTAAACTTCTAAATGACGAAGGGGATTAGGATATTGTACTAGGTGAATTGAGGAATACCGGCAGCCCCCATGTATTAAGTTATTGTAAGGACATTGAGGTCGATAAGGTCATGGAGGCAATGTGCAAGATAAAGAGGGGCGGAGCTACCGGGCCAGACGAAGTTCCAGTTGAACTTTGGAGGTGTGTAGGTAGAGCATGCTTGGAATGGCTTACAGGGTTGTTTAATATTATATTCAAGACTAATAGGATGCCTGAAGAGTGGAGGTGGAGTAGAAGGGTTCCGTTGTAAACGAACAAAGGCAATATCCAGAGTTGTAACAACTATAGGGGTATCAAATTACTGAGTCATACCATGAAAGTCTGGGAGAGAGTGGTAGAAATAAGAGTGCGAATGACGGTGTCTATTTCAGACAACCAGTTCAGATTGATGCCGGGGCGATCTACCACAGAAGTTATACACCTTATCATGAGGATGGTGGAACAATATAGGGATAAGAAGAAGGATCTTCACATGGTGTTTATCGATCTAGAGAAAGCATACGACAGGGTTCTTAGGGAGGTCTTATGGAGTTGATTAGAGGTTAAAGGGGTCCCGGTGGCCTACATTAGGGTGATTAAAGACATGTATCATGGAGCTAAGACTCGAGTTAGGACAATAGAAGGTGACTCCAAGCATTTCCCGGTTGTTAGGGGGTTGCACCAAGGGTATGCATTCAGCCTTTTCCTATTTGCCCTGGTGATTGATGCCATAATGCAACATATTTGCCCTGATGACATAGTCCTAATTGATGAGACACGGTGCAGCGTCAATGACAGGCTAGATGTTTGGAGACATGCGCTTAAGTATAAAGGTTTCAAGTTGAGCAGGACGAAGACGGAATACCTCGAGTGCAAATTTGGGGCCGAGCCGACGGAAGCGGGAGTGGAAGTGGGGCTTGATTCTCAAGTCATTCCTAAGAGGGGTAGTTTCAAGTACCTTGAGTCAGTTATTCAGGGGATCGAGGAGATCGACAAGGATGTCATACACCGTATAAGGGTGGGGTGGATGAAGTGGAGGTTAGCAACGGGAGTCCTATGTGATAAAAAAGTACCACCATTACTAAAAGGTAAGTTTTATAGAGTAGTGGTTAGTCCTGTCATGTAGTTTGGGACTGAATGTCAGCCGGTTAAGAACTCACACATCCAAAAGATGAAAGTAGCAGAGATGAGGATGTTGAGGTAGATGTGCGGGCATACAAGGATGGATAAGATTAGGAATGAAAATATGCGAGAGAATGTGGGCGTGGCCCCCATAGAGGACAAGATGCGGGAAGCAAGACTCAGATGGTTTGGGCACATACAGAGGAGAAGCACTAATGCACAGGTGAGAAGGTGTGAGAGACTGGATGTGGTGGGCACGATGAGAGTTAGAGGGAGACCTAAGAAGTATTGGGGAGAGATTATCAAGCAGAACATAGCGCTAGTTAAGATTACTGAGGACATGGCCCTTGGCAGGGAACTGTGGAGGTCGAGCATTAAGGTTGTAGGTTAGGGGAAAGTTGTGGATATTTCTATAGTGCACCAGAGTGAGACTAGCCTGTTAGGAGTTAGTCTTAGGATGCTACTGATGTAGGGCTTTATCTGTTGGATATTAGTATACCATCCAGCTTTTTCATATTTCTTATATTGCTGTTATTTTGTTATTTTATGTTAATTAATGTATTTTATAATATTTTATGTTATTTTATTATGAGCTATTGATAGTACTAATGTATCATCTCTCGTTGCTTCCTGAGCCGAGGGTCTCCTAGAAACAACCTCTCTACTCCTCGAGGTGGGGGTAAAGTCTACGTACATATTTCCCTCCCCGAACCCTACTTGTGGGATTATACTGGATTGTTGTTGTTGTTATTATGTTTTTTTTTTGTGTGTGTGTGTGTGTATATATATATATATATATATATATATATATATATATATATATATATATATATATATATATATATATATATCAAATTTATACACAAAATTATAAAAAAATATTCAAGGGAATGCCTTATAATTTTTATTATTACAACATTAACAAATAATGACAATATCTTTCTTAGTCTTCATCCCCCCCAATGGAATGAGCACAACAAAGTACTAATACCACAATTAAAAGAAAAAAAAACTAAGGAAGATCTGCCAAAATACAAGTTACATATTAATCTATGTATTATCTCTAACAAATCTCATAAATCCTTCAAGGTTCGGAGGAGTTTCCGTAGTTGAGGCCCGTTACGCCCGGCTGAACCGGCCCAAGCCCGCCTGCTGTCCCGGGTTCACGGGATATTTGGGTAGGACCGGCCCGTCATGGGCCTTTGCACCATTTGAGACGGGCCTATTTGGCCCGTTTGGTCCGCGATCCCAGGCTGGGCCCTGCCCACAATACAACCTTAGGTGCTAACCAACTCTGATTCTTGAAGCAAATATTTTGCTCTAAAGCAAAACGTTTGAAAATATCTCATTCTTAAATTTTTTTGGTAATGTCTTCTTAAATTTTGACCTTGAAAATATCTCCTTATGTGCTAGTTTTTAATAAGAAAATGACAATGTATAGCCGCTGTAAAAATAATCGCCAGAAAAATGTATAAAATTTGTATATATATACATTTTATATGTTAATATACAAAAATTATATACTTTTTCGGCTAGCAGATATAAATAATTTGTGGTGCGAGCTAAAAATGGCAATACGATCTGGTTATTGGTTTACTTCAATAGTATGTCTAAAAGTGATCTTGGCAGTTCTATTTTTTCAAATTTTAAATTTTCTTTTTGAAAAAATCAATCAAAATTTTTAAAAGTAAAAGTTTCAACGTTAAAATTTTAAATTTATTAGCTCTGTACTATTAGTGAGTGTTGATTTATAAAATATTTTCGATACGTTAATTAAAAAGACGGTGAGTGGCGAAACAAACACCGTAATTAGTCTTGGATAGAATTTATCAGTGAGACTAAAGGTGCTCCACTTTAACATACTTAAGGGATCAAATATGTTCAGGATTATATTTGAAAATTCAAATTTTAGTTAGATAGTACATATTATTTTTTGTTTTACTTTTGGAAGATAAAATAAACTGTAGAGCACAAATTAAAAAAAAGGTGTGATGATAGTAAAAAAAAGGTATAATACTAACAACATTGCCCATTAACTATTCTTTGTCTTCTTTTTAGGAATCACAGTTATGCTGTTTAAATTAGATACATCGCAAGCGAGAATTGGGTTGGGCGGGTAATTAGTTGTAATAGAATAGGTGTTTGATATAATTACTTTTAAAATGGGTAATTACGCGTAAGTACTTTTGATTAGGTGGGTATATAAGGTAGTTTTTCCTTTAATTTGCCGATGGGTTTAGTATCGAGTTTTTGACCAATATTGTCCTTTATCTTTGAGGGTAGGTCTAAATTAATCCGTCAAACATAATCCTGAGCATATTTAGTCCCATAAGTATGCTAAAGTGGAGCACCTTTAGTCTTACGACAGAATGAATTCAACAACTAACGGTGCTAATAGGGTTGTATTCTAGGCTGGGCCCAAGCCTAAACGGGCCAAACGGGCCGGGTAAAACGGTCCCGGGCTTTGGCGGGCCCAAGCCAAATGGTCCCGGTCTTCACGCCCCAATTGGTGAAACTGACCCACGGTGGTCCTAAACCCATATTGCCCCGGGCTCAATAGGTCGGGCCCACGGGCCTAACAGACTTTTTTGGTTCGAGGCTATCTTTTTAAAAATTTTCTTATCCAAGGCAATTTCTTATAAACTATATACGTATATATTAATATAAATAGCTTAGATATAGCTATATAAATATATATCTAGCATATATAGTATGTATAGTATGTATATATTAGGGTGTATCGTGTGTGTATATATATATTGCCTTATATATATATATATATATATATATATATATATATATAGACAAGATGGGTTGCTCTAATGGTAAGTAACCCCCACTTCCAACCGGGAGGTTGTGAGTTCGAGTCTCCCCAAGAGCAAGGTGAGAAGTCCTTGAAGGGAAGGATGTTGGGGGTCTATTTGGAAACAACCTCTCTACCCAAGGGTAGGGGTAAGGTCTGTGTACATACTACCCTCCCCATACCCCACTAAGTGAGATTATACCGGGTTGTTGTTGTTGTTGTATATATACATATACATACATATACATATACATACATACATACATATATATATATATATATATATATATATATATATATATATATATATATATATATATATATATATATATATATATATATATATATATATATATATATATATATATATATATATATATATATATATATATATATATATAGCACAAAATAAATTACAAATAAATATTCAAGGGAAGGAAAAAAAAACTAAGGAAGATGGGCCAAAATACAAGTTACATATTAGTATATATATTATCTCTAACAAATCTCATAAATCCTTGGTTGGGGCTAGTTAGGCCCATTGGGCCCGGTTGAACCTGCCAAGGCCCGCCTGCCTATCCCGGGCTAAACGGTCATGGGCTCATGGGCTATTTGGGTAGGACTGACCCCTCATGGGCCTTTGCACCATTTGAGACCAGCCCGTTTAGCCCGCGGTCTTGGGCCGATCCCGGGCTGGGACCGGCCTACAATATACCCTTAGGTGCTAACCAGCTCTGATTCATGAAGTAAATATTTTGCTCTGAAGCAAAACGCTTGAAAATATCTCATTCTTAAATTTTTGGATAATGTCTTCTTGAATTTTGACCATGAAAATATCTCCTTCTGTGCTAGGTTTTAATAAAAAATGACAATGTATAGCCGCTATAAAAATAATAGCCAAAAAAATGCATAAAATTTTGTATATATATACATTTTGTATGTTAATATACAAAAATTATATAAATTTTATATACTTTTTCGGCTAGCAAATGTAAATAGTTTGTGGTGCGAGCTAAATGTGACAATACGAGCTAGTTATTGGTTTGCTTCAATATATGCCTAGAAGTGATCTTGACAGCTCTATTTTTTCAAATTTTAATTTTTCTTTTTGAAATAATCAATCGAAATTTTTAAAAGTAAAAATTTCAACTTTTTAAATTTATTAGCTTTGTACTATTAGTGGGTGTTGATTTATAAAATATTTTTGATAAGTTAATTAAAAAAAATGGTGAGTGCCGAAATCAATTCCCTAATTAGTCTTGGACAGAATTTGTCGGTGAAATTAAAAGTGTGAAACTTTAACATACTTAAAGGATCAAATATATTCAAAATTATATTTGGAAAATTTAAATAATCCTACCCTAAAAAAAAGGATAATATGACCAAAAACTGGTTGGGTAACCACCGACTTGTCCTACTAACCTTGTTTTCCTAAGTCATTTTCTAATAACAAATTCGGTAAGACAGAGTAGCTTCCTAGTCCTACCTCCAATTCTAAAACAAGACAGGCCATCTTTAATAAAACAAATTGCATTTGGTCAATCGTTTAATTTTCTCGAATAGTAAAAAAGATGGACTATCTACTCTGTTATTTTAATATTTTTTTTCCACATCCAGCTGTCAATAAAGTTTTACTCGGACGACAAACAATAAGGAGTCGTTGGGCATGATATATTAGTAAATATAATATATGCATTAGCGTTGGTATTACTAACCTTTTTTTAAATTTATATATAACTAATACAATGCTATTTATACCTAATAAATCATGTCATTAGTAATATCATAAGTTTTAATATATCAATAAATATGTATAAAGATAAAATTATCCTTTCAAACCTTTTCTAAATTCTTTCCAAAAAATGTGAATGTATTCAGTATTAGTTTTATAATCCTATCAAACGAGGTCACAAAATTTTTGAATTTCAAGATTAATGTGTTGATTCTTTTATTTAAATCTGAAATAAAAAGAAAGAGGAAGTTGATGCTAATATTAGTCTACTAATCTTTTTTGTTTTCTTTCTCTCTAAATGCTCCTGAATCTTTTCATCCGTACTAATAGTACTATATTTCATTAGCTTTTCGTTGTTCCATTTATTTTTGGGTTGTCTCTCATGTATCTTTATCTTTTATAGAAGAAAAAGGAAACTGAAACAAGAATTAGATACAATTGCATCCACACAAAACAATCAAATAACAGCCAAACACAAGACCACACGTAAATCCTAAGAACAAAGACAGCAATCATGGCACTTCAATTATTATTATTATAGTAGTATTTTTTAGCATACTAATACTTTACTTGATTGCATATTTCACCATTTTCCACATATGAGTAACTAAATTACATTTTCATATTCGCCCTTCTTTTTCATTCATTGCTTCGGTTGTCAGATTCCATTTTACAGTGCAAAATAATACTAACAATCACGAAATCATAATATATTGATTGTATCTCACGTTTTTGCCCCCCTTTCACGGGTTCTTTGCCTTTTCTTCATCATTTCCCTTTCGGTCACTTTCTTCTACACCCCGTTTTGCAACAAATCTTTCTCCAAATACTCTTTTTTTATTTGGCATTCTTATCCGTTTTTTCCCCCTGGGTTTTCTGTAATGTGGTGGGCTGCATGCTGTTGATTTCTGAAATCTGCATATTTTCGCGGGGTAAGAAGCAATGTGTGCGTCTGTGTATGTTTTATTTTGATCTGCAAGCTTTTCTATGTATATTGCTTATGTATCTTTGCTTTATTTTTCTGGGTATTGATCTGACCTCTTGCATTATTCAAGATTTGACCTTTGATTTGACAGCATCTAGTGGTCTAAAAAACACACCTTTTGAAATGGGGTCGTTGAATATAGCAACTGGTGCCGTTGTTTTTTTACCGGAGGGGTGGGGAGGTTTTGAAGAAGACTAAATTACTTTGCTATTAATTCACTGTCCATAATGTCATAATGTGTGGTTTAGTTTTTTTAGGTACAATTTGTTCTCTGTTTATCTGAAGGTTTTTTTGAGCTGGAATTTTTAGTGAATTTAGTGGTATGATAGTTTGCAGGACTACTTGTTGTGTTTGAGTTAATATTACCAAGTGGCTTAGGAGTCTTAGCAGACAAGTAATTTTAAGTTGTGCATGATCCTTTTGAGCTCTTTTACTTCCAGTAAGAGGTCAAAAAGATCGAGTCAAGTTGGATCATGATTGTATCATTGTGATTTTGGAGGCTCGAACCCTCCAACAATTTAGGAGGCAAAAAGAGGAGGGAATATAAGGCAAAGTATAGTTAATGATGTTTGTTGCTTATATTTGAGTTTGTCATTAGTTTAGTTGAAATCTATTTGGGATGCTGCCTGTATGTGGTTTGATCTTTAAGATGTTTGCAGTTACTCATTTTCATTTGAAAGATTTCGAAAGTTTCACTCCAAGTCTTTTTCACAACACATCCATTACATTTATTATGCTCATACTCCTCACTAAGCAGACATTTATAATGCTCATACTATATCAAATAACTCTGCAGGCTGATTGATATATTGCTAAATTTTCCATTTCAGGAAGCTGGGGGATGTATTTGCAGTGTGCATGTGTAGGTGATGTTCATCTTATAATCGGAGATAGTAGTTAAAAAGAGAGCTAAAGGCATGGCAACTGCAATGGGTAGAAAGGCAGCTCCTGCACGGAATATAGTGGCATTTAGATCTTATCAGAGTCGGGCTGAGACATTGGTTAAAACTTATTTGTTAGCAGATCCTTTTATACCTTACACTTCTGTCTTTGCTGGCATATTTGTTTGCAAAATGGTAATGTTTATCGATCATGTATCTTTTATCTTTTTTGTGACTATTGAAGAAAGGACTTCCCTTTTTTGATTCAAAGCTGACACATATTTTGATGAAGAAACTTTACATGTTCTTGATCTTCTTTGTCACGGTAGTGATGAAACATACAAAAGAAAAAGAAAGAAAATGTAAAGATTTGGGGAAAATTATAATATTTCTAATTGGTTGTTCAGAAAACAATACAAGTATAGAACATGTCCTACATAATTTATTTTCATTTGCTGCACAATTTTTCCCCTGTACTTTCATTCCTTTTAAAACTGTTTTGGCTCTTCACAGGTCTATGATCTATGTCAGCTGATCAGCAGTTTTTACTTCAGGACGTACACTACCCTAACAAAAATTCAAAGGATTGAGTGGAACAACCGGTAAATATTCTATCTTTATACTTCCCAAGGTTTTATTAATTCACTACTCCTGTTTGTGAGACTTATTTTTCTGCAGTGGCATGTCAACAGTCCATGCCATTTTCATATCTGCTGTGTCCACGTATTTTGCCTTCTGGTCCAATCTTTTCTCTGATCACAATCCTGATGGTCTTTTAATCACCAGAAGTTCACCGCTATCGACTTTTACGTTAGGGGTAAGTAATCTTCTACTGTATATGCCGGGTATTGTCTTGTTATACCCCTTTCCCTTTTGGGTTTCCTAGAAAGGTCTTGATTCAGGCATTCAAAATCCAGTGACGTATCTCTCTGGTTGTAGAAAAAAGATGACTCTGGTATCGATCCTTGTAATGCTAATGTTGATGGAAATTCAATTATAAATAATTAATTATGTAATAGCTGAATTCACCTCTATGTATGCTTTTTAACTAGAAAAAGTTAGGGCTCAGTTTTTCTTTGGCAAAAACGTTATTGGTTTGTTGTTTCCTATATGGACCTGTTACTCTTAGGGGAAAACAATCGAGTTTTGGGTTTAAAGGGATTTAAATTTACACTTTGCACCGGGTAGAATCCCTTTGGTGCCAGCTAAGCTAAGGTGTGTTTTCTTATGTCTTTTATGTTCTTCTTTTGTTTCTTTTTTCCTTGCCTTTTTTTGGAAAACCAGGTGGTGAGGGTGCAGTGGTAGTGCATTGATGCATGTTATTAGAAATATGGTGACATTTCCTTTTAAGACTGTTCTCCGATTTCAACTCGAATAACTTTCCTTGCATCAACTATTTGATACTGAAATCTTAACCAAAGAAAAAAACCCAATTATACGGACTAAAATCATCTTTTGAGTTGAACATATTAAAATTTTTAGCAATATCCCAATTCTGAAGACTCGCATTGTTATATGTGAAGGATAGTTAGTTAATATTGTTAGTTAGTTAGTAGTTAGTGGTGGGTCCCAGTTGACCATGGTTAGGTGGTTAGAACTATAGTTACTTGTTGCAACTATTGTTAAGTTAGAAGTATATATTTGTAATGACTTCCTTTTCAATATACTGAGAATCATTTTCTCATTCTCTTTTCTGTAATCGTCTCTTTCTTCATTTACTCTTAGCCATGGCAGAGCTTTGTTCAAGCTTCTATTGATAAATCTAAAGCATGAACTCAGATTTATCAAACTCACATGGTATCAAAGCGGTGTAAGATCTAGACTTTCGCAAATTCTGTTTGATCTACAATAATTTTTCTCTTTTTCATATCGTCTTCGTCACAAAGCTCGATCAACAACTGTTAATGGCTGCGGATAAAGTTGATAAAATCGATCACACGCATCCTCTATTTGTGCATCCTTTCAGATACTCCTAGCTCGATTTTGATTCATGTAAAGCTAACAGGATCGGAAAACTATGGTTTATGGCGTCGATATATGCGAATCGCACTACAAGCTAAGAGGAAACTAGGGTTTGTGCTAGGGACATGCAAAAGGAGCTCATTCGAGCCTGCATTACATGAAGGTTGGGAGACATGCAGTGCAATTGTGCTGTCCTGGATCATGAACAGAGTGTCTCCGAAATTACTTAGCGGAATTGTGTATGCATCTGACGCACATTTGGTTTGGGACGATCTGAAAGAAAGATTTGACAAAGTAAATCGTGTGAGGATTTTTCAATTGCACGGGGAAATAGCCACTATTTCACAGGGGACAGATTCTGTATCTGCATATTTCACAAAGCTCAAAGAGCTATGGGTTGAATATGATGTGATGGTGCCCATTCCTAATTCGAAGGAATATGTTGAGTAGCTCCAACAGCAAAGGCTAATGCGATTTTTGAGTGGACTCAATAAGGCTTACGATCAAGCAAGGAGACAGATCCTGATGAAGACTGTAGAGCCAACTCTAAATCAAGTCTATGCTTTGATAATTGAAGATGAAAGCCATAAGTCTAACTTGATTGTAGGAAATAAAGGAGATCTCATTGCTATGCAAGGCAGGCAAAGGACAACCAACAATTTAAGCCAACAGATACAAATGAATGAAGCCATTCATGAAGTATGACTGCTGCAACAAGCCGGGCCATTCAAAGGAGAACTGCTATAAACTTGTTGGATATCCAGATGACTTTAAAAATAGGAAAACATATGTAGCAAACATAACAGTTGGAGCCTTTGGAAATGACAAACCAACACATGATTATGAAGGGAGAAGCAGAGATTATGCACTGAAGGCAGGACCATACTTCACTGGAGCAACACATCATATTGCTAGTGAATTAGAGGCCTTATTAGTAAAAGACAACGTGAACACACATAGAAATGAGCAGGTTCATCCCCCCACAGGAGGAAAGGCTAATGTTTCACATATTGGTAAAGCAATCGTTCTTGATAAGGAGGAATTGGATGATGTATTGTTTTTCCCTGAGTTCAAATTCAACGTTTTGTCAGTTTCTAAACTAACTAGACAACTGTTATGTTCAGTGAATTTCTTTCCTGACTTCTGCCTGTTCCAGGACCTTTACACTGGTAGGCTGAGGGGAATTGGTAGAGAAAAAGGTGGTCTGTACATATTGAAGAAAGGTTTTAAGGGAGATTTGGACAAATTCATCAAGGGAATAAAACAATTTGCATCCACAAGCACCAAGAAGGATGGAGCACGTTGGCACAGAATATTAGGCCCTGCTTCAATTAGTACTATGAAGAATATAGTTTTCTTTCATAATAAAATAGTAGACATAGTAATAAAAAATGACTGCGCTGTATGTCCTCTTGCTAAGCAAAGTAGACTAATGTTTCCTAGGAATTTAACTACAAGTGAGAAGCCTCTTTCTCTCTTGCATTTGGATGTTTGGGAACCATATAAGTACCCAACTCATGATAGGAAATACTTCTTTCTGACTATTGTTGATGATAATACAAGATATACTTGGATACATTTGCTTCAATTGAAGAGTGAGTTGTTGTGGTGCTTAAGAAATTTCTGTTTAAGTTGCAAACACAGTTTCAGTGCGAAGTTAAAATAATTAGGGCAGACAATGGAACAGAATTCTTTAATAAGCACATGACAGAATTGATTGATTTTTATGGGATAGTTCGTCAGAGCAGTTGTGTATATACTCCACAACAAAATGGAGTGGTGGAGAGAAAACATAGGCATATCCTAGATATAGCAAGAGCAATGAAGTTTCAAGCTAATGTTCCAACAAGATTCTGGGTGAGTGTGTTAGTGCAGCAGTCTATGTGATAAATAGATTGCCTACTGCTTTGTTGAATGGAAGTTTCCATTTGAAGCTATATATAATAAAAACCAAGTTTGAGTCATTTAAGGGTGTTTGGATATCTCTGCTATGCTGCTAACATGATCAAAGAGGATAGGTTTTCACCTAGAGCAAGGGCAGCAAAATTTCCGAGATATTCAGAAGCACAGAACGGATATAGGCTGATGGATTTATCCATTAATTGTTTCTTTGTTTGCAGAGATGTAGTATTCAAGGAACATATATTTTCTTTTGCAATAGAGATGTTTGCAACTGAACCTCTAAGCAATGCAGACCTGCAACCTGAAAGGATTGAAATTGATGGTTCAGAGGAGGCAATTGAGCCAAGATGTCTTGATACTCTCACAACAGCTGATGTCAGAAGGAATAAGATTGAGCAGCATTCATCAATAATTGGGGAAGATTATAACACGAAGATGCATAATGATTAGCACCTTTCAGCAGTTGCAGAAGACAACAATATAGACATGTCTGAAGCAGAAGCTGCTGCATCTAGTCCAGATGATGTAAGGGTATTGGCACCAGGACAACAACAATCAACATAGCAGAATGATTTGATTGTCTCACCAGTTGTAGAACTGGGCAACAATGAGCTAAGGAGATCAAAAAGGACATCAAAAGAACCCTTATGGTTGCAAGATTATGTAACCACAAAGGGGAGCCAATGGTGCTCATATCCATTAGCTAACTATTTGTCTTATGCCAAGTTGAAGGACAAATGCAGGAGTTTCTAGCCAGCATCTCCATAATGACTGAACCAAATAACTTTGCTGAAGCTTCAAATGACAGAAGGTGGATTGAGGCAATGGAGATGGAGATCAAGGCACTAGAAGACAACAGGACGTGGGATGTTGTTGATCTGCTAAAAGGAAAAAAGGCAATTGGATCAAAGTGGGTATATAAATCAAGTACAAAGCTAGTGGAGAAGCGGAAAGGTTTAAAGCCAGATTGGTTGTCAAGGGCTATAGTTAAAGAGAAGGTTTGTATTACAATGAAACCTTCTCATCGGTTGCTAAAATGGTAACTGTAAGATCTGTCATTGCACTTGCTACTTCCAGGGGTTAGAATATCTCACAAATGGATGCATATAATGCGTTTCTACAAGGTGATCTATATAAGAAAGTATACATGGATCTGCCTCAAGGTTTCAGAAAGCAGGGGAGACAAAAGTCTGCAGGTTGCTGAAATCACTATATGGCTAAAGCAGGTTTCAAGGCAGTGGAATATCAAGCTTAGTGAAGCCCTCATAGCTGCAAGATACATCCAAAGCCTTCATGACTATTCTTTATTCACCAAGAGGAAAGGTGAGGACTTTGTGGCATTAATGATTTATGTAGATGATTTGTTGATAACCGGAAATAGCCCACAATTCATCAATGAGACCAAGGAAGTGCTTCATCAACAATTCAAAGTCAAGGACCTTGGTGATCTCAAATATTTCCTAGGGATTGAAGTAGTAAGGTCAAAGAGTGGAATTCTTTTGAACCAAAGGAAGTACTGTCTTTAGTTGATTTCTGACTTAGGCCTAGGAGGTGCCAAGATAAATCAAAAGTTCACTTCTACAGAATTCGACAGACATAAGTACTGTCTTTAGTTGATTTCTGACTTAGGCCTAGAAGGTGCCAAGATAAATCAAAAGTTCACTTCTACAGAATTCGACAGACATACTGGTGTTGGAAATGATGAGGTACTATCTGATGCAAATGAATACCAACGACTGGTTGGTAGACTAATTTATCTCATCATCATTAGGCCAGACATTGTGTTTATAGTACAGACTCTTGGTCAATTCATGCAAGAGCCCAAAAGGTCTCATTGGGATGCAGCTGTGAGAGTTGTGAGATATCTCAAACGTGAGCCAGGGATGGATATTTTCCTGGGCAACCTGAATGAAGACTCCCTGGGTATTTTCCTGGGCAACCTGATTGAAGACAGTTTGACTTGCTTCTGTGATGCTGATTGGGCTAGTTGTCCAAACACACGCAGGTCTGTTACAGGTTATTTAATCAAATTTGGTGATTCACTCATTTCTTGGAAGTCCAAGAAACAAAACACATTGTCAAGAAGCTCTGTAGAGACAGAATATAGAAGTTTGGCAGCAGTAACAACAGAGGTCGTATGGTTATTGGGGTTGTTTGCTGAGCTAGGTGTGATTATCAAACAACGTGTGAATGTGTATTGTGATCGTAAGTCTGCTTTGCAAATAGCAGTCAATCCTATCTTTCACGAACGTACCAAACACATAGAGATTGACTGTCATTTTGTACGTGAAAGAATCAAACAAGGTCTGCTCATGCCTTCTACATAGGCACTAAGGATCAACAAGCTGATTTGCTGACCAAAGGACTTGGTCATTCTCAGCATAGTTTTCTCTTAGGCAAGCTTGGGGTGCTCAATATTTTACACCCTCCAGCTTGACGGGGAGTGTGAAGAATAGTTAGTTAATATTGTTAGTTAGTTAGTAGTTAGTGGTGGGTCCCCGTTGACCTTAGTTAGGTGGTTAGAACAATAGTTACTTGTTGCAACTATAGTTAAGTTAGAAGTATATATTTGTAATTACTTCCTTTTAAATATACCGAGAATCATTTTCTCATTCTCTTCTATGTAATCGTCTCTTTCTTCATTTACTCTCAGCCATGGTAGAGCTTTGTTCAGGGTTCCATTGATAAATTTGAAGTATGAACTCAGATACATCAAACTCACATAGACATTTGCTCAGTCCGAACCCCCCTTGTCGGAAATCTGTACTATGTGTATAGGGTTAATTTTCTTTTTTATGTATATATATAATATGCAGAATCTGCTTGACCACAAGTAAAAAAGCTTAGATCAATGTCAAGGTGTCCAAATTTTGCTAAAAGTTTGCAGGTTCAATTCCCATTGGGCATAGTTCTTATCCTTATAAATTTTTGAATCCTCTTCACAAATATCCTGCCTCCACCACTGCCTGTGGCCCGGCCTTCCAGGACATAACACATACATGCATACACAACGCACACACATTTCTATATGGACACTTATATTTGGTATTGGGGGACGATATTTGAGACTGAGTAATTACCTTTCGAAATAAGCTTAAAATAGTCTATTATTAACCATCTCAATTGTCTAGCACTTTTGTTTTTCCCCCCGGGTAAACCAGCGACTTATTGGAGTGAATACATCAATAAATCGGTTATACGATAATATATATAGATTTATAACCTACATGAAAAGGTTGGTCTCATACAGGGATATATTAGATTCACACAGGATTGAGTGAGAAGGGAATAATAAAGATGAAAAACCAATTTTTGGAGTATCAACACCTTGTGTGATGGGGTGAGGGTTTGAGTTTTGGAAGATATGTGGTGTTGCATAATTGGAACAAAATGCACTTGATAAAGCGAAATGGATGTAGATGATTCATATGATGAACTCTAAGTAATTCAGAATGAGGCATAGTTGATTTATGCATGATTTAATTGCATGGTTCGTGATGTTACTTTTAGGAGGTTTGTCAAGATTGAGAAAAGGAGAAGATAAGGAACTATTTTGGAAGCTCTAACTAGTCCGGAGGGAATTCAAGAAGGATGTGATGTTGTTGAGGCCCGAGAGTCAAAGAAATGAAGATGTTGTTGGTGAAATCATATAATTAGAAGATATATCGAGAGAGGAGGAAGGTGTGGAAGAACGTGTATGACACCAAAGCACGTAAGAAGGTTGTAATTTTCACTTTGGTGGACAACGTAATATTGAAGGTGAGGAAGAGGAGGAGAAGAATTGTGGTGATTTAATGCGCTTGTGTAAGGGAATTGGTGAAAACACCGACCAATTCCTGTTACATTTTATATTCACTACACAGTTGTGGTATTCTGCTAGTTCTCTGTCAATGTTTGCTTGGTTGGCACCAACAACAGCAAAAGAAACCATCATGAGCTTGAGGTATCAAAATATCAGCTAAGAGAGACAGTATGAAGAACTATGTTTTAATTTTGAGCTAATGAGAGGTGAAAGAAATAGGAGATTGTTCTACAGTAGTGCAGGAACAGAAGCAGTATAAGATGAACTTTTTTGCCTTTGGAACACAAGTAGGGGACTATACTGGGTTGTTGTTGTTGTTGTTGTTGTTGGAACACAAGTAGGGGAAAAGGATATATTTTGTTTCATGTAATTTATTGATGTGGTAGAAAATATCAGTATTATAAATGATTAGGATAGATCAAATGAACTGTGGTTGAGTCACTCTCACTTTTTTACATATTGTCCCCACCAGCTTGGCATCTCAATGGATGGCCTTTTCTATTTACAACCCCACCCCCCAACCACACAAACACCCCACCACCACTCACAAAAAAAAAAAGTAAGATAGCCGAGAACTAAAAGTCTTCTTTTTCTTAAAATGTTTTCTATAAATACAAACTACAAAAACGTATTGTTTCTTTTGTTTCCTTGTTATACTATTGCAACAGTTTCCTGAAAGATATATAGCTTCAGCAACAAATAAATCGGTTCAAAAGTTGGTTATTATTTCTTTAAGCTGGTATTATGTCTCTTAGAATTCCATTATGTGGCTCATTAGCTTTATACCATGGTATTTGCACTATATCATTTGGTTTTGTGGATTGGGCTATGTGGTCATGTTGCATTATCTTGCTTAACATAATAGAGTCAATATAGCAGGCATGCTGGTCAGGACTTGCTAACCTAATTAGCTTAGAACTTGATTTACCTTTCTTATTTTCATGTGTCAGTAAGTAAATCAGATGTCAAATTTGTCATCTGGCTATTTTAATCCTCAGCTTGTGACATTGTCAGGTATCAGCTGGGTACTTCCTTTCAGACCTTGGAATGATTTGCTGGTTTTATCCTTCTTTGGGCGGATTAGAGTATGTAAGTATATATTCTCAAGTGGAAGACACTTCACTTAACATAGAAATTATTTTCTTAGTTTTGAACAAGCAATAGTTGTGTTTCCTGAGATCAGCCAGGCAGCTATCTCCACCAATCTATCTCATTCATTTTTTCTTTCTTTTTCTTTCTTTTCCCTGTTGCGGTGCATCACAAAGTGGTTATCTTTGTTATGTGGCAAGTGATCCCCTTTGTTCCCTGCTCTCTGATAGGATCTTTTTGTTGCTAGGCTTAATGCTTGAATTTAAGGATAGATGCCATGTGAAAATGAAAAATAAACATAAACGCCTGTAAATACTGTCGAGTGTTAATATTTACGTAATTTTAGGTAGATATGAACGTGTTTGTGATACATGCTAGCTTTTTAGCTTGTTGTACAAGTATGAAACACAAGGAACTTCACTTGATGAAGACTTCAACATTTGATCTTCAACAACCACAAGAAAAGTTCAAAAAGTTCATACCTTTAAAGTAGATTCTGTGTTGTATGCTGGAAATATCGACCCATAGACAGCCATGGTTGGTTTTTAAACATTTGTACAGTGGAAAGAAAAGTAAAAGGGATGTTTTTATTTTGTTGTTATATGGACTAAATGATATGGTCGTAAGATGGAAGTACTAACCAGATAATTTAATTAAAATCAGACGTGTTGGGTGGTGGGTTACAAAATTTAAAGTTTAACCTACCACATCTGTTTCTCAATGAATGCTTCTGCCAATCAGCTTGCAAATCACCAGTAAACTCACAAATTTTATTATGTTTTGGATTCTGGGTACTCCACATTGATTTCCATCTCGAGGTGTTCTTTTGGAAAAAAGTTCAGAGGCATGACAAATTATTTTGGCAGGGTGTAGTTTCTGTAAAGTGACTAAGGGACATTTATCTCCTTGTTCTAATCTTAGGCTCGCCCAGACCCCACTTTGTGGGACTATACTGGGTAGTTGTTCTAATCTTAGGCTCGTTTAACGAGTTCTGGTGCACTTCTAGTGGAAACTGGGAAAAAGATTGAAGAGAAGATTGACTGCTCCTTATTGATTTGGTGATTAACAATGTTCAATAAGTGTTTCATATGTAGGACTTTAGAGGACAATAATTGTTAAGTTACTTGCTGGAGACTTAAGTTGGTAATGGAGAATCTAAATTTAGTCTCGCTGAATATTTTTGTTGAGAAGACAAATTTCAGGTGCAGTGATGATTAATCACCAAGTTAATTTGTGGAATCGAGATTAAGTAGTGAAGTACCTCGGGGAGTATTATGCAAGTTGGATATTGAAAAGGCATATCATATTATATTAGGAGTTTCTGTTGTATATTAAAGGGGTTTGAAGTGGGGATTGAAAAGAAATGGATAAGGGTTTCTATCTTTTGCTATTCCCTGAATGATGCCTTAATTTTGTGCGCCGTAATGCAGAAACTTATAATATTTGTGTAGAACTTGATTTGGTTTTGCAGCTGAATTAGGACTATATACTAACACACAGAAGTCTGAGTTGGTAGAGATGTGAGATCTGCAAAATATTCACACTGGCGAGTATTTTGTGGTTGTAGGACAACAACATCACAGAACATTTATCTGGGATTACCACTCAGAAAAAGAACTCAAAGATTTCTAACAACAGGTAATTGATAATTTTAAGAGGTTGAACAGTTGAAAGAGACATATATGCTTAAAGGGGAAAAATACACTATGGAGGTCTATTTTAGATAATATACCTACTTGTATTTGTTTCATATGCTGAGAGTACTGTCAGACAGATCGGAAAAAATGATGAGGGGCTTCTTATGGAAGGAAAAAGGGAGAGAAAATGCATTTAGTGGATTGGAGGTAAATAATATTTACCAGTTTGCAGTGATCAATTCAATGTAGTTCTGATATATAATGCAGCTTATGGCAACTAGTTTTCCCTGGATTTTTCCGTTTTTGATTGGAGCTGAAAAACAGTCATGTCTTGTTGTTTCATTAGTATTATTGGAAGAGTGGCCATTAAATCTCTGGAAACACGATGTGCAGTTTATGTGTAGTATGTCAAATTTTAACTGTTGGATTTCAGGTTGTCCATCATTCTCTTTCAGCAATTGCTGTAGCATACTCCATGTATACTGGAGAAGGACAGCTTTATACGTTCATGGTATTGATATCTGAGGTGACAACACCAGAGATCAACATGAGATGGTAGGTGCTAAGAAGAAGACATGTTGGTGAAGTTCGGTAGCATCCATGTTGCAGCACCCTATGAACTTATGTCTTTTTATGGCTTTCTTCAGGTTTCTTGATACAGCTGGACTGAAAAGATCTAGTGCATATCTGATTAATGGCATGGTGATATTTTTTGCATGGCTGGTAAGTGATGTCTTCAATTCTTCATGTGGCAGATACAATGTCATTTTGCATGAAAGGATTTGTAGCATGGTTTGTTACATGGATGTAGGAACGGGTATTATCTGGGGTACACTATTTTTAGCAGGTTTTGTTATATGCTGAAGAATCCGCCTCATGTACCCTGAATCATGTCATTACCGCTTAACATGGGTATGTCAAAGCAAATGAAGAGTCCATTTAACATAAGCTGCATGACATATAGTGGGGACTGTTACACTTTGCAGTGCATTTCTAGCCCTCTCTCATCCAAAATTTTCTATTCTAGAAGAGAGGGGAAGCGCTGAGGATTAGAGGTGATTTGTAGTGAATTGGAATGATTGCACCTTATAAGTGACACATGCCATGATTCCATTGTCTTTGAGACATTTAACCATTTCATTGATTCCTATTTAGTATTTGCTAACTGTATTCTGTTACTAAATGCAGGTTGCAAGAGTTTTACTGTTCATTTACATGTTTTACCATGTTTATTTGCACTATGATCAGGTGATTCTTTGTTTATCGCCAACTCCTCCCCCCCCTCTCTCTCTCTCTCTCAACAAGTTCTTAACTTTTTCTTCCAGAGGAATTTGGCTATTCTGAAATATGTTTTACTAACACTCATTAAATGGCCAAAAAAATTCCCATAATCAAAATCCAACTATTTTGGTTAACTTTATTTGAAGGAAAAATCCATTAAAGTTTTGATCTTAAGAATTTTATGGCCTGGATTGTAAGACCAACAATATTATATGAGAGTGAATCCTCTATGGTTCAACACATCCTTAAGATGAGTGTCCTAGAAATGCAAATATTAAAATGGATGTGCAATAATACAAGGTTACATAGACAATAAATTGAGAGGTTGCTTGAGATAGTTGGTCATGTCTTACGTAGACCTCCAAATGCGTCGTCCGTAGAAGTGAAACCATGTCGATTGAAGGCGTTGTAAGCGGGCAGGGTAGACTAAAATCACCTGTAACGGAGTTGTCTATTGTCTTAAAAGACCTACAATCTCTTGGAATCCAAGCATACTTGGGAAAAGTAAAACATAACGGAAGCGAAAGATTCATATAGGTTATTCCCATTAGCTGGGATGAAGACTTAGACATAGTGGTATGCTTACATGATCTCCATTTTTTGGTGGTTTTCATTTTATCTTTTACATATTTATATGTCTGTCGATTATGTACAAAACTTGTAGGGTTATAAAATCCCAAACTATTTAATATTGGAATGAAACAGGTCCTTATTGAAATGGATAGTTAGCATCCATATGGCTAACATCAATTAGCTTGGAATTGAGGCGTAATTATCGTTTGTTTGAATTAAATTGGCCTGTTATTTGCAGTAAAGGATTTTGAAGAAATTGTTCAAAAAGACGTTATATTCTTAAAAGTATTGTCTAGGCAAGATTCTGCAGTGATTTCCCATATAACCACAAACGCATTGATATGGATTTTACTATAAGTAAAGCTCATCAAATAGTCTATCATTGTGATTAAGAATGCTGTCAATCCTTCACTTATGATGACTATTTGTTACATTACCTTTTCTTTCAGAATATGTGCTTTCCATTTCTATTTTAATTCTTGTTTAGTTTTAAACGATGGGGCTGTAGTTGCAGAATATAAATTGTAAATACATCATAATGCAATTTTGTGTAACACCTAATAGAAACTAAAATATATGCATAGTTACAAATGCAGATCAACCAAAACCAGCAGTAGACAATCTAATCTTTTATTAACTGGGAAAATTCGAAGTAAAAATATATGCTTTAAACAGTTGATATACTAGTAAAGAGTCGTATGGATCTGTAGAAAATTCACGTGGAGTAAGCATTAAGCTTAACCCTGTAATTTTAAGATTGTCCATCTCCCTTGTTGAAATTTTGGCTCGGTGCAAACCATGTTCTTCAGTTATAGTTTGTATAGATTACACAGTAGATGAGACAAGCCTTTTGCTGGTAAAAATATGTGCTTACTGCAAAGAAGTTATTGGCTGGTGAGTAATGCTGTTCCTGAAATTGATCAAGGGGTTTTATCACTCTATAATTTCTGAAACATGGATCAACATGAACATCTCTGCAATGGTGTACGAGGTTTGGAAATAGAAGAGGGGGTTTGGAAATAGTATACGAGGATCTTCTTTTAATATTCTTTTTCTTTTCCCCTCCTTTTTCCTGTCCTTTTGCATACTTCAAGGAGTTTATGGCAGTATCTGGAATTCCAGAATCTAGCTTCATTTCCTTTCTTTGCCAAGAAGTGCATTCTATTTATCTTCTCTTATTATGTGCTAGTATCAAATGATTTCTAATTTAATTACTAAAGAATTTCATTTTTTGAAACATGAATAAATTATTGCAGGTCATTCACATGCACATTTTCGGTATTCTTTTGGTTTTTGGGGTCCCCTCAGCTCTTGGTGTGATGAACCTGATGTGGTTCGGCAAAATCATTAAGGGGTTGAAAAAGAATCTTGCAAAAAGGCTGTGACAAGATGTCAGCATGATCAGTTCCCATTGATGCATTTTTCCCACGAACTCCTCTATACTGTACAAATAGGTTATAGGGTAGCTGAAAGGGAAGAGAGAAGGGTTAAAGACGTCGGAAGAATAGAGGGTTAGTAGAATCAACACATGTAATTGGCTACTGGCAAAGCATGTTCAAGAAGTTCACATGTCCTATATCTGTTTTGAGAAGGAAAGTATAACAATGCAATGAGAAACACCACGGGAAGTAAGTAATACATGAGCCCTGTATATGTGATCTGTTCAAATGATACAGTTGTTTCCATGCTATAAGCATGCCAGAGCCAGTATCTCCACTTGCATGTTAGCGTGTTCATATAATATTTAGTTCCATATTCTACTCCTATTATTTGATTTTATTATCTTTGTTTGGCTTCACCTCTTGAAGGCGTGGAAATTTTTTGTCGACTACCAGGTTTTTCATTTATTTGTAAAAAGATATAAGTGTTCAAAAGTGAAAGATATGAAATTTGGATTCTCATGTGAGTACTTGCTTAATGTTGCATTGGTCAGAGACTCAAGAGTTTTTGTTTCATAGAAAATGCCTGTTAGTACTGCTAACTGTCCTTACTGATGACGAGTGTTTGTTAAATGATATAAATTCTGTTGGAGATAGATTGAAGTTAAAGATGTTTCATGTTTAGCTAAGTAATATTTTAAGAATATCCATACCTTTATTTCTGTAGCTATTGTTATGGTAAAGAAGAATGTGCCGGAATATTGGAATGTTTTCGGAAATTTTATTTTTTGTCTCGTACAACTGATATAAGTTATATGATATATCTTTTTTGTCTCACAGTTTTGTGGACCCATATTTTGTGGACCTAGAAGTGTAAAATTGGAGTTTACAAATTTGTGAGAGCAAAATGAACATCACACAATTAATATCAGTTGTAGTTGTGTGAGGCACACAATAAAACTTCTCAAAATATTTCCTATTACCTTGAAAAGAGGGAAAGAAAAAGAAAGTTGTAAATTTCCCCCTCTGGTTTTCCCTATTGTTAATTTCTGGCATAAAATTCTTCCCAATGGAAAGCAAAAGATGTAAGTGTTAGTTTTCCCTCTTTTCCTTCCCTTGCAAGGTTACTTCCAAGACCAAACACTTATATTGGTAGGAATGGACTTGGATTCCACGTTTCAAATGGCAAACCATGTGATCCATGATTTGAGTTTGTATTTTACATCTATTTTTCTTAAATATAAAACCAAAAACAAGTATAGTGGATTTACACTAGTGAACGTGGAATACGTAAGGCAAAGTTCCTCGATCCAAACGGGTAAGAATGTGGATTTAAGAGGAGATTTCAGAATACAAACCTGTAAAATGACATTTAATATCATCTCCCAAAAAAAAAACACATTTGGATATGCAAGGTATTTCATATTCACGTAGGGTCGGGGAAAGGGCCACACAAGGGAGGTGATGAGACAACCTATCGTAAATATAGTTGCTTTTATTGCTTGAGCTCATAACTTGTAGTTTCTCTACAACAACAACAACCCAGTATAATCTCACTTAGTGAGGCTTGGGAAAGATAGTGTGTACGCAGGCCTTACCCTTAACTTAGGGTAGAGAGGTTACTATTATATAGACTCTCGACATCTTCCAAAAACTTTTCATTTTGCTCTAGGGGAACTTATAGTTTCTCAAGTGAAAAATAAGGGCGGCAATGACATTTTATTAGAGTTTGTATTTGTTATTCCATTTTGGGTTTTAACTCAAAAATTTTCTTCGGTATGCAAATACAAAAATTTAGGAGAAATTTAAAAATAGCTAGATTTACAAGTGGCCATTCAAAAGTAGTTCAGTTTTAATAGTAATTGAAATTGAGTCATTTTTTATGTAAAGATAAATTTGAACGAAAATACTGTTCAAAATCCGGAAAAATACTCCAGCATAATATATTGGAATTCCAATATATTATATTGGAACATACTAGAGTTCCAGTATAATATACTGGTCCAGCATAATATACTGGATTTTGGAGCACAGGTGCTCCAGTCTCTAGTATATTATACTAGAACCAGCAAAGTATATCGGTCCAGCATCGTATGTTGGAAGTTCTTACACAGGTGCACCGAACTCCAGTATATTATGCTGGCCCTGTCTCTGTTGTAGTAAAATAGTGATTATTTTTCATTGACTTGGTAAACGCTGACTATTTTTGAATGACCAATCCGAAAACTGTAATATTTTTACAAAAATTTAAGCTTATGAATTCAACATATATAGACCTAACTCTCCCATCCAAACGAGCCCTACTGAATTTGCACGACTAGAGCCAGAGTTATGCGAATTTGCGCCAATGCAATTGAGGTAGCTAAAATCTGTCGAATCTTTTCACGCTCTAACAATATTATAATTTGCAGATTAACACAAAAAAGGACGTTATAGATAATTCAATACTGGTTGGCTTTTGGCTGACCTATAGCATATCCAAATAATTATGTTAAATTTTAAATTTTATAATGCAAAGTGACAAAAATCTAATGTATTTTAAAATAGACATGTTCTATCTAGTTAGACAAGAACAAGTGCAGGCAGTTACATACCTTAACTTTGATTCTCCAATTTCCAATAGTTCATGTCATTTTCCAATATCCTAAGTTTACGATAAAAAGCGCAGCCAACTTTTCAATTTAATATATATTAGGAAGTACAATTCATGGGTTGTATAAACCATATTCTTGAAAGTGACTAACTCATTATTTAATCAAAATTAGTATAAAGCAGTCAAATCAGTGGCGTTTTTCTACAAATAGAAAAAGGCATGCTGCATAGTTATAATACTTCCCTCTGAAAAATACTATCTAACCCCTTTCGTTTTCAAGTATTGTGTGTTAGCCCCATGTAGTTAGGTCTTGGTGCATTTAGCCCACTTGTTATTCTAGAATGTAGACCATTCAGTACGCACATATTAATATATGAAATAGTTGGAAATTTTGACATTAGGGTGTTCATGATTCGGTTTGTTTTCCCCTTGAACAAAACTAAACCAAATATGTTGATTTTTTAAATATTAGAATCAAACTAAACCAATTAAGTCAGTTTTTTCGCGATTCGATTTTTGTCGGTTTTTAATTTTTTACGGTTATTTGTCGAT
Organism: Nicotiana benthamiana; assembly: GCA_034376525.1. Taxonomy (NCBI): domain Eukaryota; kingdom Viridiplantae; phylum Streptophyta; class Magnoliopsida; order Solanales; family Solanaceae; genus Nicotiana; species Nicotiana benthamiana. Next base: position 112,810,684 of record CM067324.1, read on the forward strand.
TTTTTATTAAATATAATACATACACTATCAAATATATATTCCAGCGATCACATTTTCAACGTAACACTATCAAACCAAGTTCCCTATGAGAAATCTATTTTTTTAAGATATATTGATGATAATTGAATCAAATAGTGATGAATAATTTAAGGACTCAATTAAAAATAAATTATTTTAACACGAAATAGATTCTTACACTGACAAGTGAGGCTTGCTCAGTTGGTAAAGTACCTCCACCTACAACCGTTAGGTCCTGGGTTCGAGTCACCAGGGAGGGGAAGTGTGGAAACACTATAGATCCTCCTAATTTGGGAGGGGTTTAAAAAAAAGATTCTTACACTTAATAAAGAAAACTACCAATCAAACTAGGAGTCTGAGACTTTTTTGATGCTTTTTTGGACAAAAAGCACCTTCTTAATGCTAAAAAAAAGTTACATAACTAGGTAATTTGCAGTACTATACTGCGAATTACTTTAAAGGAAATTTAGCCGTTAAAGTAATTCGCAGTACAGTACTGCATATCATTAAAAAAAATTAATATTTTGCAGCATAGTACTGTGAACTATTTTAATTTGTTAAAAAAATGTAATTCGCAGTACTACACTGCAATTTAAAAATTTATAATTTAATTTTCCGTTAAAGTAATCTGCAATACAGTATTGCGAATTATTAAATTTTCTTTAATAATTCGCAATATAGTACTGTGAACTATTTTAATTTTTTTTAAACATGTAATTCGCAGTACTATACTACAATTTAAAATTTTATAATTTAATTCAACAATTTCAATAATTTTTTCGAATTTTGTTACCTTAAAGAATTAAATTATAAATTTTTGAATTGGAGTGCATAGTTATGTATGGGTTCCAGGCTTCATTTTTGAGGTTCGGTAGCACCGAGTTATCCTTAATTATTATGCGTCTCAATTTCAATATTTTTAGAATTTTGTTACCTTAAAGAATTAAATTATAAATTTTTGAATTGGAGTGAATAGTTATGTATGGGTTCCAGGCTTGATTTTTGAGGCCCGATAGTACCGAGTTATCCTTAATTATTATGCGTCTCAATTTCAACATTTTTAGAATTTTGTTAGCTACAAAGATTCTACGCTAAAAAGCTCTACATTTTACTATGCTAAAAGGCTCTACATTTTACTACGCTAAAAGGCTCTACAGTTTATTACGCTAAAATGCACTATATTTTACTACGCTAAAAGACTCAACATACAAATTTATCGACAATAATATGAACATAAAATTAACAATACAAATAAAACAAAAAAAAATACAAATTATTTAACAATACCAATTATTTATAAAATTTTAATTATTTTTTGTCTCAAAGCTAATAAATCAATCCGGGTATATAAAAGATACAAAACTAAACACAAACATAACATAAATTCACATGGAAACACACTAAACAATACAAATATGCATGTACTATACAAGATTCGGCATAATCTAAATTGAAATACCTCGATTTAAGGTTTTTGAATATTATTGAAATCGAATTTTTTCACCCGAAAGACAGAATTCAAAGCTTCTTTTGAGTGTGGAACCTTCACACCTTGCTCTTTAGGTGACGGGTGGGGCCGAATATTTTTTTTTTAAATGATGGGGGGGCCAGAAAATTGGAATATTTTTTCAATTGAGGCTTCTGTCATTCCAAGGAAGAAGATGCCGTATTTTTTTAATGTAATTCATCGTATACTACTGTAAATTACTAATTCGCAGTATTTGCAGCATAAATTTTAGAAAAAAATTAAAATAGTTCGCAGTTTAGTACTATGATTTACATTTTAAAAAAATTAAATAGTTCGCAGTATTATACTGCGAATTACCTTAACGACAATATTTCCGTTAAAGTACAGTACTGCGAATTACCTATTTTTGCAACTATTTTTTAAGCATTAAAAATGTGCTTTGTGTCCAATTAATCATCAATTAAGTTTTGGACTCATCAAACTAGAATCTAAAGGTAAGCAACTATACTAAAAGCGCAAACTATTAACATTTATCGCTGAATTTTTGAAACTTTATATAAAAATATACATACATATATATACATATATATATATATATATATATATATATATATAAATATAAATATATATATATATATATATATATATATATATATATATACATATATATATATATATACATATATATATATATATACATATATATGTGTGTGTGTGTGTAATAATAATTTTGAAATAGCTACTCCTATAGCCGGTTTGGTTTGAGTTTTTTTTGTTTTTTATTAAAACCAAAACCAAACCAAATTTTTATCGATTTTTAAAATTCAAAACCAAAACCAAACCAAACAAAAAAGTATCAGTTTTCTTATCGGTTTGATTTGATTTTCCATTTGGTTCGATTTTCCGGATTCAATAAACACCCCTAGTTGACATTAAACATGATATTTTCAAACAAATGCTCATTTCTCTTATAAATAGAGTGATGAAAGCATGGTTCACCTATTATCATAGAGATTACAACTGCCTCTCCCAATAATTATAACAAATACAATACACACACTAATACAAGGAGAGAACTATATTTTAGAAGAATAAAACTTAATTAATTACACCATTATTTAGGAATTTGAACTCAAAATCTCAATAAACTTGAGATCGTAACATTCAACTCAAATAAGGCCTCACTGGCCAATATAAAATGTTCTATTAGTACTTTGAATATACCTGGGATGGGAAATAAGGAAATAATAATTTCTTACAATAAGGTTTTCCCCCTATAATTTTGTTGTTGTAGCTAGTAAGCTAGGAAGCCAAGGACAAAAAATTTCAAACTTATAGTATGTAATGTGTTTTTTTTTTCTAACTGTAGGAGCGTGAAGTGCAAAAGCAGAATTACAAAGGGTATGCAGCATTTCTTTTAAAAGGGAGAAAAAGAAGAGGAGATGACGACAAGATGGAGTAGTTTAAGGAATTTAGCGTCATGTCCACATCAGATCAAACTTGCTGCGTTATGATCTGTCTAGAGGCTGCAGCTGCCATCGTACTTTCATTTAATTATGGCGTCTTTGTTTTCAAATGCAATAAAAAAAAACTCAAGACTGGTAACTTAGTGGCCACTTTCTCTAATTCATGATCATTTGAGAATCATGTCTTCTACTTTTTCTGTCATATATATATATATTCCTTCATAGTTTAGTGCATGGTAAATCTTTATGTTAAAATTATATACGGATAAAATCATGGATAGAGTTTTACTAATTCTCTAATGAGAAAACAAAGAGGAAACACGACTCGACGTAATTATAATCGAGTGCCGTAGGAAATTAAATTCTGAAACATGCTTTTGAAAATATAGGTAAGAACACACATTATGCATCGTATCATAGCATAATATCAATAATCTAAGCACTTAAAACATTAGCCGAAAAACTCATCTTTCTTCGTCTGAATAAATGCATATTTCAATAGAAATCAGCCTAGTTATGAAAAAATAATTACGGGTAGGTTTCTACTCATCTCCAACTCGAATACTTGCTGGAATTAAAATCAATTCAAATAGCCCAATCGCGTTTGTGAGTAGTTTAATTGAAAATAATAGGAATTAGTTTAATGGCCTCATCAAGGTCAACAACCTCAATGGCACCACAAAGCATCATGTATTCATGCAGGGTTCGCGGAAGGGCCGTACTCATGAAATATTACGTAGACAGCATACTCTAATACAAATATCGGTGACTGTTTCTATGACTTGAACCCATAACTCATAGCTAAGAAAGCATTCGTGGGTTCAACTTACCGACCCCAGAACTAGCTAGCCTTCATACTATCCTGATTAGGCTCACCGAGAAATCGTCTTTAAATGCTGTAACCTAACTTGCTAGTTACTACATTCTGTGAATTCCTGCCTACTTTTGAAATCCAAAACTACAATTGTTCGAAAAGTGGTCCAAATCTCATATAAATCTCTGTCAGATGCGCAGCTTCTCGCGTCATCATCTGCTAGTATGAATTAGCGAAACGATTTGTTAATACTATAGCATTTTTTGTGTGCACTGCTCGTGCCAACCACTCGTCCATCCCTCTAGACTCAAACATGATACCCTCTTTATTTTATTAACAACTAATGATAATAACAGTTAACTGTCCAAAATGAAAGAGATACTAGCAATAACAATAGATAAATAATTGATAGAAATAAAATAATAGCATGCCTTAGCAGTTTTTTAATACATTGATACGTACAGAATCGATCCATTCAGGTAATGCCGCCTACTATCCCTTTCTAGAATGAGTATATAAGCCATGCAAAGCTGAGTCATACTTTTCACTGCCGCAAACATCTGAAGAAAGAAAACAACTATTGAACTTAAAATAATTGTGGAATAAGAATTCGCTGTGTACTCTCGTATTTTCTTTTCTAACACAAAAATAATAAGTCTATAAATTAACCATAAAAAAAAACTTAATCATTATCCACCATACAACATCTGTTAGCACAGAAAAGCCTAAGTAGAAGTTCAGAAACCCTAATTAACACTACAAATGGCTATAAATACCAGCTTCCCCTTTGCCTTATTTCATGTGAAGAAATCATTTTTAAGGAAAATGACAGCACCTTTCCGCCTCATAACTTTCTTCTTGATCTTCTTTTTTCTTTCTAGTGCATTGTTTCATTTCAACCAATGCTATGCTAAGGAAAGAACCCCTTCTTCTTCCTTGGTGTTAAGTTTAACTCGTTCGAAAAGTAGCCTTTCGATTCCCAAGACTTCATATAACTCAGTGAAAAAAACCTCAGAGACATTGGACGACATGATGGAGCCGTTGAGAGAAGTGAGAGATGGTTATTTGATAACTTTGAATTTGGGAACACCCCCACAAATTATCCAAGTGTATATGGATACTGGGAGTGACCTTACTTGGGTTCCTTGTGGAAACCTATCCTTTGATTGTATAGATTGTGATGACTATAAGAATCACAAGCTGATGTCAAGCTTCTCTCCTTTATTTTCATCTTCTTCCTCTAGGGATTTTTGTGATAGTCAGTCTTGTATTAATATCCATAGCTCCGATAACATGTTCGATCAATGCACAGTCGCAGGATGCTCTTTAAGTATCCTACTTAAGGGCACTTGCTCAAGGCCATGTCCTTCTTTTGCTTACACTTATGGTGAAGGTGTTGTAACTGGAACCCTAACTAGGGATACCCTTAGAGTACATTCAAACCCTAATTCTAGTATTAGGGAAGTCCAAAAGTTTGTATTTGGATGTGTTGGAACAACTTATAGAGAGCCTATTGGGATTGTAGGGTTTGGGAAAGGTCCACTTTCTTTACCTTCTCAATTAGGGTTTCTTCAAAAGGGGTTTTCACATTGCTTCTTGCCTTTCAAGTTTGCCAATAACCCTAATATGTCTAGCCCTCTAGTTGTAGGTCAACAAGCTATTTCTTCTAAAGAAAATTTCCAATTTACTCCTATGTTGAAAAGCTCTATGTACCCTAACTTCTATTACATTGGCTTAGAGGCCATAACTGTGGGGAATGGTGGTGCCACTACACAAGTACCCTTAACCTTGAGAGAGTTTGATTCTTTAGGCAATGGAGGAATGTTGATTGATTCCGGAACCACTTACACACACCTACCTGAACCATTCTACTCGAATCTTCTCACAGCTCTTCAATCATCAATAAATTACCCACGAGCAGAGGAAGTCGAGGCACGAACAGGATTTGATCTTTGTTACAGGCTCTCATGCCCTAGTAACGACATTAATACTCTAGTTACTGATGATTTCCCTTTAATTACGTTCCATTTCTTGAACAATGCGAGCCTTGTTTTGCCCAATGGGAATAACTTCTACGCAATGGGTGCACCAAGAAACTCAACAGTGGTGAAATGCTTGTTGTTCCAAAGCATGGAAGATTCTGAAGAGGGGCCAGCTGGGATTTTTGGAAGCTTCCAACAGCAAAATGTGGAAGTTGTGTATGACTTGGAAAAGGAAAGGATTGGATTTCAGAACACTGATTGTGCCTCAGCTGCAGCTTCTCAAGGACTTCACAAGAAATAAATAATGAAAAAATTGGATTCTGCTACCTGCTTTTGTCCAAAAAGACTGTGGATCTCAACTTGGAATTGGGATTTTGAATTTAGTGTTTTTTTGTTTTGTTTTATGATGCGTTTATGAATTGATGAAGAAAGTTTTCTTATTTAAAAAAGCATAAGCAAAAATGATTCTCGTTCAATCTGAAGGATTGAGCTTGATGTGTATTGTAGCTAGTTGCTTGGAAATAAAGAAGCATATTGAAATTAAATGTATCTTGATCTTGTTCTTTTTCTTTTTAAGAAAAGAATCAGTCCACATGATTTTTTTCTTCACGAGGAAATGATGATTGTTATATTTTACTTTGGAAGAGATGTTATTAGTGATATGCTTGTATAGCTGCAATCAAAATGTTACATCCTTAATACTGTAAGATTTGCTTCAGTTTTACAACTTAGCAACGATAATAAATAATATATAAGTATAGGATTATGTGTGTCACATGATAGAAAACGATCGATGATGATCCTTTTATACTAAGGAAATTCAAATACCATTATAGCTCTTGTAATATCAGAGACATCTTATTTTGGCTTTGAACAAATTAAGAAGAAAATTATAAAAAGTAGATCTCTTAGCCTTTCACTGGACAGATAACGAACAAACATCTTTTTGTTAAGGAATAGAACAGATATTATAAAGTCACATTGAGAAAAGTGAAAAAGGAGGTTATTGTGGTTTGTTTGTATTGTGTTATTATTGGAACCTTCTTTAATTTTCGGCCATTTTGAGGTTGTATTCTGATATAAATGTTTTTAGAATTTCGAGTTTTCCATTTTCATAAGGTTTGTTCTTAATCTTAGTTAAATCAGTCTCTTTAGCGTAGTTGGCGCTATTCTATTATTTCAGTTAAAGTGATTAATATTATGCATATAATAGAAAAGCATTCACATAATCCAAAATAAACACTGGTTGTCGAGTTGTAGAAATTCAGATTGATTAGCTCAACAATATCGATTACTGATAGCTGACTGACGGTTGCTCCAATACAACAACTGTTACCCTTCAATCGAACCAATAACAACTATTATTTCAATCCCAAGTTACTAACTAATGACCTCAATACTAAATAATCATATGAGGTTGGTGTATATGTGATTATTGTTTGGTCAAGATGAAGTGATATCATCGATAATGGCTGATTTACGGGCTCATTTGGCCATAAAAAGAAGGTTCCTTTACTTTTTTTAGGAATGAGTGTTTGGCCATGAAAATTCCAAATTTCGCCTTAAGTTAAATTTCAAAAACAAATTAAAATTTGAAAAACTCCAATAAGTTATTTTTTCAAAATTCACTTGAAAGCACTTACAAGAATTCAAAAACAACTCCAAATACCATTTTCAACTCAGAACATTTTTTTTACTTTTTTCGAAATTTCACAATTCGTACGTCCAAACACGCCCACTACATACACGCCTGACCACCAGCAGGACTCACCACAGGGAGACATGCAGTAAACTGCTTTGCTGTAAACAGGTGAAACCAGAAAATGAGAGAAAAAACTAACTTCTTGTTTGACATCTCGTTTTTAACAATGTTTAATCTTTCATAGTGGCGAGACTAGGGTCAGTTAGAATTAAGGAGAACATCTCTTGGAATCTCAGTTTGATTTTGTGCACTAGCTTTAGCACCAATTTCGAAGGTCAGCTTTCTTTTCCAATTTTTGTACGTGAAATAGTTTCAACTGAGTAGGGTAGTATTCAAAGATATAACTTACCCCCAGTCATTTGCTCCAAAAAAAGATGCTCATGCACGACGGGAGTCAAACTATAGCTAGTAGTCATTATTTTACTAATGATAACAATTCCGATTGATTAGTAAAATTGATGTCATGTGATCAAAAGGTCACGGATAACCGTAAAAACAGCATCTTGCACAAATGCAAGGCAAGACTACGTACAATAGACCCTTATGATTTGCCTTTTCCCTGAACTCCACATATAGTGGAAGCTTAGTGCACTGGACCGTCCTTTTAAAACAATTACTTGATATATATTACGTGTATTGGAAACTATTATATACTATTACAAGAGTTGTAAATTAGCTTTATCTTGCACTACCAATGGGCGAACCTATTAACGATCCCAATCTCATTATAATTGGAACCCATAAGAAAGAGCACATATTATATATTGTTTAATAGCATACTGAAGCATCCTATATATAGAATCTCATTACTTAAGGAGGATTCATAGAAAAGAGTCAAATCATCTTGAAGAATTTTTCATGAAATATCTGTACAATGATGGACAAATGGCACAACAAACTCTTAACAATCAGCACACAACACATTAAACAGAAAACAGCATTGTAATGAGAAACACTAATAGACATTTAAGAGCAACAAGAAGCACTAGCTGGTGTTTGAGCAGGCCTATCCATAAGAACCATCCCAGATGGATTTTGTGCTGGCTGAAGCCGAGGCAGTCTCTTTGCTGCAAGCGAATAAACAATTTAAGAACCATTCAGATTGATAAAAATAACAAGTCGCCAGTTATATGCACAAGTCTCACAGAACAAAATCCGACTTGGACATTGCATTGGAGAGATATTTAATAGGTAAGTTGAACCACCCACTACGCCTTGGAAGTTCCAAGGTGTATTTGTTTTTGGAGTTTTGGTTCAATGTATTAAAATCTGGTTATGTAGTATCATATAAAACATGTCTGTTCTCAAATCAAACAGATATTTGTTACCCATAATATCCTCAACCTATATTAAATCACTTTTTACACTCTAGTATTGGGTTTGTTATCAAATTTGAATAAAAATAATTAGTGTTATATAGTTAATTATAAAAAACTCATAGTAATCCATTTTTTAATATATCATAAAGAGGAAGAGGAAGATTTAGATATGGAATACTAACTAAAAGAAATATGAGATTTACTAAAATATGGATGAAGGGTAACACTGTGCTCTCCTGAGAGAAAGTCTTCTCATAACTAACTAAAATACTATAAAAAGTACAACCCAGTATAATCCCACTTAGTGGGGTCTGGGGAGGGTAGTATGTACGCAGACCTTACCCCTACCCTGGGGTAGAGAGGCTGTTTCCAAATAGACCCCCGGCATCCTTCCCTCCAAGAACTACCCACCTTTGCTCTTGGGAAGACTCGAACTCACAACCTCTCGATTGGAAGTGGGGGTTGCTTACCATCAGAGCAAGCCCCTCTTGTCTAAAGAAAAGATCGTAGCAGCAAAATGGAGATGCGGGGTATCGATCCCCGTACCTCTCGCATGCTAAGCGAGCGCTCTACCATCTGAGCTACATCCCCATGCTGTGAGATAATAGGTAAATAAAATACTATAAACATTATACTAAAAACAAATGAGAGATAATGGGTAAGAGGTGATTAACTAAACAACTAACAACTTAAAAGGCATTTTGCTACTTCTTTTATATGTATTGCTGCAACAAGTATTATTATTCCACATCAGCATGTCAATTGCAACATAAACAATACAAGGTTTCTTAATAAGTGGACTGAAAATGGCACCCAAACATAGTATTATTAATTGTTTCCAATGAACACATCTAACTAATCTAAAGATCCAATAACCGAAAATTACTAAAAACACATTTTAAAAGCATTATCCAGCGATTCCTCATCATAAACAATCTTCCATGACCAGTTTAATCATTTCTTTTTCCTCTACTTTATTAAAACGTATCAAAGTAATTACTCAATTTGATTCCCAGTAATGTCATGTCATACAAAATGCATATAAGTAGTGGTTCAAAACCGATAGCACACAATAATGATATGCATAGCCAACAAGAGCAGAACATTGACTTCATATGCAAATGACCTCATACCACAAAAGCTGGCAGCCCATAAACACAGAAAATGAATGCAAGTATTTACCTATTTCATAGAAAATGTCATTAACATTAGATGCAGTTTTTGCAGATGTTTCCATGAAGAAAAGGCCATTCTCCTGGGCATATGTTTGTGCTTCCTGCAACAGCATTAGTAACGTATCAGTAATGATGCAATTCCAGTGAAAAAACTGTTAATTAGAATATCAATTCTGATATAATGCTAATGCCTTGAGGACTTTGAGATCTTGTGGATGTGTATTTAAGTAAGTGAATACATCAATAACATACCCAGTATTATCCCACACCGTGGGGTCTGGGGAGGGTAGTGTGTACGCAGACCTTACTCATACCTTGTACGGATAGAGAGGTTATTTACCATTTAAGTGAATAAATAGACTAAAACTCATAGAGACGAAATTTTGTAAAATGGGTCACAGGCATCCAGACGCATTCAGTAACCAATTGAATTTTGGATCGTGATGTTATCTTTAACTACCAGCGCAATTTATAAGAAAAATTCAAAAACTGTTGTTTAACGTTTTCTACAGAAAATCTACAAAACTCATAGGTTTTCAGCCGTATGTAACCTCTTTTCTCATAGCTTGGTCAGAGGACCTGTATATGAGTTTAGCCCCAAGAAGTGGCCTACCAGTAAGGGAACTGGAGTAACAATCATGGAAACCAACTTTCTGTATCTGACCAAAAGGACACTAGGTATGTCTTCTCATTTGTCAGACCTTACAGATTGGAGTTACTGGATGACTATGTTGGTGGAAGTAGTAGGTACCTGATAAACTAGTTGAGCTGCACAAGCTAGCCCTGATACCACCGTTATCAACAACTACAGTTGAGGTTATGAATACTGATTACCCATTTTGCTTTGTTTGAAACTATTTCATTCCAATATTCAATCATATAGGCTCTCCAACAGAATAAATTTTATATATTTTCTACTGCTGTACAAATCTCACCACCCATTATCAAAACTGAGAAAAAAAGGAAAAGAAAAAAGAAAGAAAGAAAAGGAAACTGTAAAAGTGCCTGTTATGGAATTTTCTTGATCTGGATTTAGTGGGAGCCACTAATCCTATTTTGGCAACAAAAAAAAACGTTTTAATTTTCTTTAATCTTTTTGGGGTGGGGTATTTCCAAGTTTGATCCAAAGTAGATAGTCTGGACGTATTTCTTCCCAGTGTACATCATTGTGTACTTGGACAGCAGCCAGCACTTTCTTTGTGCTGATGAATATATCGTCACCTTTCTCAAAATTAAAGATTGCACATTCATTTTTTTTAAAACAATTCTAACATTACTCTATCTCTCTCTCTCTCTCTGTGAGAGACCAATTTTTTCCAACGAAAAAGCAACCCAATAAAAGGAAAGTGGGAAAGGGAAAAAAAAAAAGAAACACAACAGCGTTGATCAAGAATGAAGCTTTTTTGATAGCCAAGAATGAAGCTTTAAGCACATGCATGTTGTAAATTTCTAATTTTCAGGTGTTGGCAGTAACATGAGGTTGAGAAAATAGTACTGAAGAACACCTCGAAACCTTATGGTACCCACTATAACTTTGCAAACCCTGAATAACTGGTCATGTCGGTCATGTTGTTTAAACTATAATTCTCACAATTCATAAATACTTGGGTGGATAACAACATCATGTGTAAATTGACACCCATATCTCGGGCTAAGCTTTTTGTGGTGCTTTTGCACATCGCTATCTATCGTATGGAAAGCAGTGTTGAGTCACAGGTACAAAAACACTAACCTCTGCAGCCACTTTTCTTGCATCTAACAAATCTGCCTTATTCCCGGCAAGTGCCATCACCATATTTGGATTACCTGGGACGTAGTTTGAGGTAGAGAAAGTAAGATATATGAAAAGACAATATGTTTTATTGAAATTAAAGAACACTGTTGTATGCACCATCCACGAAAAGGAAATAGTGCTTATTTCCTTCCATTCTGGCTTCATTGTGCGATGATGTTCAACTTTCGACTCACCCATGTGCGAAGCAATAACTCCAACCGATCCCCTCATATTACCCATAAATTGAATGTTAGAATATTTCACCATTTTTTGCCCAAAAATTCTACCTTACTCTAAGCAACTTTACCCTCCTAATCATACATCGCCCAGTATTTCATACATACTAATTTAAGTAAGGAATATTTCCGTACGGCCTTACAGGAATAAAGTCAGACAAGGATGCAACGTAAGATGTCAAAGGTACCTTGTGCCTGAAGCTCCTGAACCCACTTTTTTGCCCTATCAAATGATGCCTATAAATAAATAATTGAAAAACTAATTTAGCAAGTTCACATGCTGGCAAACATTATGGGATCAGTATCGAGTGCATTGTGACGACTAGATGGAATCAAGTGGGAGAATTACTTGATTTGTGATATCAAAAACAATTATAGCAGCCGCAGCTCCTCTATAGTACATTGGAGCAAGACTGTGGTATCTCTCTTGGCCTGCTGTGTCCCATATTTCAAATTTTACAGTTGCATCATTCACTGCTACTGTTTGGGAGAAAAATGCAGCACCAATAGTTGATTCCTAAAATAAGATAAGCCTAATTAAGTCAAAATGGAAAATAGGAGGTGCATAATTAGACTAGACTTTCCAGCTACACACATCAAAAGGTGAGCTAAGCACCTACCTGAAATTCAATAAATTGTCCTTTAACAAAACGCAGAACTAGACTAGATTTTCCAGCTCCAACATCTCCAAGAAGCACCTAAAACCAAAAACACTTCAATACTTTATCCAAACTTCAGTACAACCGCAAAAGGCATAAAAAATGGCTGAAAAAACCATGACCAGGTTTATTCTGACAACATAGCATTAACAAATAATAAACAAGTGAAAGATCAAATTTAGCATATTACTATACAAACCAATTCAAGCCACAAACAATTTTACTTTGACAACATAGCATCAGCAAATAGTAACCAAGTGAAAGATCAAATTCAGCATATCAAGGTATACACGAATAATAAACTTACTGGCAAAGCACAAAACTAAGAGAAATACCATATCTAAATTTTACAAATAAGGAAACAAGGAGCAAATAGAAATCCAAGTTGAAGGACATTTCGTGATCAAACCCAAAAACAAAATTAAAAATTCTAAGTCAAGAATCAAAATTCTGAAGAATTAAAGAAGACACAGATCATATAAGGCAAAACGAAGGAATCTTTATGGAATTAAAGCTCAACCCATAAGCAAAATTTGATAAATTAAAGATGCGAGAACAAACCAATTTGGCGTTCATATTCTTGTTTCCACCGGTTGCCATAGTTGTTAATTGATCGAAATTTGCAGAAGAGAAATGATTATTTGGTCGTGATGGAGATTTTTGTGATCGTTCGATTAGGGTTTTGATTAGAATTAGGACTTGAAAAAAGGAAGAGGATGGTTGACGTCAAGAAATAGCCAAAAAGGGACACTCAACCAAAGTTCCTCTCTCTTGTTGATGGTGAGAAGATTCCTTTATTTTTATCTGGAATTTTCCAACTTTTTTTTTCTTCTACGTATTAAATTGGAATTTTCTATCAATAAGAAAATAATTTTTTTTTGGCAATCCACTAGGCAAAGTCTAGCGTTAGTTTTTTATTATTAACGAAAATTAAAATTACAATATACTACCTTAATTGTGCCAAATAAACCATGATCATCACAGAATTCATAACATACTCTGTGATGATAATACATTTGAGGATATTAGTGCGATAATATAGAAATATGAGGAAGCAACTGATATGCTGCCTTTTCTTCAACTTTTTGATGAATTTGAAAAGAGGTAAATTGTTGTCATCCACAAGTTTTCTCAGTAATTCTTCAAGAATCATGCTTTGTTTTTTGATTTACTGGACTTTGTGAAAGTAGATTGGGTGACCTGTTTTTGCTTTGCAATTCTCATTGGGAGCTTTCTTATGTTTGCGTGTTCAACCAATCTGCCGTCCCAACTTCTTTCCTTTCGGTGAATCTTTTTATTTGTATTACTGTGCGTTGGAGACAAATCCCCCAATCTTGCAGCATTTTTCCGGCAATGCGTCAGAATATCCTCTTCCTCTCCTTCTTCATATATGTGCCTTCCTTCCATTTCAATTTGGAGATGATTTTGATCTGAGGATATTAGCATTCCAGGCGATAATTGCTGAGATTGTGCTACATTTGGAAATGTTACTAACTTGTTTTCCGAAGAAGTGCATTTCATTGATGGAGGCAGTGCTTTTTTGTTTCCAATAACTGATGTATCACCCGAAAATTGGATTACATTTTGTGCTTGTTCTTTTTGGTTGACCGCTGTTGGTGACGCCTTTGAAGGATTTGTTGTTGCATCCTTTTTTGGAATGAAAACTGGCGCATTATGGTTCAACAAGCTAGCTGTAGCTTGTGGTTTTACATTAATAAGAAAATAATGCAAATTGTGCGAGTTATTTTTCCACCGTCCAATCCATCTCCCCCTATGTAAAATAATCTAAAAAGAAAAGATTTTTGTGGTGCCTATCTTTTATCTTAAACTTTAATTTGGTCTGTAATGTTTCTTTAATGTTTCATATTGAACTGACGGACCAATCTGAGAAGTTAGTTATTGGACGGGACTTTAATGGTCATATTGGGGCTGATGCTGGTGGTTATGGTGAGGTGCACGGTGGCTTCGGCTTTGGGGTTAGGAACGGAGGAGGCACGTTATTGCTTGATTTCGCCAGGGCTTCCGAGCTTTTGAGCGAACTCGACATTTCAGAAGAGGGAGGAGCATTTGGTCACTTTCAAGAGTTTGGCGGCGAGGACTCAGATTGATTATCTCCTTCTCAGAAGGAGCGATAGGGGTATGTGCAAGGACTGCAAGGTTATCCCGGGAGAGTCCCTTTCGACTCTCCATAGACTCCTAGTGATGGATGTCTTCTCTGGGTAAAGCGGAAGAGGAGGGGTGCTCGGGGACAATCGCGGATTAGATGGGGTGTTTTGACTAAGGAGAAAGCACAGGAGTTGGAGAGGAGGTTAGCTGAGGGCGGAGCTTGAAGAAGTTCTGGAGAAGCGGATGCTATGTGGTTAGAGACGACGAACTTGGTTAGGGAGGTAGCACGGGACGTGCTCGGGGTAGCCAAGGGCTATTCAGGCAGACATTAGGGTGACTGGTGGTGGAACGAGGTAGTCCAAGGAAAAGTGGAGGTGAAGATGGCGGCGTTTGCTAAGATGGCAGGGAGCACGAGCAGGAAGAACGGAGAGCGAATAGGGAGATCTACAAGGCGGCGCGGAAAGAAGCAAAGATGGCGGTTACGGAAGGCAAAAACGCGGCGTTTGTTCGCATGTACGAGGAATTAGGGGAGAAAGGCGGGGACATGAAGTTATCCCGGTTAGCTAAAGCAAGGGAAAGGAAGGCGCGTGATCTTGACCAAGTTAGGTGCATCAAGGGCGAGGATGGTAGAGTTTTGATGGGGGAGTCTCAAGTCAAGCAGAGTTGGCAGGCGTACTTTCGAGACTTACTTAACGAGGAGGGGGATCGTAACATAGAGCTAGGGGAGTTGGGGCATTCAGAGCAACATAGAAACCTTGGGTACTGCAGGCGCATTAGGGCGGAGGAGGTCATGGGGGATTTGCGTAGGATGAGTAGGGGTCGAGCGACCGGACCTGGCGAGATCCCGGTGGAATCCTGGAAATGCATGGGTAGGCCAGGAGTGGAGTGGCTCTGCAGGTTGTTCAATGCGATCTTCAGGACCAAAAGGATGCCGGAGGAGTGGAGGTGGAGTACAGTGGTATCCTTGTACAAGAACAAAGGTGATATCCAGTGCTGCAACAACTATAGGGGTATCAAATTAATAAGTCACATCATGAAGGTCTGGGAGCGGGTGATCGAGGCGAGGGTGAAGGATATGACATCTATATCTGTGAACCAGTTCGGTTTCATGCCGGGTCGCTCCACTACAGAAGCTATCCACCTTGTCAGGAGGCTGGTGGAGCAGTTCAGGGATAAGAAGAAGGACCTGCACATGGTGCTTATCAACTTGGAGAAAGCGTATGACAAGGTCCCGAGGGAGGTGCTATGGAGGTGCTTGGAGGCGAAGAGCGTGCACATCATAGTAATCAAGGACATGTACGATGGAGCTAAGACTAGGGTTAGGACGGTGGGTGGCGACTCAGACCATTTTTCAGTGGTTATGAGGCTCTATCAAGGATCGGCGCTTAGCCCTCTCTTGTTTGCCTTGGTGATGGATGCTCTAACCCGTCATATTCAAGGGAATGTGCCTTGGTGTATGCTATTTGATGATGATATAGTTTTGATAGACGAGACGAGGGTCAGTGTTAATGAGAGGCTAGAGGTGTGGAGACAGACCCTCGAGTGTAATGGTTTCAAAATAAGCAGATCTAAGACAGAATACCTGGAGTGCAAGTTTAGCGTCGAACCGAGCGAAGTAGACGGAGACGTGATGATTGGATCTCAGGCCATCGCCAAGAGGGACAGTCAGATATCTTGGGTCGGTGATTCAGGGGAACGGAGAGATTGACGGGGACGTCACTCATCGTATAGCAGCGGGATGGTCAAAGTGGAGGCTTGCATCAGGAGTCCTGTATGACAAGAAAGTTCCACAGAAACTTAGGGGGAAATTTTATAGAGCTGTGGTCAGACCTGCCATGTTATGGGACGGAGTGTTGGCCAGTGAAGAACTCTCATGTTCAGAGAATAAAGGTTGTGGAGATGAGGATGCCCCGGTGGATAAGAAGATGCAAAAAGCGAGGCTGGAGTGGTTCGGTCATGTGCGGAGGAGAAGTCCTGATGCCCCGGTGAGGAGTTGTGAGCGGCTGGCGATGGTCGGCGTACGTCGAGGCAGAGGGAGGCCTAAGAGGTATTGGGGAGAGGTGATTAGGCAAGACATGGCTAGAATGAGGGTTTCTGAGGACATGACCCTTGATAGGAAAGTCTGGAGGTCTAGTATCAGGGTTGTAGGATAAGGGTCTCTAGAGTTTTTCGTACTCCTCACCCGGGGTTGGGTGAGGCTTGGCAGGGATATCCATAGATGACTTGTGTATTGGATTGTGTCCCCCTTATGGTAGTTATTTATGGTAGTTACTATCTGATATTATTGCATGATATTTTATTTATGGTTCTTATGTTTAGATAATTATTTATGCTATTTATGTTGAAGTTACTAATACTCTTTTGTTTTTGTTTTTGTTGTTTCTTTTTTTCACTGAGCCGATGGTCGATTGGAAACAGCCTCTCTGCCCTTTGGGGTAGGGGTAAGGCCCGTCTACATATTACCCTCCCTATACCCCCACTTTGTGGGACTATACTGGATAGTTGTTGTTGTATTGAACTGACGGTCCAATATTCAGTATATTCATATAGTTTTGGTGGTCCCTTCGGGAATATCCAATAAAAAATATAGTTTTGATGAAAAGCTTTATGTTATTTTTAAAAAAATTGCTCAGTATGGAAATTGGAGTATTTGAGTTGAACTATAAATCTTCCCTCTAACTAGGCTTAATTTTGTCATAACAAAAGTTTTATCTGAAGAAATGAAAAATTATCTGTAAGAATTGTTATAAACAAGTTAGACCTTCTAATTGATAAAGGAAAACATGAAAACATATCTATAATATTATTTGTGTCAAAAAATACGATAGAATTTTGTGACTAGCAATTTGACCTCTGTTGGAACCTTCCCAGCTTTAGTGTCGGCTCTTAACTAACAAACAGTAATTAGGGGAAAAGCAACTAAAAATACTTCTCCTTGACAACAACAAAAATATAGTATATTTTCATAAACGGTATCTGGGGAGGATAGTGTGTATACAGACCTTCACAATCACTATTATATCAACAAAGCATATTGAATTAAGCTTAAAAAACTCTTTTAAAAAAATTGAGTAATGCAGGTGTTTTTCACACTTCGCCTTCAGCATTTAAAGAATTGTATGACCTCCGAACATCTCCCCCCTACCCCCCTACCCCCCTCCCCACCAAAACCCCCAAATTACAGATTACATTTTACTCATGAGGTATCCTCTGGTACTATACATGGTAACAAAAAAACCAAGCATTTTGTCAAATCTCCAGTAACAAAGGGGTTGACTGCTAAGTCACTCGAATAAGTAATACAACCATGACAAAAACTAATGTCATGACAAAGATCAAGAGCCATTGGAAGCATGTAGTCTTGAAACTCCGGGAATACACATCCATAGCCCTGGAAGTTGCATGCCCTGTACTTGCTAGGCTATGCTCAACTGCTTTCTCAGTTGAATCAAGTATCTGCATCCACATTATATGTGACAATTACGAGGCCAGTGTACACAAATATCCAAGTTTAACAAGAGATAAAAGGAAAAGATCATAACTTGACAAGATAACTCTGAATTCGAATGAATCCAAACAGATTGTACGCTACAGTTTCATATCTTTTTCACACTAAACTACTAAAGAATGTTCAAACATGTAATGCCAGAGTGACTACAAAAATAATTGTTGTGACAGAAAGGATGGTATGTGCCACCAATAATCTCAATTGCCTCCTACAGGCAAAATAGTTTAAATGATTTGGAGACGGCAAAATCATTCTCGAAGCAAAAATTGGAGATGGTTCCCAACAATTTAAGCAGAGTGAAAAGAAATATAAAACTTACTTTCTCAGTATTTTTGATAGATTGATTCATCATGAGACTACTCTCTTTGAGCTGCCGTGCCAAAATAACCATTTCATCTGTCAAGTCCTCCTGAAGTTTCCTGCAAAAGATGAGAACATCTCATAAATGATCAGGAGACTCTCCCTAACTACCCTCACCCCACTCCAGAGAAAAGAAAATTTTCACAAATATGCATTGCAGGCTTGCAGCAAAATGCAGCTGTAAGTCTATTATCTGCCTCCATTCACAAAAGCATATTGAGAATCAGACTAATTTAGTAAATACTAATTTCAACCTTTCATCTAGCTTTATTAGCATGTTATCCATAAAACATACTTATATAAAACTCATGGAAATATAATCTTCTAATTGCAACACCCATTCTTTTTCGCATTAACTCTATGAAAGAAGCATTAAAGCTCCTTCCTATGATGTTGATCAAGCCAGATTTCAGAGTAGCCACCTTTAATGAAAGGAAATTGTTAAACCATCAGTCTGAAGACTCCAACTATAGTTTAAGCATTAAGTATTGGAGCTTGACAGGCTCTGTATCACATTGATCATTTATTTATTTACTTTTGTGACAGGAATGTGTGTGTCAAACAGTGCCTACTGCAAGTGGGGGCATTCATGCGGATTCTTCAAAATACACTATAAATTAGCAAAAAAAACTGCATGTGTAGCCAAGCCCATCAAACATAACTGGGAACTGGGGTGCATATAACCTCCGAGCTAAGATTAATTTAGTATGTCAAATTGATGCAATTTCAGAGCACTCAAAGCACAAAAAGAAATTCTAAAACTTACACAAATGAAAATGAACAGTTAGTTAAAAGATGCTTCTCTTCAGCTCAATCAATTTGATATGCTACCTTAACTAGAATGTCAAAATTGCCAATCTACATCATCTAAGAGAAACTTCAGAAAGGCAAGCTGTTAGCCATACAGCATATACCTGATTAGCCAACAAAGTGGCAGACTTGTATGTAGCTCATAAAGGCTTGCTCGGTGTGCTCCATCTCTTCTACTTAGTAAAAAAAAAGAGGAAAAAAAAATACGGAGTATCCTAAAAGAAAGGAGTATCATGCTTCCTTTGTACAGGGACTTTTCTGGTTATATTTAATAGCATATCAACTATTTATTCTAATAACTAAAGAAGAGCGCAAAAACACTATCACTTTTAATCACGCATGGAAAGCTGCTTCTTTACAGGAACAAATACACACCAGAAATCCCTAGGTAGAACAGATGCCAACACATAAAAACTGTCTAAAGTATCAATATGGAAAAGAAGTAAAGATAGAGCACCTGTGCTTCTCAATATGTATCCGTGCAGCATCATCCAATTTGACTGCAGTTGATTGATCAGAATCAATGGAGTCTCGAGATCTCTCCTCATTGTTTGAATGGACCCTGTTTCACTCCAAAAAAAAAAAAATTTACGTCAAGCGAGATACTGATAAGCGGCACATTACAACGGCTATAAATGACAAAAGAGCCATGCAAGTACCCGACTCTTCTTCTCAGTCCTTCAGAAGCAGAACTCACACTGTCTTCTGCTTTGGGAGTTCCGCTGCTCGAAGTCTCGGCCACAGGTTCCTCAGGTGTTTGCACATCAGACTGGATTTGATAAAACGACAATAGCAGATCATTGATATATTAATCATATACAAATAGAAGCAAAAACATTTTTGACAGACTACTTGCATATGACTATAACAAGTTGATCTAATATAAGTTGAAAGATAGACTCCAGAAGAGAAGATTGAACCACGTTCAAAGACATCAAAAGAACGGAGTTATGGAAACAACAGTAGCAGTAAGGCCAAAAGAATGGCGAAGTCTGAAATGCTGAGCACTATGGACTAACAGAGCAAATAATGCACTAAATTTCAATGACAGCCTATTGATAAAAAATATGCCAGCTCTTTTATATTCCGTAAGGTGAATCGGAATGATAAATCACAAAAAATGAAACCAACTTGCACATACCATGGGCACAGCTAACTTGGCAGCAATGGCTTCAATGTTCTCTGCATATTCGTTCACCTTGGCTTTTGAAACTCTGTTTTGGGAAACAACATGAAAATTGAACAAACATCAGGAAAAAAGCATCTGGTAACTAAAAAAAAATAAGAGGCCCGTTAAGAATATATACCACGTCAAGCCAAGTTAATAAACATTTAAAACATTCTCCTTGAGCAGTAGATTAAGAAAAAGTAGAGTTATCTGTGGAATGACCACGGATGCATGAAAGGAATTTTTGTCCTCCTGTGGTATGGTGCTGCACACCGCCAAATGGACAGCACAAAGATTACTAATCCCAGCATCATGACTTCCAGTGTCACAATACTAGGCTATTAGTCATGCTCAGGATGCGGATTTTTCAATAGGCAGGATATTTGTCCACTGACTCAAAAGTATAACTGTAATATGTCCAAATTTGGAGAAGGGTAGGGGGAGTTGAAAGTGAAAGGGTGATCTCCTTTTAATCGATCCTGAGAGGGTTTCCAATCTATTATTTAGGTAGAGTGAAATGGCTAGGCAGCATACATTTAAATTTAAACGATAACTCCAACTAAAGAAACAAAACGCAAGGACTTTATTAAAAAAATCACAGAAGGTAAGGAAGCCAAAAGTGCTGGAAATTTGTGTGGCAACGTGTAATTTTCTTCAAATTATATAATTGGAAAAGAATAAAGCATATAGACCTTGGTAATCCGTCTGGATTCCTCTCTTCATCCACCTGCTCCAGCAGTTCACGCAAAGTAGCAACATACTGTGAAAGATGTAACAAATAGAAATAATAAATGCATATCCCTGTTCAAAGAAAATTCGAGATGGCAAAAATTGCACAATTCCCCACATTAGCAAATTGCCTATGCCATGATTTTCTGAAAAGCTTTTCATAGAAGCAACCCATGTCACAATTTGCGGCTGCGTGCACATAGAATTATTAACTTTCACAAATAACAACTATGTCAGAGAACATACAACTGAAAGGGAAAAGATCATATTCCTGAAACAAATGGTATCTACCAGAGACATCAAAAACCAGTTTGATGCGTGTTTATTCCGAAGATTTGAGAAGACAGGGAGGTATTACTATGACTCTCTATCTCTTATCCTATATCAGATTTTTTTGTAAGAAACAGTAGATGGGCGAGTCATCCTAAGCCATGACAAGTGAGCTTGCTCAGCTGGTAAAGCACCTCCACCTACGACCGTTAGGTCCTGGGTTCGAGTCACCAGAGAGGGGAAGTGTGGAAGCACTATAGATCCTCCTAATTTGGGAGGGGTAAAAAAAAAAATCCTAAGCCATGCTTATCCTGGATATGGTGATATTGCAGTATTACTAATCTTAATCACCATGTCAAGATCAGGAAAAAGTACTTTTGCTCCAAACAATATTTTTTACAGGTAAAATGTGTTGAAGGCATGCAAGTGGGGTGCCACATTGTATACAAAATTTGTATGCAAAATCTGCGTACAGTTTACCCTCACCGGACCCCGCTAGTGAGAACTCACTGGGTTTTTTGTCGTCGTTGCTGTTGTTGTTAAAGTCCGAAAACATGCATCCTTAGAGAAGGCAAGTATTTTATACCAGTGCACTCCAGTCCCAATATTGAACCCCTAGAACACTATCACTGGACTAGACTCTTACCAACAGTAACTAAAATAGGAGAAAGTATATTTAACAAGCGGGCAGAGTTAACCATTAGTCCTCTCTGTCCATCAAATGCACAATGGTACATCTCTTTCCAAACGGTCCATATAAAATTACTTGAGGAAAGACCTACTTAATCAGTAGCATTATGCCTTTATCTGATATTAACCCAAAGTAGGATGAAAATACATAGCCTTTTTTAAGGATGAATGCAAATGGGGATTGGACAATGGAAATCCCCATCATCCTCCATTGTGTTAGTGAATGAACAGAGCTACTAGTTCACTCGAAGCTGCCCAAATATTTAAAGCTCCCAAAATACAAAGAAGGCGTACTCTTAAATGCTCACACCCCACACAGATAATATGAGCTCCAATAATTAGCACATTGTTTAAATTCTTAAAAACCTCTAGCAAAATAATCAACAAGATGAAGAGAAAATTTTAAATAAAAAAAACAAAAGCAGATAGCTACTGATCTACTGTTAGTCAAAGAAACCAATTAGGTTCTTTTACACAAGCCTAGTGTTTCAAAGTAAGCTTCTTAAAGCATATCATCAAAGTCACAGAAATAAGCCTCTTAATAGCTCGGGCAATCAAGATGACCAAGCATCCTTTTTGTGCATTTATAACATGTGATATAGGTCTAAAAACACTTTCCCAAATGAGATAACCAGATGTACCCACACTCAAACACCAAAACATGAAATTAAATTACAAAAATCCATATTAGAGTATAGGCATGTCATAGTGATCAGAAAGTTTAAACCTTTAAGGACTAGAATCATCTGTACAAGAATATAATGTCTTAATATATATATATATATATATATATATATATATATATGATAAACTCATCATATTCACAACCAGTCTCACATAAATGCAACAAAAAGCACCCAAGCTATTTCGAAGAATGAAAAGAAAAATGAGAAAATGTAACCATCATTCCTTTATAAAGAATCGAACTTGAATGATATATGCACTTACATGTATAAGCTTTGCTTGATTTTGCTGTTGTGGTGCAGTTACAAGTAATCTCTTCAAGTTCACTTCAGTTTTGCTCAAACCCATGACACCCTCTAAAAAACTTTGTGACAATAGAATCAAGAAAGTCAATCTTTCAGACTCCATCTGTTATCGAGTGAAAAATGAACAACAATATGCCAACTTTCTACTCATCACAGCAGATTCCTTTTAGATGTATAAAATTTTCATGGTCTACCTCTATCATGCACTTCTAGCCATATTCTTCAAATTTTCAAATTACGAACTAAAAAGAAGTGTACATAGTCCTAGTTAAACAGTTCTTCTTTTTCCTACTTCAATTGCCCAAATAATCAATATTCATAGTATCTAATTCAAAACCAAGTAATAACTTAAACAGATTATAATCAACTTCAGTAGATTACAAATGCAGCACAATGGATCAATCAAATGAAAAAGAACCCACTTGAATGCATACAATTCACTACCTCCGGTACTTAAATTGGGGAAAAACGGAAGGGCCTCAAATGAGTAACCACTCCGCCCAATTGACCCTAGTGGGAGCTGAGGTAGCATATATCCCATGAAATTAAATTGTAGTGGCGGCTACAAATATGTGTATTTCAGCTAATACTTCCTTATATATAGACGTAATTCCTAGTGCATGTTCCTTTCATTTGAGAATCACATAATGGAAATCCAAGAGAAAATTAAATTGTAGCCTTGTTTGTCCCACACGATTATCCCCCCAAAAACAATTCTCTTAAGGCATAATCTACTCCATCAATAGTATTGATAAAAAAAAAATGTCAATCGGTTGGTAATAACATATTATACTGAAACGCGATGCAGAAGCAAAACAGTTTACCCATATAAACAAACAATTGCTCATAGTATTCTTGCTTGAAATGTGTATGTATATGAGAGGAAAGCAATTTACCGGTGTGATTTTTGAGCAATTCAATCTTCTACACGATAAAACACTAAATGAAGAAAAAACTCTGGGCATACGCTAATATGGCGATAGATCTCTTCCTTTGCTAGTTGGCTAGTCTTCTTTTTTTCCTTTTTATATTTTATCGGAAGTGTTTTTCTTTTTCTATATTTTTTTGGAAAAG